>JACVVK020000001.1:5247500-5312500 GCA_018292915.2 Batillaria attramentaria | reverse complement strand
AGTGTTTCTTATTGCATAAACAGCACAGCTAGTCAAGCGTTAATTAAAGCCAACCATCTGTGCATTTCTTGTACAAATTACCCCTAACCAAATGCTTGCCGAAGCTAGCGGTGTTTCTCGTCGGTATCCAAAATTTCACTGAAGTGAACGCAAGCTCAAAACTCAAGTTTAGTCGGGTTTTCAGGGCCCGTATGTAAAACTCGAGGTTAATTTAACCCACGGCTACGGGTCTAACCCAGACTAGGACAAAAGAAACCTCAAAACAAAATTAAATTAAAAAAGAAGGAAGCGAAGAAAGAAAGACAAAAATCCTTCTATAACAGCATAGGCACCTTGCTGGAATGGACCCGCTTCATGATTTAAAACAACAACAACAACAACAAACCCAGAAAATTTAACCCAAAGCTAGTTTAGTTCGAGGCTAGACTCTAACCCGGGGCTAAACTCCCTAACCCCGACTTTTACATGCGGGCCATGAACGCTAAAAACAATTAACCGGGACGTAATCACTGTTGCTCGTGCGTCAAGCATGCATTATGCAGGGCTCTAGACTACCTCTGGTCTCATTACATCTGGCTCCGCATGTAGAAGTCGAGGTTAGGGATCTTAGCCCTGGGTTCAAACTTCGAACTAGCTCTAGGGTTAAATTTTCTTTTGTTGTTGTTGTTGTTTTGTTTTGTTTTAAATCAGGAAGCGGGTCCATTCAAGCAAGGTGCCTATGCCGTCATAGAAGGATTTTTGTCTTTCTTTCTTCGCTTCCTTTTTTATTTAATTTTGTTTTGCGGTTTCTTTTGTCCTAGTTTGGGTCAGGGCCGTAGCCGTGGGTTAAATTAACCTTGAGTTTTACATACGGGCCAAGGACTCTCATTAAGGTGTATTGTCGTGAAATAGTCACGACGTGCCTTCAGTCTCAGCTCAGTCAAGCGGGTCCTGGACTTACTTTCTAGTTTCTCTCCATACATCAGACCCCAGCAAACAAACAAACAAACAAAAGTGTTACTAACCTGCTCTTCTGAAATGGACTCAGTCCGGGCCAGCAGTCGCTCTATCATGCTTCCCGTGTGTCTAAAGTAAGCAGTGGCCTCCATGACGTTCTGGGTCATGTTGGCCAGCAGCCTCATCACCATCTCCCCCTCCCTCCGTCTCTCCTCCTCCACCTCTTCCTGTCTCTTCGGTCCGAACCTCGGCCTTCCGCGAGGTATGTCACCATCTGGAGTGATACAGGTGGTGTACATGTAAAATTATGCACCCGTAACGAAAAGTGAAGGACCACCAGGGTGAAGGGTCACTTTGTAAACTCCTGAAGATGATTTAACCTGAGATGAGGTCAATGAAAGCTGAAATTCTTGCTCGTGTACTACCGCTAAGGCAATTCAGCAAAATGTACAAAATAACTTCAAAAGGAACTCGCAGAACACACACTACAGCAAATTTTGAACACTATGGGGATAATTATGCTAAATGTTAGACAAAACCTTTGGTAGTGTATACTGTAAACGAAAATTTAGACGACCACGTAATCTGTTGCTTTGAGATGTCCAGATCATTATCTAACTTTTAAAAGAGAATACTTTTAGGTATTGCTAAAAGGAAAAAAAAATCCACTTAGACACAGATATCAGTATCTCCTCTAAATACAGTTTCTTACCTTCTCCCTCAACTGCCCCGAATTCGTCCTCATCCGGATCCTCCTCGCTGCTGCTCCTGTCAGCGTTGATGAGGTCCACAAAGTTGTTGTGTGTCTGGCGCTTCATCTCGGCGAACCTCAAGTCGATGCGTTCCTCCAACGGCCGGAAGTTGACGCTACAGCTGACGTTGCGAGGCATGTCCTCGAGGTACTTGATCAGGATGGCCGTGTCCTCTCCGCTGTCAGCGTTGGCGGCTGCTACTTCTGCCGCTGTGGCCACTGCTGTTTTGGTTGTCGTCTCCATCGCCAGTTTGAGCTGTGACAAAAACAGTTGGTTGTTTACTGGTTGGGTGGTTGGTTGTTGGGTTCCACTACGTAAGGGTGGTACTAAAGAATGGGCAACGAGGAAACTGGCAGTTAATACAGATGTGGAAGTCGATTTGACCGTTCGAGCTTTGGCGGCCCATATCCGTAAAGAGGACCACTAATTCAAGAACAGACGATGAACCTGCCGGCTTAGTGGCTGATGCTATCCACACGACAAACCAAGTCAATGCCATACTCTGCCAGTGACGGGGCAGGTCGATCAGGGGTACCCTTTGCGGTTTTTTTTTTTTTTTCCTGTTTCTGGATATGACAGCGCTATGCTATGTTCAGTGAGCGAAATATTTTCGGATAAGACTGACCAGTAGCATTGCCAGGTCATGATGAGAGCAGCACTGCACATCTTGGTGTTATTTCACTGAAATTTATATTGTAATGTTATAACTCCATTTGTGAGAGGAGAGAAAAGAAATTATCAGTCGGGAAATAAAAATACAATGAAAAACAAATCTTGTTAAGACAAGGACAGCGGCATCATTTTCAACAACAAAAGAAACATTTATAAAGTTATAATAATAATAATAATAATAATGAGGATTTGTCTGGCGCCCAACCGCCTGCTGGAGCTCTGGGCGCCTCACAATAGTAGGGTGGAAATACATACACATGAAATACGTCACATTACATACACATGAAATGCACGTCACATACACGTTACATACACACAGCAATGATACATCCTAACACGACATCCTAAAATGACAATGATGGTAACAGTGATGATAGACAAGTTAGTCTGTATAATACTGCCGGAAGAAATGAGACTTTAAAGCGACTTTAAAAGAGTCCGTTGACTCTGCATGGCGAACATGGGCAGGCAGGCTGTTCCAAATGACTGGATGTTCTGCGTTGCATGGTGTTTCTGTACAGTACGAAAGACACTTACCTCACTAGTTCTCTCCTCCACGTTCTGGTTGAAGTACACAATGCTGTTGGCGATGTCATCAAACATTCTGGAATTTTCAGTTTTGATGGCGTTGACGTCACGACCGATCTGCGACACGGCCAGTTTCAGGGCTCGGTTGTCTCCGTCCATCTTCGCCATCTGATCTCGTACACCTTCGGTCGCGGCCGTGGACTCTTCGATACTTTCCGTGATCTCTCGGAACTGTCGTATGCTGTAGAAGTTGAGACTGTTCACAGACCTCTCGAGGACAGACATGCGAGCACTGAGCGAGTCGAATTTTTCGTCCACAATACGCAACATCTCTGCGAATACCGTCTCTTCCAAGGTGTCTTTTTTAGGTAAAGCACTGTGTGGTGGAGTAGCTTCATTGTTTGTTGTCGTGCTACCGGAAGCTTGCCCCGCCGTGTTGGTGACAAACATGCAAAAGAAAAATACTGTGCCTATGACAGTTCTCGGTATATGTTTTGCCTCCATTTTTGTTGTGGAACTCGACCTTCGCCACGGTTTCAGACAGAAAAGAAACAGGGACACGCTACGTTGTGTAAAAACGACAAAAATCTTTGCATTCTTCAGAAAGCCTGCCAGTAAACGTTTTCAGTTGGATGTAAACACACGTGACTTTCTGGCACGGCCGGCATGTGGCTGGCTTTTCGGGCCGACGTGAACTGAGAAGAGCTTCACAGAATCTGTGCACAGGGAGCTAAATCAATTTATTACACACAGTCAGTTGCGCAGAGACAGTGAGTAAAGATATATCCTGTATACATGTATATGAGATCAGAGTCAGCCTGTCTCAGCGAATCAGTCAGTGAAGTCAGGCGTCTGTCCAGAAGCACAGCGGCTCTAAATTTCCTGAGAGGCCAAGTGAAACAAACTGATCGGTTCGAGTTAAAACTGCTTCTTCACAGAAACTCAGTCAGGGTTTCGTCTATGTATGTCTCTGGTTATACCAGATTACTAGTATGTAAAGAAGCTATATAGCTTCTGATCGTGCACGGCGACACTGACAAGCACAACAAACGCAGGCGGTTCACAAAGTACACTGATTCACAATGCCGCTGCTACTGTAAATCTATGAATGGAGGCCCCCCACTGACCGCACTGTAACTTGAGAATCCACTAGAAGACCTGTAAACCACTTGATTCGCGTGTCGCATCACTTCCATCATACTTGAACATGCCGGTTAACAGTCAGTACTAACTGAAGAGCATACCAGAGTGAGTTATGAAACTCATACTAGTAGTAGTCGGTAATGAAGACCCCACTTTGTCCACTGCTACCAGCAAGCATCCATTGAGGAAATGAGAAAGGAAGCAGCTGGTGTCACAGTGAACTTTGGTCTCCTGATGTAAACTTTTCTCGCCCTGGCGGCACTGAGCTGTTTGCAGGCTGGCGAAGTAAAGACTTCCTGCTCCCCCACCAACACACTCCCTGGGTTCTTCTTTATACTGACACACATGCAACACTCTCAGACGTGTCAGTGTGATGGTGTGGTGTTCCGTTCACATGTACGAGAAGCCGTTACAGAACATGTGTTGTTTGGGTAAGTGTAGATCGTACGAGATACCAGCGGAACGTGTGTGTTCTTTGAGTAAACTGGTGTACAACCGACGACTGATAAGAATCTGAGACTGATGAAAGAAATACAGACCGTCTGACAAACCTTTCTTTGGGCATCAGTCACGGTGTTTCACACCGGCACTGACGAGACCGACCGTGGTGAACATCTGATACTACAGGCTTAGTCAGTGTCGACACTTGAAAACACAGCACCGGAGGCAATCCTATATCTTGCACTCCGTCCGAGTCTCGAGGAGCTTCCCACTTTTATCCTGTTTCACAACACCACGAAACACTCAAAACCACTTCTTGAAACCATAACAAACATCTTTCCTGAAGTGCACAAATTTCAGTTCGTATGGCACAAACTGTGAATGGGTAAATAACGCCGCTGCCTTGGTTGGACAGTGCTGTCACTCAAGCTTCTCTTTCTCTTGCACTCCTAATGTTTCACCCGTTGTGTACACTCCAAAACTGACACAGCATGTAACCATGAGAATCTTCTCTGGTGTGTGAATACACAGCGGTTTAGTGCGCGGCTCTTATTACAATTACAACGTGTCAGCTAGTAAGTCAGTAAAATGGCCAGCTTCAGTTCCCTGCCACTGCCTTGGTCGGTCAGTGCTGTCACTATAAGTTCAGGAAACGTGCCGCGTTGTTCCAGACTGATGCTTGCAACTGAGCATGGACAGCGAGTACCGTTGTCGAGTCGGTTTAAACCATTAGAAAGTCCGACACTCACAGATCTGCGCGTGAGAAGTACTCGCTTCCAAGTGCCATGCACCCGCAGCAGCTGACTCCTCCGCTCAGTCACTGTCAATCAGCCAGTTCAGTCCAGTGATGACGTGGTCGGCATCAAGTTATCCTGCCGCTGTCTTCTCCCTTATCCTGCTGCCGCACTAGCTGGCCACGAAAGCGATGAATTGTCGTTACATCATTAGCCTCTCACTCACTCTCTATTTCACTCGTTCTCTAACTTCTTGTCTTGTTCTTCCTGCTTCACGGTCTTTCACAAGTGCCGGTCTGACAAGAGAGCGGCTTTATCCCCCACCCCCTACATACTGGAACATGTGTGTGTTGACTTGTGCGTGGGGCTGTGGAAGGCTTGCAGACAAAACAGACACAGGCGTTCACCGGCGGTAAATGCTACCGGTTCTTCCAGTCAAGTTTATCCGCCGGTGCCAGCACCGCACGGGCCGTTCTGCTTTCTCTTTGAGCTTGAGACACAAACCACTGGCCTAGTGTTCTGCTGGGTGAAGCTAGAAGGGTCAAGCGCGCTACGTTTTGAATTACATGTAGGTCAGCACTGATTGATACATCAGCTGGCACTGCACGGTTGACAAATAACTAATCCTTTACAGACTATTTTGCAAATATTCTCTTTATTTTCAGTCCGTTACCTGTATAGTTCGGTTATAACTGGGCAGTTTCAGTACAGTACACTGCTAGTACCGCTCAGTTAGTAGTGCGCTTACTAGTAATATCAGTAGCTCAGTTAGTAGCGCGTAATAGTGGCTAGATATTGATTAATTTATTGATATGCAGTAGGGGTGTTCGGTTTTACCGGTTTTCCGGTTAAAATCGGTCCGACTTTCTCACGGTTCGGTAAACCGGTTTGGCCTTAAAAAACCGGAAAACCGCGGTTTTTCTAAGGGACATCACTCGTCGTTTTTCAGCCCGTTACAAGACACCCTCCTCCTCCCCCTCCTCCTTATCATCATGTTGTTGTTGTTGGCTGAACAGGGGTGGGTGGGTGTTTGGGAGTTTAACGTCCTTTTCCACCACATAAGGGCCGGTGATATCAAAGACGGGGCATCGAGAAAAGGCTGAACAGGGAAACCGGGGTGGCCGAATGGTAGAGCGTTGGACTTCCAACTTTCGGGTCGTGAGTTCAAATCCCGGCTAGGGCCAAATATTTGTGCTGGCTTTTTCATCGTTGCCTCGTCTTTGATATCATCCGTATGTGGTGGAAAAGGACGTTAAACTCCCAAACACCCACCCACCCACCCTTGTTGGCTTAACATTTCCAACGCAGGGGTACAGGAAGCCGGAGTACTAGGAGACCCCCCTCCCTTCCCCCCTTCCATCTCTTGGGGAAACGTTAGAAACAATAGATGACGTATACATAGCCGGTTAACCGGTTTTAAACCTCGGTTTTCTATTGGAAAAACCGGTTAAAAACCGGTTTGAGAAATCGTACCGGTTCCACCCTCTAATATGCAGCCGGAGAGGTGATATGTTTAGCTTGTTTGTATGTCAGTGTTCGACTGGCTGCCACAGAGGCGGGACAGAGGAACAAACACAGAACCTTACAACATAGCGAAACTGACCCAAGAAGCGTTGCTACCGTCCCGCAAGGGGTACAGACCCCGGCGGCTGGAGATAGCACACTTCCACACCTATTGTGGGAAGATGTTTACAGTAATGGACCTGCTTGCGGTTAACGGGGCAAGGTGGTGGCGGGCTCTGCGGAAAAAAACAAAGTTCATACAATGACGGTGTTATCCGACCAATTCAATTACATTGCAATGGACTCAAGATGTGAACGAACAACTAGAACTAAATCATTGCCTGTGGGACAAAGATGTTGTATTGTGTCGATGTACTAGAAGCTGGCCTTTGGTGAGGGGCAGACGGTCGCAGAGGGTGGGGACTCGAGGGGGTAGAAGGCAGGGAAGGGGGGCGGGGGGTGTCAATAATTACATCGCTGATAATCGCATTTAGTTTACTTGGAGTGGGGTGCAGGTTTTTTTTTAACTTGGTGTTAAATCAGTACCTGTTTGATTTTTTAAAAAAAAAAAGGTTCTTGGAAATAACATTACGGTTTGCTGTTTGTTGTTGTTTTTTCGATCGTTTCGGTCTGACCAGTAAACCTTGGCTATGCAACAATACACGCCAGTGGACAGGAACGCCATAACCGAGCAACACAAAAAACACAAAATGTATTTTCGCTGTTTTAATTTTCATTTGTAGGAAGTGCGCTGATTCAGTCGTAAAAGTTGGCTTCCTTTCTTCTTAAGGAGTTAAACAGTCAACCGAGTCCCCCCCCCCCCCCCCCCCAACTCTCCGGGTCTATCGAAAACCCGCCCTCGCCACCCCCCCCCCCCCCCTCACTTCCCTCCGCATTCCGCACACCTTCTCAGTCCTCCCCTGTTTGTGCTTGTAACTTTGGGAGAAATTCAACAGTGAGACACATTTAACAGTAGATATATAAGAGGAACATGAACACATATCTACTGTTCACTTTTCTTTCACTGACTTGTTACAGTATTCAGTACCGGTTACACATGCACTCGTCCAACGACTGACTGACTGCACTATGATGTGCATCACTGAGATGATAATTATTGCAAACTGAGGCAAGGCTTATTGCTTTGGAAAAAAGGAAACAGAGAGAGTGAAAAATGAGTTAGGGTATAACGTACTTCGGCGTGTCGTTTCGTGTTACAGGGAGTTTTGTTTTCTTTAGCTCCCGAGCCCTGCCGCTAAAGCGTAGTTGCACTCAGTTCTGAAAGACCGCTGTCTCTATTGCCGACAACAAATGCATAATATCTCGTGTCAAGCAAGTGTGAGACTGATGCTGAAAAAAAAAGAAACGTTTTCTGTTTGTTCTTTGTTTTCTTTCTGAGCGGCTCCGGCACTTTGTATGTTTTCAGTGGAGGCTCACACCTGCAACTGAAGAGCTTGTGTTTGTGTACAAGCATTATTTTACATAACGCCGCGGGCACGCGCGCGCGCGCGCGCGCACACACACACACACACGCACGCACCGCACCGCACCGCACGCACGCACGCACTGGCACGCACGCACGCACACCATCCCCAAACACACACACTGCACACCGCGGTTCATGCTAAAGTTCGATTCAAGTTCATTCACACGCTTTTGGACCGCCGGTCTCAGTGTTACCGGGCTAAGCATCAGCTTGAAGCATCCACTGACTAACAAGCGAAAATGAGGTGGGTGCCCGGGGGGCGAGAAAAAGGCCAGCACAAATATTTGGCCCCAACCGGGATTCGAACTCACGACCCGAGCATCAAACGGCCAACGCTCTACCATTCGGCCACCCCGGCTCCCCGCGGGTAGTGGGGGGGGGGGGGGGGGGGGGGGTAGGCGAGGTTTAGTAAATACCTACTGGTTACAAAACCTACAACAACGCAACACTACTCACCCAGGCTTTCAACAGAGTTTCAGTTCTAGAAAATGCATGAGTTATGCGTGGGGAGTTGGGGTGGTCCCATTACGTTTCCATTCTACTCCGACACGCAGAATCAGTTCTGCGGCCCTAAAGCGCAGGATCAAGGCTGTTAGAGACAAACGGGCAGATAACCGTGCTGGATATAGCTGGCAAGTGTTGCCTCCCATGGAGAGAAGCAGAAACAATTCATCAACACTCCTGTAGATTGCGCTTCTCCTTCTCCTGCTATCGCCTCTTTCTTCGACAGTTGTGAGAAACGACACGATAGCGCGTATTTCAGCCAACAAGAGGGCGATACCTGTCTGTTTCAACCGAGCAGCCTCATTTTCTTTCTTACCTAAAGGCGCAGTACCAAGTTATGGGCCTGCAGACCGTGACCCTTCTGAGTTGTTCAGATCTGACTTTACTTAGAGGCCGTTTACCGTGACTTGCCAGTTTTACCGTTGCCTGGGCCCGTATGTAAAACTCGAGGTTAATTTAACCCACGGCTACGGGCCTAACCCAGACTAGGACAAAAGAAACCCCAAAACAAAATTAAATAATAAAGGAAGCGAAGAAAGATAGACAAAAATCCTTCTGTAACGGCATAGGCACCTTGCTGGAATCAAAGACCTTGGATCTTTGCTGGAATGGACCCGCTTCCTGATTTAAAACAAAAAAGAACAGAAAATTTAACCCTAGAGCTAGTTTAGTTCGAGGTTAGACTCTAACCCGGAGCTAAACTCCCTAACAACTTGACGACTTTTACATGCAGGCCCAGGTCAGTGAACATGGAAACGGCGCTTTTAAAAGCAATGAAGAAATCCCGACTCTAAAAGCACGGAGGTATATTTTAGTGCTGAAAGTGAAACTCTTAGGTTATTTTAAATGCTGATCTTCCTGATCAAAGAAATTTGCCGGTAAAAGTTCACGATCGTTGGTATGTCCCTCTTTCATGGAAAGCTACTCTAGATCTTTATTTGAGGGATACTAAGAATTTAATCAGTGCAGAAAAAAAAAAAAACAACTAAAAATGTTGTGCATTTAACACTTCCAGATGTAGGGGATTGTTACTTCAAGGCACAGTAGTCTCACGAGCTGAGGATTGTCAGAGTTAGAATGCACGAGTACCACAGTACAGTAGGGGGCGACCTCTTGTAATTAAGGTTCTGTGTGTGTGTGTGTGTGTTTAAAATCTGTGCGTGTGTACGAGCGGAGAGAGAGAGAGAGAACAAAGTCTATGGAAGTGTCCTATTGTGCTAACCACGCAGCTAAGCAACCAACCAACCAAACAAGCGAACAAACGATCACGCGTTATATTTCGTTCGTTTTTATTGTACAAAAGCACGTCTTAAAACGCTACGTAGTATAAAACATCAACACACACAATGCGTAATCAATACGCATCTAAATATCAGTATGAATATTCTATTCAAAACTTAAGAACAGTTGGTCAATGGAAGCATCGTCTGCATTTTAATCAAATGCAAAATATTTCAATGTAAGTGCAAACAATGCACGCAAAAACAGCCTCAATTATATATGTAGCGAGGTAGGAACAAGTACTCTGCACTTGTACACAAAACAAGCAAATAGGTCAGCTGACTTCGATGTTGCTCGTAGTTTTACCTGTTTGAACGTTTTCGACCTACAGTGTCAAATCATGGAATAAAATTTGAAAACAAGCAGCTGCAGAGGTCTATTCAGTCAGCTTACCTCTATTCCTCTTTTCAGTTTGACCCTTTTTACTCATTCTTCAGTTTGACCTTCTTTTTTATGTTTTTTTTTTAAATTTATTTATTTATTTATGTATTTAGTTTTTGATTCGTTAGTTACCGTTGCCTCTCTCACCCACTCAAAAAGGAAGTCTGTACTCTTTTGTGTCAAAGGCATACTGTCCGACACCACACGAACTACGACGTGAATCACAGTCAGCACAATTACCAACAGTATTTACTGGCATCACTCCAAGGACATGTCTTGAAATCTTTGAAGATGACAGACAGTAGATCTGAATGTACATCTTTGACCTGCCTTTAATTAAACCTCTGAAGGCGGTCGACATTAGATCTGGGGAACAGTCTCAAAGAAGACGCTGGGGCTCTTGGAGACTTTTCCGAGAGACTGGCTGTTCCGAGCTCAGACATGCCGCCTTGAAGTGAACTGAACTGAGCTGACCTGAACCCATCCGGGGTGTTCCGGTTTACCCAAAGACAGTGCAGTGATCTCTGGTCTACCTTTGATCTTAGATCTGGGGAACAGTCTCAAACACGACACTCGGGAGACACCTCAATTGGCTCAAAGATAGAGTGAAGCCCGGATGACCTTTTCCAATGCCGTCTGAAACTAAAACCGAACTGAACTTAGGGGGTTCAACTCTGGCCCTGTTTCAAAACTTAAAGGTGGACGCTAGATCAGATGGGTTCAGGAGCATGACACCCTGCAAGGTCCTGTGGTTTCTCCCACAGTCCGTTCTCCGCAGTGGCAGCTTTTTCACCTGCGGCTCGGATGCACTACGAGGTAGCCCGGCGGAGACCTTCACAGTTGCTCGGCCCTCTGAATCTGTTCTGTCGTATCCGGTGGGATAAACTGGGTCCACACGACCGTTGCCGTTGAAATCTACCCCGGGGCTGTTCGAGTTGGAATTGTTCCGACTGACGCAGCCCACCGAAGCTGCGATAGAGGCCTTGGACTTGAGGTCCGAGTCTGAGGTGGCGCTGGCTATCCCACTGTCCACGTCGCTTGAGTCCTGAGTGAAGGTGGACAGCGAGCACGTGGAGCCCGTGGCAGCGCGCAGAGTATCGCTAGACGACCTCTCCAGGCACACGTCCGTCGTCGGGGACCCATCCCCGGCCACACGTGCCCCCGAGGCTTCCGAACGAACACCGTTTCCGTCGCCGCCAGCGTCTTCCGTCTGTCCATTTAACACACAGGAAGCGGCTGAGGTCTGCAGGTCTTTGGAAGAGGTCGCAGCATCGGGGAAAGAAATGTCTTTGTGATTGTAAGACGGAGAAAGACTGAGGCCTTCTGAGGAGGTAACGCTCTCTGCCGCGCTGCTTTCGCTGAGCCGAGTTTCGGCCTCGAACACCGAGTTCGCGCCTGAAGAAGGTTCTGAGTGTAGACGTGAGCGCGGCGCTGACTGGCCGCCATTACTGTTAAACACGTCATCGCCTTCTCCTTCCGGTCCTGATTCTTCGTCGTCGTCGCCACCGTTGGTGCTCAGGCTGTCGGTGAACGAATGTGAAGTCGGGAACACGCGTTTTTCTGTAACGACGAACGAAGAAAAAATAACAGCATAATAAGATTATCAGCATTAATCTTCCATCACTACTACATTGAACCGAGTCCATGCAAGTTAAGTGTGCCGTCACTGAAGTATAACAGATATATTCTGGCCATAGCATGTACTTCCTTACAATTCTAAATTATTCCGCCCCCCCCCCCCCCCTCTCTCTCTCTCTCTCTCTCCGCATTTTCGGCGAAGCCGTGAGCCATGTACACTACTTTCAATCATTCTACCATTCATACCCAGCCCTATTTTCCCGGGTAAATGTATCACTCTGCTTACCAATATTGGCCTCTGAGATGCTGGAGCCGACACTATCGCTCTCAGCGCCCACTCCAGGTTCGCGCGGGAACATGAGGAGCAGCTTGCTGCGGCGTGACTCGTGAATCTCCTCCGAGATGGACTCCAGGTTGTGCAGGGCGTTGGCATAGCGCGTCTTGCTGATCGCAATCGCCTGCTGAAGGTCCGACACGTTCTGCTTCTGTTGCTGCACAGTAGAGAGTACATCAAGTTTATAGTTCATTGGTGAAAAACGTTGGGCTATATAAATACGCATTAAAGTATTAATTTTGGTGTTAGTTTTTCAGGATTTATTGTTTTCGACATTGAAGATTCAGAAGTACCATCGTCTCACGAAAAAGCTTCATTGAGGTAGTGTAGCCCGATTACTGAACAGCAAGTAATCATACTAAGCAATCTCCTTTATTTGAGACACTGAATAGTTGCTATAAATTGTGCGGCTGAAGTCCCAAGTACAGTTCACATATAACGTGATTTAAAAAAAAAAGACGCAGAATTTTTTTTTTTTTATACGTGTAGCACAGTTTACCTGCAGCTTCAACTCCAGTTCTGCTTTGGTCTCAAAGTACGGCCTGAAAAATACGAAGAAACAATAATACATTAGCAAAAGAAGACAGACAAAGCTGTTTGGTTACGTTTTGTGAAATAAGTGAAAATAATAAAAAATGTGATTATTCAAGGTCTGTTTCCACTGACTTGTGTACGGACATTTCAGAAAGAAGCCGCTTCAGCAACCTTTCTTCGCACATGCACAATTCTCAGGCAACGAAAGCTATCAGCCCAGGAAAAACGCAAGGTTGGGAGGGTTGAATGACTTACGGGGTGTTAAGTGCTGACTTGTCATAGAGAAATGGATGCCCTTGGTGAATGAGCCTGCTATTTCTCGAGTTCAAGGCAGCCACTGACTGGAAGAATAATGGGCTCCCGTTCACTTCAGTCGTGAGGTGATATTATTTCAGGGTGATGGCGTATTAGCGGTGCATGACGGTGGTTTAAACTCTGGGAAAACGTTTATCCAATACACCGAGGAATTAACCTAGCACAACAACCGGCTCTTAAACAGGCCAATTCCACCTTTGCTAAGCCAATTTACGTTTTGGAACAGTTTCGCTCGTGAGTGCTCCTGTACTCTCGAAATACTCTATCTTGACGATTAGTACAGTCAAGTTCTTCATGCCATACAGTGTTGTTTACATTTTGCGCGAGATGTCCAACATTCAAATTCTACGACTGTTGTTACATTACTGGACCGCTCAGCGTGGTCGCCGCGCCATCGAGTACACTTCTGTTGGCTCAGTACCAGCATTACAGACATTGCCACTGTCCAGATGTCTAAGTGTGTACGTGATGACAGATATCACGGAAACAGCTCAGAACGATCTGTGAGCATAATAATGGTAGCATTAGCCGAAAAAATAATTCTACAAGAAATCCAGCTAGACCCAGCCCAGACAGACCACCACAGCTCAGATCGAGTCAGCCATGGCTGATGGAGAAGACAGTGGAGGCAGTAAAAAACCAGAAAGATGAACAACTTCCGGTTCTGCTGTCTGGCAGACAGTGCTGTAAAGAACAAGCTCATTATCGCTTCCGCCTACATATACATGGGTTCGCTGACATACGGACAATAGTGCACCGTAAAATATGCACTGCTTCCAGGAGGGCGAGGATTCCTGGGAAGGTTTTTCAGCGGCTCTGTGAACGTGCTGCTCGAACAGAGGCGGCTAGGTTCTGACTCGGGTCTAAGCGAGAAATGCCAAAGCAAACACCTGATCGCCGTGAACAGCCCTCCAAGTCTGTAAAAGCCGATGAAAAATTGCATTGTGCCCCTTACCTTTGGTTTTGTTTTTGTTTTGTTTTCACCCGCGGTTGTGTCAGTCTCAGTCTAGCAACCGTCACAGAAGCAAGCAACTTTTAATAATTATCGAGGTCGGATTGTTCCAACCTATTGCACACACTGAGCTCAAAACGCCCGCTGGCACCGTGAAACTGTATCAGGTTTGAAGCATGAAATCCTGACTGTGCAATATTGGTGAGTTAAAGTGAATTGGAACAACCGATAACCCTTCCGCGGTCCTGGTAAAGTGATGACTACGCGTAAGAAGTACTAAAATGGTCGGTCTTCTTGTGCCGCCTGCAGATGAAAGAATTGATGAAACATGGATGGAACTATTCACCCCCCCCCACACCCCTCCCCCCCCCCACACACACACACAAAAGGCGGGGAGAGGGGGGGTGAAGCGGGACGACACAAGACAAAATGAAACCAAATGAAATGTGATAAATCAAAGACAGATGAGATGAAACAAAATACAGGTCCTGTGGTCCCATATCGTTTCTATACGTGACTATCGCCGGTCGCATATCGGTGTCTATACCTGGCTTTGGCGATGGAGCGCTTGTATTTCTTCTCAAGCGAGTGAAGCTGAGCCTCGACGTCCGCGTACGCTGCCGCCCGTTTATGGTGCTCCCCCTCACTTCGAGTCTTCTCCCTCTCAGCATCCATCACCTGCACACAGAGTTTAGTTACGGGTTTTACACATACAGTCACATACAAAACGGGAGTGGGGATGGATGGTATATGGGGTGCAGAGATGGTGATAAACAAAAGACCAAAAAAAAAAAATGGGTGGGGTGGGGGGGGGGGGGGGGCTACAATGTGGGACTGCAATGAACGTGTTGGACTGCAATAATAATTCTGATGTTCGCATTCCTGAGTACATCTATATTATTGTTGGTTTTGTTTTTGTTTTTAAATTGGTATCCTCTATTAAGGCCGAATAAAGCTGGCCTGTACATAGAATTCGAAAATGAACTTGAAACTCGAAAGAACTAGGTTGATTCAGGGTTCATTGCATGAAAAGACTTTATCCGATCAACGCTAACGCTTCATATCCGATGCTCCATTAAGCCAAGGCCATTGTATCCAGTTTTTCGCTCCTGGTAAAAGTGCACTGGCAGGTTTGCAAGACAGCTACACAAAAAAGCCGGATCCGTCTGTCCGCCCAACTGCACTCCCGCTCTGACAAAAGGAGGGTTCTAAATGGATTCTCAAGGCACGTGCTGCGCGAGGGTGCATTTAGAAATTCTTGCCATTCAACATTGCGCAGTGTCAGCTTGTTTTCCCAGTAAAACTTGCGAACATTCAATATTCCGTGGCTAATCTGACTACGTATTTTCCAAAGAAACAGCTGGGCCTGACTCCATTTTATTAAAACAATAAAACATCAACCAATCTTCAACCCTGCTTGAAACGAGCGAGTGCATCTACACGGTCAGTTTCTTGCCAGCCAGTCAGACAATCATTATTACTTCGTTTTCAACTCGAGAAATCCGGGGTTAAGTCAGACACGCTGGGAACGGTTCATGGGGTTTCTTGGACCTTCGAAAAACCTGCTCACACCTACGAGAGCTTGCAACCCTTGCAGCTGGTGGTAGTCAAACCAGTGTGTGAAACCACAAACGTTGGACAACCATAGCAATAAGTGCATGTGAAAAGATCCTGATAATTTATGAGCGACTGTTCGTGGATTTCAACTTATCTTGCAAATTTAGGAAGGTCTTTCGGACTAAACCCTCTTCTCGTAACATTGAGTAGATACGTAGATGGGCGCTGAGTGTGCAGGGGTGTTGGGTGAGGAGGTGAAATTGGGTGTTTTTGTATGTGTGCGTGTGTGGGAGCTTGGGGGTGGGGGGGGGGGGACTACAGTCTCCGTCTTCCGTCATCATCAAGAATATCGTCTACTCCAGACTTAATGGTTTTAGCACTTCCTTCCCCCATTCTTTCCCTCGGCTGTTGACTGACTTACGTCCCAGCTCGCAGGTTTCCATTTTCAGATTGTTTGCTTTCCAATATTCCCGGAGGCCAAAACACTAGCTTGACTTTGATGTACAAGGTTCGGTTAATATTGGCTGTTCGCACATGCGCGTTTGCTCTTTTGCTCAGGCATTATTCTGAGAGGAGAGAGAGAGAGAGAGAGAGGGGGGGGAGGGGAGTGTGTGTGTGTGTGTGTGTGGGGGGGGGGGGGGCAGTACATAGGGCTGGAGAAGGTGGACGAGGTTATGATAGGACAGAATTAGGGAGATAGGGTGAATAGATGGACTGGGTGTTTTCTGTTTTTTGTTGTTGTTTGTTTTCAGTTTGTTTGTTGTTGGTTTGTTTTTGTTTGTATTTCTTTATTTTATTTTATCATTTTATTATTATTATTATTATTATTATTATTTATGTATTTATTATTAATCTTTTTTTTCAGTTGGGGGGGGGGGGTACATTGTACAGACTTGGCAAATGACGTCACGCACCGAAAATCTATTGTTTGCTGATCCAGCAGGTACCATACACCGCTCACCAAATCGCTTATTTTAGCAGGCGTTTATCTTGCTACAAAAAAGCCAGTGCTGAAATGCAGGCGTCTGCCTAGGACTGAACAGCTTGATCTAGCAAGAGAGAAACTGCTTCATTACGCTCAAGTTGCGAAGCGAGCTAATGAAACGTGCCGCGTTAATCTGGCTCACTTTACGGCGTCTACCGCTGCAGATCTGAAGGAATTGTGTGTGCACAGGAATCTGGTGCGATAAACAAACCAGGCTGTGTTATAGATGTCTGCCAGCAAACGTGAGCCCGGCGTATGTGAGACGCCGCATGCAAAAATGTGGGTAATGATGTTCTCGCCAGCTAATCAGATACTGATCTGCAGATTTTGCTGATTGCCGGAACGTGAAATATGAGATATTTAATTGCCTTGATTCTTATTCCTACAGTTTAAACGGTTTGACTGACACTACACTTCGGTGCAGACATAAAGAAGGACAATCAAAATAGTGTGTGATGATCACGACTCATGAACGGGTAACTGATAAGTACCTTTCTTTGTGTATCACAGTTGTGTACCTTGACAAATGAGAAGGCTATTTAGCCGAAAACTGAAAATTTACTTTGTTCTCTCAGGCATGGTGTTTTATTATTTTTATTTTTATTATTATTTCAACATGGTAACAGTCTTTTATGAAAATTAACCTGAATATCATTCAAAGTAAAGTATGAAAAGAAGAAATTGCTACAAACAAACACAGCAAATTTGTTTTCACATCATCACCATCATCATCATCATTCCTACCCTGACGGTGGCGTGGTTCAACATTTCCTGCCATGCTGATGAAAGTGATGCCGACTGGGAGTCGTCGTCCATCAAACGCAGCTCGGCCAATGCGATCGTCTCTTTCGCTGCACGATACACGCCATTGGCTGTCTGGTACTGGCGGGCGGCGCGAACAGCCTCGCTCTGGGCCTGTGGCAAATTTTTAAAAAGTAAAATCAGTACTGCAGCCAAGATCTCCCGTTTCCAACCACTGTCGAGGCGGGGGCATTAAATCCCAACTGACCAACGAACTAGAAGATTTTCCAATAAGGCGCTAGTCAGTTAGACTGCCACTCTAAAGGCCATTCACACGTTCGATAGTGTGATGCAGTACTCAGTGTAACTGAGTATGGTTTTGATACGACAGACAAACAGCATTCTCAGAGACGGTTATGAATACATGCTAATCAAAAAGATCTTGTATGTGGTTTGTAACGACAAACACACAAAGACAGTCATTACAGCATCCACAGGAATAGGGTTTTCTTCCGCTTCCCGCTCCTCCTCCTTCATATCATTTCTTCTTCAGTCTCCTTCTGATGATCCACCAAAACCCCCTCCACAACTAGGACCAGGGCCCGCAAGTAAAAGTCGGGTTTAGGGAGTTTAGCCCCAGGTTAGAGTCTAACCTCGAACCAAACTAGCTCTAGGGTTTAATTTTCTGTTGTTTTTTTGTTTTAGATCAGGAAGCGGGTACATTCCAGCAAGGTGCCTATGCTGTTATAGAAGGATTTTTGTCTTTTCTTTCTTCGCTTACTTTTTAAATTTAATTTTGTTTTAGGGTTTCTTTGTCCTAATCTGGTTAGGCCCACAGCCGTGGGTTAAGTTACCCTCGAGTTCTACATACGGGCCCTGAACTAGCCCACGTCGAGATTTTCAGTTTTGATAAAAGACAAATCGAATGGTAGCCTATTATAGTGCTGTGTCTGTTTTCAAGTCTGACAAAGCATCCTTGTAAAGACAGCCCTGAACTTTATGATAAGTGGAGCGGCAATGCTCAGTACCTCCTTGGCTTTTCCAATCAGTTCGAAGTACTGTCTGGCTCGTTGGATGCTCTTCCGTATCTTGGCTCCCAGTTCCTCCATTCTTTGGGACGCAGCTGCAAACGTCGACCTGTATTTGTTTCTCGCCTCCTGAAGGGGGAAATTAAAGAAGTCGGTAAAATAACTACAATGCGGATATGGAATAACGGAGACGAGCGTATAGAAACTGTGCATATTTTTCTGACTTCAAACCAGTTTCCGGTATCGAATACAGAACCGTCATCTAGGGAAAGAGCGCTATTCGTCGTGGATTTGACAAGAGTGTCAGCCCTCTTTTCTGTAAAATTATTTTTGTTACGCTAAACTCAGGATCAAAATTGTAAGAAGTCGCACTATGGTGACTCGAACTGATGAAGCAACTTTGTAGGTGTTTTTAGTGTTGAACGTCAATTTTCACAACAAAAGGGGTGGTAAAAAAAGAAAAAAACTAATCTTCTCTCACGTCTAGTTCGTTTTCCAGTCTGTTGACGTCCATGCTGGCCTGGTTCAGAACGTCTAGTTCCTCCTGCAACAGCAAATAAAATTATTAAAGCTCTCCGTCACATTGATGTTCCGACAAGTTACAGAAAAGACATACATAGAGAGACAGGAAACTGGCTCTTGCATCTGCTCGCATCATTTGCTATCATACGAATCAGGTCGGTGTTTAAATTTGAAATAACACAAGTCTAAGCCCTCCATTTGCCTCCAAATGACCCCTAAGCGTTTTGAAACAAGGTATCCAACAACTGGAAACACGTATTTTTGCCCCAGTCAAAATACTGATGCAGAAGTAAAATTTGTAATGTCAGATTTCGACATTTGGGATTCCGCTGCACTTCCCAGAAAATTAGTTTCAAATACTGACTTACTCAGACCTTCTGTTAAACGAAAACCACCCAATAATGCCAGTTTTCAAGTAGCGTACATGAAGGAGTAAAATCGTCATTTGGACAGCAAAACGTTATTTAAGGAGAAGTTTAAGTCAGAAGTGCTGTAGTCTCGCATATTTCTCGCATAGTCTGTAGTCTCGCATATTTCTCGCATATATGTCTCTGGTTATAGGATTTTCCCACGTCCTTAACACTGACGTAGTCCAACGCCGGACGTGGACATTATGCTCCTGAAGGAATCTTTTCATCAAACACTTGGCCTGGTGTGAATTCGGGCGACTTTGAAAGAATGAAAAATGTTAACATGCACTGACATCCATGAACAACTAAAACAAGTCTCACATGTTCAAGTTCTACCCGTTGCTAAATGTTGTTTGTGAAAAACAGGGTAGCGATGTCAGAATTATCAGTCAGTGACCGAGATAATTATTTGTTTCCGATCATGGCCACACGGGACTATTCTGACCGAGAAACGTGGCCTCACACCCGGTCTGCGTATTGGGTTACAACGGAAAGCATTCATTAACACATCTTGGCCGGCGCAAACTTTGATCACCCCCTTGCAAGAAAGAAGGGGACGCAACACACTTGGAACCGGTAGAGCTCCATGCACTAGAGTTAAGGGGCACAGAGTTACGAGTTATTGCAACTACTGACTCGGTGATCAGTCGACACTGATGAGAGGCCGACTTGCGTGGCATTAGTTTTTGACACCATGTTTACCGTGTTTCGGTTGACTGTTCATTTTAGCTAAATAAATATGAAAAGAGATCGTAATTTCCGTGCCGTGATGAACTGTGACGGCCGCGGCCGCTCAGTGCGGGTCAGTGCGCGGTGTGTCAGTTACGGAGTTAGTACTGACTATAGTGCTTTATCTGACGCGGCAGATTTGTATACTGTGTGTGTGTGTGTGTGTGTGTGTGCCGGTCAGTGTGTGTGTGTGTGTGTGCCGGTCAGTGTGTGTGTGTGTGTGTGTACCGGTCAGTGTGTGTGTGTGTGTGTGTGTGTGTGTGTGTGTGCCGGTCAGTGTGTGTGTGTGTGTGTGTGTGTGTGTGTGTGTGCCGGTCAGTGTGTGTGTGTGTGTGTGTGTGTGTGTGAGAGAGAGAGAGAGACTCCGGCGGAGTTCCTTGTCCGGCCACACACGCTTGACACGGCTGACACTAGTGAACCCAGCACATCATCACCGTCTGAGACTCTGAGTCGCCGGCGGCAGCCACAGGTCACAAACCTGTCAGTGTGACCAGAGCAAGCAACAGGCATTATGCAACAAGTGTTAAGTGGTCACGGTCGACAACTATAAACATGGTCAGCGCGACCACTGACTGGCGTAATGCCAAACTTCCGCGTGTATTGCAGACAAACAAAACCGGCAGCTGATGTCAGTCATGAAGGGGGCGGTTCAGTCAGTATTGCCAGTGCCGACTGACATCAAAATGGCCAAACCCTGCGTCTATTTTCAGGAAGTTGGCCGTCATGATGCCTATATGCCACGCACTAGAAATTGAGTCAAGTGTCTTGTGATGAAACCTGAGAAGCACAAAGATACGAACGGCAACATACTGACTTCGCTCAAGGGGCGACAAGCGCGTGTAGAACTATAATTAACCTATGTTTGAGGTTGGCGGTTGTAAAAGAGAGGCAATACGTTCAATGAGAAGAACGTCTGACGAGAACTGGTGTGAAAGCTGAAATCTACAGCGCCAGCAGTCTTTTACAATTAAACTGTATTTTTTTCGTTTCCTCTCTCTCTGCTCCCCCCTCCCCCACCCCTTCCACACACACACACTCTCTCTCCGTCTCTTGTATAGTCTTTTTTTTTTTTTTTTTTTTTGGGGGGGGGGGGGGTTGTAGCAACGGCTGATTGAAAGTTAATCACTAGTGCTGTTTAGTCACAGTTAATTGAAATCACTTCCGTTGGCAACTGAATAAAGTTCGTTCGTTTATCCTTAATAAGTTTCATCTCTCTCTCTCTCTCTCACACACACACACACACACACACACACACACACACACACACACACACACACACACACACACACACACAAACTTCACAAAACTGACCTGCAGCCAGAAAATGTCTACATCTCGTAATTCTATTATTAACCGAACGAGGCTGTCGGCTCATATTGATCAAGCAGCCTGCACCACCATAGTGACTGCACCACCGTCAGTTTCAGGACCCCATATCGATTTTTTAAATGAAAGACCAGCAGCCCTAAGTTACTGTTTATGGCGGCAGTCGAGGGAATACATGAAGCCTCCCTCCCCCTTGGACAGCTAGAGGGCAACAGCTGCTCTCCACATTTGCAAACTGAGTTTGGGGGACTCAAAGGAAAGAAACTGACGATGCTTGCATTTCACTGACCATAAATTTGGATCCAATAAAACTGATTTCATTGTACATACATTCTAGTAGAGAGCAGCAAAATGTAGAAGAAAGGGCGGAATGAAAAGAAGAATTTGTTTATTGTCCTGGATTTTTTTTTTTAAAATGTGGTGGTACGTACATAGCCTACACATCACTAAAAATGCAAGGGAGAAAAAAACCGTGGCATCAGAGTAACTATTACACATTATGTAAACAACAACAACAACAACAACAACCACACACACACACACACACACACACACACACACACACACACACACACACACAGACGGAGTTTTTAACGAAAACTGACACAGAACGAAAGCACGAGCAACTTGCATAATGCTACTCAGAGACGCCGGCCACAGGTTGAAACTTTTTCAAGAACGGCCACGACAAGAAGGAAAGAGGTTGGGCGGGGGTCGGAGGGGGGACTGAGGGGGCGTCGAGAGAGGAGGATCACAAGTGTGAAGATTGTCTCTGTTTGCTCATCAAGAGAGGAATGTCTTCTCCCTGCAGTGCATTTCAAGTCCTCCGACAACTTGACCTTTAAACTCGGCGTCGATCGACCGCCGGCTTGCTCAAACTTGTCGAGACGCAAGCTAAAGGGCCAGTGCCACAAGGCACGTGCAGGCATGTGCTCAAATAATTGACTTTTTAAAAAAAATCTCTCTTTCTTTAATGCATCTCCTCCTGATGGCAGTCACTAACCCCAAAGAATAAGTGTGTGTGTGTGTGTGTGTGTGTGTGTGTGTGTGTGTGTGTGTGTGTGTGTGTGTGTGTGTGTGTGTGTGAGAGAGAGAGAGAGAGAGAGAGAGAGAGAGAGAGAGAGGGGGGGGGGGGTTGAGGCAAACCACATCACGAGCCTGCATGACCATCACAAAAATTAATCTGCTCATGCACGACTTTATCCAAACATCCGTGACGGCTTCTTCCCCCATTACACGAAAACAATTGTTTTGACAATCACGTTTCTCCATTAAAAAAAAAAACCCAGAAGTAATGGCTTTGCACGAAGGCTGCGGCGCTTCACCCGTCGAGAAATCATTGGAAACATCCGGATATCATAGTAGTTTTAACTTAGTCAGTCTCTATGTCACTGTGCCCTGTATGTGGTTTCACGTGACATGTGGTAGTAAGGTTAGTCACCAACAGACAGAAACAAGCAAGCTATTGTTCTTTCACTCCCACTGTCCTTTTGAAACGCTAAGCAACAAAGGGGGGGGGGGGGGGTAAGTCATGCCAAGGGAAAGATGACATGTCCGCGCTGGGGTCAAGGCTCAGTTGCGGTACAGTCAGTGTCATTGTCAGTTGCGGTGGGCGCGGGTGGGTGGGAGCATGGTTCAAACATACTGTCCTCTCGTGCCATTTAAGCCAAGAAAGCATTCCACAAGATCAAATAACTGGCATACGTTATACTATCGTAGGCTCCTCTGTGCCAGGAATTTGTCACTTATAAACTAGGTCTGGCACTATGATCTCCATGCCCGATACTCAGCTATGTCTAGGTTTTGTCCACATACCATACAGATAACCGTTTCAATACATAACATGTACATTTCATGTTGCCCTTGCGAACGTGAAGTGCCCCACTAAATTCGAACCATACAGTCATCACTCATAAGCCGTCAAGCAGTCGCGGTAACCGGCTTGTTGAGGTCAGTGAACATCATCTGCAACCAAACCCTATTTTCAGCCACAAAACAACAACCACCACCTTCAACAACAACACCCTCCCCCCCCACCCCACCCCAATACCCCCCCCCCAAAAAAAAAAACAAAAACAAACAAACAAAAAAACCCCAAAACAAACCAACAAACCAACAAACAAACAAAACAAACAAGCAAACAAACAAACAAACAAACTCTTGGTCCCTTTTGGTCAGCTGGTACAAGTTTTAGTGACCACTACAGACAAGAATGGTTGCAAAAAGGCATGTTCAGCTGTATGGAATGTAAGTAGTTAAAAACTGCATACGTACACCTCACTACAGAGGTTTCATACTTACCGATCAGTGAGATACGAAATCGAGTGTAACAATTTGACATAAAGAATGTTCGAGTGATTATACAGTCTTTGTAAGTTGTTAAGTGCCCAAATGTAGGTGCTGGCGGGGAAGGGAATACTTGACCTCTTTATGAGCATGCTGTGTTTGTTTTCAAGCAACAAACGGATTAACACGGAGTCGCGCATTCCTTGAGTCACCCACAGCTCCCTGGGCCCATTGATCTCACAAAGGCGTGTGACTGTCAACATTTGACTCTAAGGTGACAAAAAGTAGGACGCCGGCATGCGTCGCGTGCGTGCGCGCGCCCGTGTGTGTGTGTGTGTGTGTGTGTGTGTGTGTGTGTGTGTGTGTGTGTGTGACACATCACACTGACAAATTACTAGCCGCATCAACCCTGTAGAACATAAAAATACTTTCTACCCTCCTAAACTTGCACCACAGTTTACTCTGCAGTCTGTCAACACGGCTTTCATTGTCGCAGTAAGCTTCGAGCCAACGGCCCCCGAACAAAGACCGATAAAATCACGGGTGGGCTTTTGTCGCCTGCGTGCATTCTTCCCACCTGGTACCTGTGCCTGTCAATGCCTAGTACGCACTTTTCATTGCGGGACTACATGTGGGTCAGCTTATATATATATACATCAAACCTTTCGAATACATGTACTACCTAGGTAATGGTTGAGAAGGCTGGCGCGACAGAGGTTCAACACGTTATAGGTTGCTGTTCGTTACGCTTCGGCGATTTCTGTGCGTCACAAGGACCCCTTGATTTAATGGCGTGACATCAATTAATGTTTCCGACAGCGCAGAGAGAGAGAGAGAGAGAGAGAGAGAGAGAGAGAGAGAGAGGGGGGGGGGGGGACATGATATGACAAGAAAAAAATCTTTATTTTTCAACGGGTGAAGCCGGTTTTGACATAACAATCAGTTTTAGTACCTAACGTTGCCGGTACTAGATAAGAATAAATAAAACAAACAAACAAACAAACAAACAAACAAACAAACAAAGAGAGAGAGACAGAGAGAGAGAGAGTGTGGGGTGTGTGTGTGTGTGTGTGTGTGTGTGTGTGGGGGGGGGGGGGTGTTTCGGAAGTACCGAGTTATGTTAACAGAAGAAGTAAATAAATGGTAATGTAATGATAATAAATCAAACGAACAAAAAATAGAGAACCACAGCAAGTAAAACAACACCATCTGAGAACAACAACCACAACTCCACCAAAAAGAACAAAAACCAAGACAAGGAAATTCTCCAGGTACCTCTGTCATGTTATTTCTTTTGTTGCATGGCTGTATCAATCTAGACAAAGTCAGTTCTACCCCGGGACTCTTTCAGGACCTCTGACAAAAATACCGAAAAATTTTTGTCCTACACAATGTGCTCAAAAGCAGACCGGTTTCAGTTTTTCACTAAGGGTTTATTTTTTCTTCTTTTTTTCAAAGTAAGCTGCATTTCCGAGGAAAAGATTACACGCTTTGTCTTCTGAAAGGTCTCATATTTTTAATCAAGAATTTGAAGCTTCTCAGCGTAAAAAGGATACACATGATATACATTTCTGTGAGGAAAACGAACCTCTTCTCTTCAGCACTAAAAACGCACAACCGTGTTAATGAAATTTCATGAGTATATTTCCTCTGCTCGATCTCACATAACCAGGAGGTCTCACGATTACGATAATAATGATACACGAGCAGATGAAAACTCTGTATCTATTCAATTTTGGGTGTCTATGAAAATCCAGTCATGCGTATGCCCTGGGTGCTCTCTCTCTCTCTCTCTTGTGTTTTTTTTATTTATTTATTTTTTTTTTTTTTTTGGTCAGCGAATTTGTGAGGAAGCAGATTTGCGTGTGATCCAGATATTTATGACAATTAATTCAAAAGTTCTGCTGAAAGATATTTGTCACGCTCGAACGATCAAGAAGCCTCTACTGAAACGGGAAATGAGACTCTCACATCCGTTCTCAGCACATGAAAAGAACTGGTCGAAATTCCGGCCACTGACGTTCTTCAATTTAATGTCAAGAGGTTTCAGACCTTAAAATATGATCATGAAATTGGCGGTCACGAACACAGCATTTTGAGGCGGGCATTTTGTACTGCCAGGGCGTATATTATTATCCAGGGCGGCAGACTGCAGGTTCAATGGGGCTCCTCCGAGCAAATTGGCCACGCGACCCTCTATTTTTGACCAGCTGCAATTTTGTTTCACCCGAGCATTCAGTTCTGCGGGACCATATTATTTCAAAGACTGCGGCTAAGTGATGACATGCCGCTGTTCAGTCCGTCGTGAAAAATTGCATGAGGAGAGATGTGTGTGTGTGTGTGTGTGTGTGTGTGTGTGTGTGTGTGTGTGTGTGTGTGTGTGTGTGTGTGTGTGTGTGTGTAAGAGAGAGAGAGAGAGAGAGAGAGAGTCCCAACGTCTCCTGTGCATGCATTACTCAGCATTGCCCATGCCACTGAGGCAGAAGAAGAAACGCCAGGTCGGAGCGAACTTGGTCAACGGTACTTTAAGCGGGGGAACAAACATAACATGGGCTTCTTGTGTTGGTTCAAGTGTCTTCCTGAATCGCCCAATGAATGACAGTGCTGCCTGAAATAGACCCACACTGACATAGTTACCACAGTCTAACATTCTAACGACGGTCTCTCTGTGGTGTCATATTCACCGGTGTAGTCCTTTTCATTGCTGGTGTTAAATGAAACCGAAGCAATGTGCACCTTTCCCCCCCGAGTACAAAAAACAGGCGTGACTCATGCAGATGTTCTTAGACTGAGCAGTTGAAACACCATTCATATGCCTACATTCAACTTTATAATCACACTGAAACAGAAAGCTTCGTGGAAAAATTTATTCACTGCCATCTGCAGTGTCTGGGGATTACGTGTCTTTCGTATATATATTCCTGGCTTGTACATAACCCCGAAACAACCAGCCAGCCGTAGCTTAGACCAATGCGAAGATACGAAAACTTTATTCACACATACAGAAAAAAAATAATCAAAAACATCTGGCCCGCCTACGCTACCTCCTCCCCCAACCCCACCCCACCCTACCACAAACCGGCCACGCCCTTCGCAATAATTAATAATATGCAACACACCCTTCAATACAAAAGGAGAAGGTCGGATGTTTCGCAGTAATCATGAACCACTGTCCCCCAACGTCATACCTTGGTTACTTTGAACGATTCAACTCAAACTCTATAGATACACTTTCATCTACAGAGCCGTAGCACAGCTCCTAAAAGTGCTCCGGCCATAAAAAATAAATAAAAAGGTACGGTCCCTGGCCATTATGTTCTCCTCAACTTCAGCGGAAAACAAAAGAATTACTTGTTACTTGTTTGAACGGGGAAACGCAAGTTAAAAAAATATTTTGATGAAGAGGATTTATTTTGGAAGAACTTTTGCTTTAGAAACCCTCCTGACTGTACTCATGAAGACGAGTTTTTTTGGGCCCAAAAGTGGTCCGGCCATGGCCGGAGTGGCCGGTAGGGCTGCTACGGCCCTGATCTAATGCCCGCGGTGTTGAGATTTTAGTGTCATAACATTAATGGCAATACGTACAGTCTTGGTGCATTACGTACCGCGCGCGTGGCTATATGTGTTCAATATGTTGCAGCATTATCACACAACAAAGAGAAAGGGATTGATTGCCCAGATGCTCAATTAACTGTACAGCCTTTGTTGGACCGCCCACCTTCACGCTGCTAACCGACACCCACTTCAGATTCAACACAATTGCTATAGATTTTATCATTATCCACAGTGTAAATCCTTGCTAGGCAACGAAAACGATGTATTGCAATGAAACGCTAGATAGCTAGCATAACTTTGATACTCAGTGTAAGAGGCGGTATGTACGTCTAGTAATAACTTGATCATGATGTACATGCGTGAGGACAGATGAGGCACTCAAAAACAGTAAACAAATTAAAGCACACTTAATCTTCGGAAGCAAATGCCCAAAGGCAACACTGAATTTGACGGCGTAGTTCGGACGATCACTAGGTACACCACAGATGGGTTTTATCACTAGACACCTTGACCTTGATCTGCAGGACTGAGACGAAACTACCGCGTACGAGAAGCGTCATCAGTAAACGATATTGACACTTGGTTATCGGAACAGTGATCTACTATGAGATAAACATTTCCGTGACAGGAAGCTCCTTGGTACAATCGCGACTTTCTCTCATTAAAGTCATTGTTCAGTGCGCTGACACGATGTGCGTAATAGCTACCATTCACTCACTCCTCTTCAGGCTCCTGCATGCTTTTGATGCGTGCACTGTATGTCTGGTCGGAAAAGCCATGAAATTGTACCGGCAATTACTTTTCACTGCCAGCAGACAAAGCCTAAGATCAGCCTGGACAAAACAAATAGGCAGCGGTAAAAAAAAAAAAAGCGGGGTGGGTGGGTGTTTGCGAGTTTAACGTCCTTTTCCACCACGTAAGGGTGATATCAAAGACGGGGCAGCGAGAAAAAGGCCAGCACAAATATCTGGCCCCAGCCGGGATTCGAACTCACGACCCGAGCATTGAAAGTTCAACGCTCTACCATTCGGCCACCCCGGCTCCCCGGTAAAAAAAAACCCAAAAAACAACAACAAGAACAACAAAAACACACCTCCGAATACCGTTATTACATCCATATAATCTGTATCCATAGGTATGTTCTTTCGATCATTCTAAGTTCCGATCCAGCATTCCTACCTACAGAGTACAGTGTTGTCAGTAATTGTGCCATCATCAAGTTCGACGAATTGCTGATTTGCGCAGTATCCGACGACGGAGTGCGAAGTGGAATACGTGTTCAGGTACTGTCCCGGTGTGAATGTTACCAAGGTGTTCAATGGAAATGAGTAATACATCAGTGCATCACACAATTTGCTGAATACGATCGCGCCACAAAACAATTACACGACCTGACACCAAATCTTGTCACGCCATATTTATGGGCCACGAACAGCTGTTGCACAGACCGAATAGGCCAAACCCGTCACCGACACAACCATCTGGCGACAGTGTCTGTTTTTGTCATTCAAATGTGAACTTATCGGTATCTGTGGTTTTGTCTGATGTCACTGTTTGTACAAGCATGCAACTGTATTAACTGCGGTCCGAGGGCCCATTACTGTGCAGCTGATAATTGAAGAGCTGGGCCCGGACTAGGTCTAACCCAGACTAGGACAAAAGAAATCCCAAAACTAAATTCAATAAACAAAATGAAGCGAAGAAAGAAAGACAAAAATCCTCCTATAAGGGCATAGGCACCTTACTAGAATGGACCCGCTTCCTGATTAAAACAACAACACCAGCAACAACAAACATAAAATTTAACCCTAGAGCTAGTTTAGTTCGAGTTTAGACTCTAACCCGGGGCTAAACTCCCTAACCCCGACTTTTACATGCGGGCCCTGGGCAATACTCCAAGCCGGCGATGTCGCCATCAGCGTAAAGTTGCCCAACAATTACATGTTATCGGCTGTACGTGATTCAGCTTACACAACGGCTACATTCCTTGTCCTTTCTTTTCGACACAGGTTTATACTAGTAACAACCCATCAGTTGCGGCAACTGACTGACCGAACCTGTCAAGGCTAGAAGACTGGCAGATGTATATCCGTCAGCTTTAGATGGGCACAATCATCAGTGTACACCGGGAAGACAAATAAGTTCGACAACAAATGTATCGTAGCGGCTGTGGCGTCGACTTGAACTAATAATGTAAACAAATGACTTCCGCCGGTTCTTCTTTGTTAATCAGTTTATACAAGAAGCGCGCATGCGCGCTCGCAGACACCGTCTGACACACCGACCGTTTTGAATTTTGATCTTGAAATGCTGTCTGGAAAGAATGCGGTTACATTCTTGCACAGCACACACAAAACGAAAACATCCAAACTATGAATACAGTTGAATTACCGATAACGTCTAGCTCTCCTCTTATCTCTAAAAGTACTTGTAGACGAACTCAGCTGACATGCCGTTATCCTGGATGATGAATTGTATGCAAATACAAGCAGCCCTTTAACACCGCTGAGTGACACAAAGACAGACAGGGGGGGTCACAAGGAAGACAAATTGATTTGCTGATGGTGTGTTCTTCTGCAAGTAAGAAGAAAGACAGGCGCTCAAGGGCCCGTGGAGGGCGTTTCCTGTGTCAGTGAAGTAATGTTACACTCTCCGCTCGAAGACACCCACAAGCGCTCATTTGTAACATTCTCCCTTTAACAATGACGGTGTTGGCTAATGAAACCCGTACTGCATAACGCTCGCCACTGCGAGTGAACCGTGTCTGTGTTTTGTTGTTCAAGGTAGCGAGGGAGCCGGGATAATCGAGCGGCGTCGGACTTTCAATGCTTTGGGTCTTGAGTTCGAATCCGGGCCGACTGCGGCTAAATATTTGTACTGGCCTTTTTCTCATTGCCTCGTCTTTGATATGACCATAATTATATGACGGAATAGGACTTAAAATCCTAAACACTCCCACCCGCCCGCACTGCATAACGCTTGCCACTGAAGCGAGACTCTCTTGCTGATTTTGGCTTGGTTTTGTCGCCCCAGATTGCGTTTCTGCCAATAACTTCAATGAGGGATGCCCTGGGTGCATCGTGTTGACTTCATGAGAGAACACTTTCATCACAGGCACAACATTCTCGGAGGGACCGGAAAGTTGAAAAGCGAGGGGTGTGTGTGTGTGTGTGTGTGTGTGTGTGTGTGTGTGTGTGTGTGTGTGTTTGGGGTTTAACGTCTTTTTCCACCATATACGGGTGATATCAATGACGGGGCAACGATGAAACAGCCAGCACAGATATTTGGCCCCAGCCGGGATACGAACTCACGACCCGAGCATTAGAAGTCCAACGCTCTACCATTCGGCCACCCCGGCTCCCCTTCCCACGAGTGAAGTAATACAAATGAATATTCATAGTCCCATCGTTGAAGCATAACTTCTTCTCTCTTTTCAACATTCTTGATGTTTCGCAAGCCGAGCGTTTTACCTCGAGACCGATCTCCACTGAAAATAATACGTTTACATAATCATTATTATTAGGACTGACACGGATGCGTTCCGCACTGAGAAACACACGGTATCTAGGACTCTGCTTTGCACACTGAATCGCTCCTTAGTTCAGCCGGAACACTTATGCATGAGAAGTATGTGTCCTTAGATTCCCACCCTTCAACCGAAGTATGTATGCTGTGTGCGGTGTGGGAAAATATCTACAGACGTTCCGCACTGGTCCATTCACCACCACAAAACAGAGCTCCCTCGTATATCAAAACGCGTTAGTCATGCATTTGAGTTTTCGCATACATGACGCTGCATAGATCTTGCCGCCAAGGCAAAGTCTGTGTGTCAGTGTGTGTGTGTGTGTGTGTGTGTGTGTGTGTGTGTGTGTGTGTGTGTGTGTGTGTGTGTGTGCAATCATAAAAGCAGCCCATTTTCCATTAATATAACAACAGCAAAAAAACTAAACAAAAATGAACCAGTACTGTCACATTATTTTGATGTATCAGCTGCTGACGAGATGGGGAGATGCCCATAACTCCCTACAACCTCTGAATTAAATACAGTTACAAATGATCACTGAGTCCATCATTTGTTCTTGGCTAGGTGTGACTGTTAACTGCTGACTGGGTAAACAAATTGCCGGTTTTTGAACTTGCTAAGGGGTGAATCATTAATTCAACGACTGATGTACTCGTCTGTACGGAGTACACGTATATCATTCATTAAAGACAAGAGACGAAAGTCTCTAACAAAGAATCTCTCACGAATTATTGTACGTTTTGCAATCGTGCGCTCAGTCTTGGTCATTACTTAATGATAAATAATTAAGGTCGGTGGTCAGTGGTGGTGGTGGGGGAAAGAGAGAGAGAGAGAGAGAGAGAGAGAGAGAGAGGTCATTGTGCCGGGTTCTGTCCTATCTACTCAGTGTATTACTGTATCAGTAAACAACTCTACACCACACACGCACGACATACCAATTTCAAACATGATGTCATTTTGAAAGGCTGGGGCTTAAATTTCCCCTTTCATTTTCAGTCGGGCATACCGTCTTACGTCTGCATACACGTGTTTCGTGTTTCAGGATGTATATATGATACAGGCCACTGGCTGTCATCATGTTCCCGCTCAACTTGAGACGACACGAGGAGGCCTGCCTAGGTACAGCACTGACAGGGGGCGGATCCCCGCCACAATAACACCGTACTGCCGTGAGATGGCGCGACATCGTACAAAAGTAACCGTCTGTTTGTGTCACCGTCCGTGTATGTCGATAAATGAATAAATTACACAAATCCGTCGGTGGACCGAATGCAGATGCCACTGATACTGGCATCTACTCGAATAATGACAGACAAAGAATAAAATGAAAAATTATGAAACTTCCAATGCCACTTGTTGCTTGCATACGAACCCGGTTCATACTCCCCCCCCCCCTCTCTCTCTCTCTCTCTTTCCTACGTGTAGTTTTAGATGTAGCACTACAACAGTTCTTAGCAACGACAAACATATAGTGAACGACCACTCAGTGAAAATAAAGATTCATCGATTCATTGACTCTCTCTCTCTCTAAACCTGCTTTCTCTACCGGGCCATGGCCAGTCAGTCCCGTACCCCTGTGGCACCGTGACAATACCCGCTCGAGCCACCTGCACTTTTGGCTCACTGAATGCCCGTTACATCCAGTCATGCATGAAAACACAAACACCTACCTTAACTCGAGGGTCAGGAGGGCATTCCTCTTCGTCTTCCTCGTAAGTTTCATCGCCGTTTTCCTCCACATTTTCACAGGGACAGTCGGCTTCCATCTTCAAGTCACTTCAGTTGTCCGTGACAGCGGTCCGTCCGGTCAGCTCGGAGTCGTGTACTATTCAAGGCACTCCACGGTCGATGGAGAAAGAACCAGACCCCTCGACACACCGTGACAGAGCACTAGGCCCTGGGAGTGCACCGCCACAAGTGTTATCGGTCAGCTGAGGAGCAGACGACAAAGCATTTCGGCTTCGCGCCACCGCCACAGCACGCGTTCGCCAGCGAGTGACGGTCCTCGGGCCAGCACTGACTGTGACGTATGTCGCAGCCGTATCGTTCCAAGCGTCTTTACCCTGCGTAACCACACACACACACACACACACACACACACACACACATGAACAAAACGTCTGTACAGGATGGTCAGTTAAGAATTTGTTGTTTGACGGTCGTTGTTAAACTGTTGAAAGTGAAAAGACATATCAGTCTCTGATGTCTCTGAACTGAAGTACTGAAATTTACACGTCTGCAAAACCAACCCGGTGTTAACAGCGGCATTCTAGTGGCACAGTACTGTTCACTGATTTCATATTCAGTCACTGCCCTGAAACACCCACACAGCAGACCTCGAGGCAAATAATAATAAAAAATAACTACTGTACAATAAATACAAACATACAAACAGTCACCCTATCTGAAACACGTCATCTGGACTAATGACACGATATTTGCTGGTCAGATTGGAAAGCCGGGTTGCCAGCAATGACTGATGAACGCCTGAGTCCGGTGGTCGGCAAGACTTATGATAAGGACACCGCAAACATTACAGCATCGACAAACAGACTACCTTCACCGTGGCTTTGTGTAAGGCGCTTACGGAGTCCGTCACTACGCGGTACTACTCAGGTGATCGGGCTTACGACAGTCTCTTGGGGGTGCTCTGTAGGATACAGCCAGGAAGCGACCTGATGCTTGTGGTCGACGAACAAACCGGGCTTGCGGCTAGGAGCAAAACATAACAGCTAGATTAATACATGTACAGTGGCGAGACCCGTGACTTACCAGTTGATCTACCGCCTATCCTGGTTGGTGACATATTTGTTGTCGCCTGTGTTTAGTCAGCAGGCCCCGCCTGTGTGGGGGTCATGACCCTGCGTGATACTGTACTAGTGTTCGTTTCCTTGCTCACACTGTCAAAACAGGAGATCTAGTGGAATGCTAAATTGATGACATGGGAACGGATATATAAGCGTAATGGCCATTTTCCCAGTATCATCTCATGTACGAGAGTGACACAGACAGAGAAATGCGTAGTCAGTAAGACTCATCATCAGTTAGGCCTCGACTGTAACACGATTATAACTTGAAGACTGAAACAAGAGAAGGAAACTGATAAACATTCAGTTCATACCTTACAGGCGTAGGAAAGCATATAGGTCTACTATAAGGGTAACCAAGACTAGCAAAGCCTTCAACTCACCAGCCGCCTCCCCGCCCGTCATGCGTCCCCTCCTCACCTCACACACACACACACACACACACACACACACACACACACACACACACACACACACACACACGACACTGTCACACGCACACACACACTCTCTCTCTCACACACACACACACACACACACACACACACACACACACACACACACACACACAGAGATGTACTGAACAGCGCTAAACCATGCCAGTCACGTGCCACCATATTAATTATACATCACCTCAGTGTCACTGCTGTAACTGTACGTGCAGCTGATGCTAGTCCTGCCGAAGAAACTGGGAAGACAGGAATCACTTGTTTTGATATTCAATATTCAGTGCTGCCTGAAAGCAGGAAACACGTCACCAAAATTTTCAGTGACGTAATCTAGACGCTCGGAGCAATGACGTTCAAGAACTTGTTGCGTCAAAAAGCTGAATGTTTAGTCAGTCGTCGTGTTCATGCAGTCATTGGTCGTGTCATGCAATTCCCCGCTATGTCGCAAACGGCACAGAAAAGGCGTATGCATTACGACGTGTTCCATCCGGTATATGCTCAGGTACGAAGGTACTAAATATATACATATACATATTTTCTTTTACTGATTTTTATTTTTTACGAGTTTTCAGTCTCACGCCGGCTGTCACTGTTCCTCTTTCAGTGTGTGTGTGTGTGTGTGTGTGTGTGTGTGTGTGTGTGTGTGTGTGTGTAAGCGCGTGTGTCCATTAGAAAAAACAACAACAACAACAACAACAACACCTGTTTATTTGATTGTTTTTTTTACTGGTATTCACAAAGCCGCCTTGACTCACGGCCGGCGAACCGGTAACTCATCTAGTCAATGCCGGAAAGAAAACTATTTCTAGTCAAAAAATTTCCCCTTGTTCTTTGAACTTATGTTACTTATTCATTCATTTATACCCCTGAAAAAATTGAACAGGGCCGCACCTATAATTCTCAGATTTGCGGCAGATCCTAATGATCACTGATCGTCGGGGAAAAGAAAAAGTCACCAGTAATTGACGCTTGAAAAGGCTGTGACTGTCATTGCATTGGGTGACACACTGGAGGGGAGAGAGAGAGAGAGAAAAAAAAAATGCATCGGCCGGGAATCGAACCCGGGTCACCCGCGTGGCAGGCGAGTATTCTACCACTAGACCACCGATGCTGATGAAGAATACTAGGTCTATAATTTCGTATTAACTAATCATAGAGCTAACTTCGTCCATAATTTACTACTTCGTCACTAGCCAGTCTGTAGTCACCTTGTAAACATTTCTTCCAGATTCAAACAACTGTGTTTGATTGGAGAAGTCACATTTCGTTTGGGGGAATCCCAAACCCATATTAATCCAAGAGAGACAACAGCACTATTGACATTTTCTAACACAGTTATCTTTCGTTGAATATGCTTCCGTAGTTTGACGGAAATGTCCGAATGCTAATCCGTACAGTTGATTGGTCCTTGGAATACACACCCACCACGGACCTACCCTTTGGCAGAGGTTCAAGCACAGGTGACACACAGGGGTGAAGGTCGTACAAATGAGGTGAACACGAAACGGAGGACTTGCATGATAGTGAACCACAGAATGCTGGCCCATTGGTCGACAGCTGCTGGCAGACGTTTGTTTTCCCCCGTGTATTGAAGTGGCCGATTCACAATGAAGATAGATCTTCATACACACATCTTGCCTGCTACCTGGCCTGACCTGAAAGAGGTTTGTTGTGTTCTGTATCTTACTGTCGCGCGATTTCGTTGTTGGTCCCAGACCGCTCAGTGGCCGGAAAGATCGTTCTCTCTCTCTCTCTCAGTGGTCACTGTGGCAATACGTATCCTTATCGTTGAGAGATTGTCATTTTTATGTTGTTTCCATAGTAATGGAAACAACATCATAGGACGGGCTAAAATTTCCACGTTCATAGGCAAGCATCTGTGGTACAAACGCACGTCACTGCCGATCTCCCAGACGATTTTGCAAGTGTAACTCTGACAATGACGTAAGAAAACATGCGTCATCGATGCTGACATGTATGGTGCACCGAACGCGCTTCTCCTCCTCAGTGAGTGCCTTCTGTGTGTATGTGTGTGTGTGAATTGTGTCCGGGCCCGTTTCTTCGAAAATACTTAACCGAATGGCTTCAAATTTGGGGTATCCAAATATATCAAAATGTTACATTAGACGATTCAAGCGTGTGATGATTGCTTAAGTGATTTGGGAGTTATCGCCCTTTTGAGACAAGTTGGTTGTCTTTCGTTTACAGGCGTAATATTTATTTAAATCACTCAATTGTTTGGCAGTAGATAGCTTGAATACGGACTCTGAACAGAATCACTACTAGAAAATGGTCGCTCTTATAGTTTTCATGTAAACCGAGCCTGAGTTGACATTGCATGTGAACCCAGTTCAGATGCCTATTTCTCCAAAAATACTGAACCGATCGATTTCAAATTTGGGGTTTCTGAATGAATCAAGATTGTTGAATAGAAGGCCCGATCCAGGTACGATTGCACACATGATTTGCGAGTTATCGCCCTTTTAAAAAAAAGTGGCTTTCTGGCGTTTAAAGGCGTAATATTTACCTAAACCACTCCATTTTTTTGACATAGATAGCATGAATACGGACTCTCAACTGAGTGAATTTTGGAGGTTGTCACTTTTATACTTTTGGCATAAGCCGTACCTGATGAAAGTGCTGGTGAACACACTTTAGATCTCAAAATCGCTCCTACTATACATAGATAATGAGCCTGGGGTGCCATAAAAAATATACAAAAAAAATTAGAAAAATTCACTGCAGCCGTTGTCGTCAGTTGACTCGAAAATTTGTACTCGAAGCACATTTCCTCTACACAAGCCACACGCCTCACAAACATCGCAGAAAAGGCACACGCGCACTGACGCAAAACTGTATCAGCGTCAGTTTGCCGACGTCATGTTTGATTGACGTGATGCTGGCATATCTTGGGGGTGTGTCGTCACTTTTCGGAAGTTCTCTATTTGTAGACGGGGAAAGCGGGAGTTTCATTGATGTAGTGAGCTTTGTTTTTCCCACTGACTCTCACTCAATAGCATAGTAGAGTGAGAGAACACCACATAGGTCTCAATGGAGCACATGCACAAACACGGCTCGCGCAAGTCTGTGTGCGTACGTGCGTGCGCGCGCGCGTATGTCTGTGTGTGTCTGTGTGCGCGCGCGCGCGCAGCAGACATAACACATAGTGAAAAAACGTTCGCCGCGCAGACTTGTCTGTTAAACACATTGAGCCGGTATAAATTCGATCTTTACACTGCGCAGCAGCAACACTTCAATTTTCATGGGGCTGCTTTCATTGCAAGAATTGTATCCGAGTCAAAGTTATTACGTCAAATGTATTATGCGTCATCCCAATGAGGAAAACGTCATAGATTTCAAAGAAAACAACTTGACGTCTCTCTTCCAAAACCAAGATTGGTCTGACAAGCCCGGTCAGTTGTGAGAGAGAGAGAGAGAGTGTGTGTGTGTGTGAGTGTGTGTGTGTGTGTGTGTCCTCCCGAATACATGGCATTACAAAAGAACGACCGTGACGACAGCAGGTGATTAAATGGAAACAACATATTGGGTTGGTGGCCATCTTGTTTCTCTCTCCGTGGTCAGTAAAAGACAGTTGCGTCTGGTTGACTGGTCCATTGTTATTGCCAAACCTTCTCCGATGCGAGTAAAAGTAATGTACTGTGCCGCCCGTCTTATCTTCAAAACACCAAAGCGCCAACATGTCTCTCCTCTCCTATCTGATCTGCACTGGCTGTCCATCCAAAACAGAATTCATTATAAACTTGCCACTCTCTGCTACAACATTATCTCAGGTTCTGCTCCCCCCTATCTGTCCGCTCTCATTCAGCTCTACACACCATCCCGCAACCTCCGTTCTTCCTCTGACACCCGCCTTCTCCGTATTCCCATCCGCCGGAAAAAGTTTCAGGGCCAGCGTGCTTTTTCATACATTGGTCCTGTGGTTTGGAACGGCCTCCCCTCTCACATCCGCCATGCTCAGTCGTTAGCAGTCTTTAAATCTAAACTTAAAACACATCTTTTCTCCAGGCAGTAGAACCAACCCCCCTCCATCTCTGCATGCCACCTGCAAAAAAAATCAGTGTGTGTGTGTGTGTGTGTGTGTTTTGTAAGTTATATACGCTGTTTTTATGTTATGGTACGCGCCCTGAGCTCTTGCGAGATGGGGCGCCACAAATACCCTTTATTATTATTATTATTAAATAAATCCTGGTAATACACAGTCCAGACAGACCTTCAATAAGCTTGTGTCATGTCAGATGAAATTTTTGTTCATATTGTTCTTTACAGGTCATTGCACCGTGTAATCTTTTTCTAGTTTATTTGATATTCTATGCATTGTGCGAGATATACATTTTTTTTCCCCCCAGCAGTGGATTTGGTGTTTCTCGAGTCTTTAAGTCTGTCAAATTCTGTTCAGTTACATGGCTGACTGTGTGATTGTTCTATTCTGTTTTGCAGCGTTATGGATATGGTGGGTTCATCCAGCTGCACCATCCGTCAGAAGGCAGGAGCCGGATGATGAAAGATGGAAAATTGTTTCGGGAGGTCGATGAAAACTGCTGGTCTCCTGAGGCTAGGATTGAGGAGATGAATGCCACAGGTCAGCTGTTTGGCCCCCCCCCCCCTTTCCTTGGGACAGCAACTGACATCAGTACCCCCCCCCTCCCCCCCCCCCCCCATCCCAGTATATAAATTATGTAGGTAAACACACACACACACACACACACATGAATCCACTTGAATTGATGTATTTTTGCTGTGCTGCCAAAGTTTATGACTGCCCAAGGGGCTTGCTAGCTGTTAATATACAACATGTGCTTCTTGTACACATATATTCAGCATAGTAGCCCGTGCAGGTGAGCTGTACAAAATCTGTGTGATGGCTCTAGCCCATTATAAAAGTATCACTGACATTGAAACTGGTAGACTGAGTTATGTCTTCATAATTTAACCTATACAAAAAATGTACGGCTTTCTTCATTTTTGCAGGTGTGTCTGTGCAGGTTTTGTCAACCGTCCCTGTTATGTTCAATTACTGGGTGAGTATACAAATCAGCATAGGTGACTTTCACTTTTAGCATATGTGGGAATGGGAATGTTTGGATGGTTGGGATGCTGTGATGGTGGTGGCAGGGGGAAGGGGAAAAGGAAGGAGAACCTGAATTTGTTAATGCTTCACCTCTTGCAATATTTTTGCATTGCAGCTTGTCAAAGTTGCTGTCTGCTTATACCCATATATATATATGTAAGAATACACGCGCACTGTTGTATGGAAGTTCACTATAATACATCAACAGGCACAGCCAAGAGACACACTGGACTTGAGTCAAATTCTGAACAATGACCTCGCTAATGTGGTGAAGAAATACCCAACCCGGTTTGTTGGCCTTGGTACCCTACCCATGCAAGCCCCAGAACTGGCCGTGGAGGAGCTGAAACGCTGCAGACATGAGTTAGGTAGGTGAGTGAGTAATAATAATAATAATAGGGTGCCTATCCCCGGGAGGCGAGCTCTAGGCGCCTTACATTCTAAAACCGAAGTTAAAAAAAAAAAAAAAAAAAAATCACTCAGTGTACACAACGTAAGAACAACTAAAAAGTAAAAGAGCACACACACACACACACACACACACACACACACACACACACACACACACACACACACACACAACATGACTGAGTAGAAATGATAAAGGATAGACAGAGACAATTAAAAACCAAGAACAAGTACCAAATAATAATAATAATACATGTAGTGACAGCTACTGCTTTGTAGTAATCCTGTGACTCAATAATTATTAGTACCAATGTGTCACAGGGCTAAGCTTGATTCATATCCGTGGGACCTATACAAGGACAAATGTCCAGAGTGACTGTAAAAGCATAGGACATTCGTCCTGAATATTGTCCGCTGTGGTGCGGAAAACTGAAATAATAGGACATACATCCGCCTTTGTAAGAAAGTATTCGGATATTTCGAAAATGAATCGGCCTGTGACTGATGTGTGACGCAAATACGAAGCCCTGGTGTCAAAAAGTCCTGTTAGTGAAGTTTAGGTGGAATCCATCTTCAGTTTCACTTTCATAAAGCAAAACCTGAGATAAAGCATGTAACAGTGTGTATTCTTTAATCTTTGTTTTCATTTTGAAAGGCTTTCCTGGTGTCCAGATAGGGTCTCACATCAATGAATGGAACTTGGATGCCCCGGAGCTGCTACCCATCTATGCAGTGAGTTACCTCTGAAACACTCCTCCTACTACTCCCCCCCCCCCCCCTCCACACACACACACGCTTCTTTTGAGGTGCATTTGTTGACATCTAAAGTAATGTCACCACAAATTTACAGCATGCATAAGAAACATTTAAAAGTGAACAGGCCGTCCACATTAACCTGGGCAAATTCCTTCCACAGACTCTGTGTAATACCTTAGCTTCAGATTTGGCAGTGTTGTCAACGAAACATTTTAATACATATAATGTAAAATTTGTGTGTCCTTAATTGTCAGGCAGCTGAAGAGCACAACTGCGCTATTTTTGTCCACCCCTGGGATATGGAACAAGGTGGTCGCATGAAGAAGTACTGGTTGCCGTGGCTTGTAGGTGAGACCGAAACTAAGGCTCAGTTGGTATAGTTCACGCATTAACTCTTTGACGACGAAGCACAATTTCTAACACGCGATTTCCTATAGGAAATCGCGTGTTAGAAATTGTGCTTCGTCGTCAAAGAGTTAATGGGGTGCAAATGTATATATATCAGTCAATTCCGTCGATATGTCACATAAAGTAAATTTGTAGAACGAAATCAGCGGCCACTTGACTTCACCTCGCCAGACCCTGGAGTACATTTGCACCCCCTCCCACGTTGCGGGGATACAGTCGCCCCCGTTAGTAGATGGCTGTTTATGCTGAAATATCGACGGAATTGACTGGTATACACATGCACACCCTAACTATACCAACTGAGCGAAACTAAGCAGGTGCAGAACCGTAGTCCCACATCAGTCAGAGTAACAAATAATGTCAGACCATTTCAAATGTCCGTTATGGATTTATGTATATATAAACTACAAAATTATATGAGATTTGTCTGAGAACATCCACCATTCAGTTCATTCTATGACAGGCTCAGATATTCAGCTGAATGTGTCGTGTATGTTGTGTGTTTGTCCTGAATAAATGTAGATCAACAATGCTGTGGTGACAGATGTTTGACAGGTAGGTTTATGTGTTAATTCAGGTATGCCTGCTGAAACAACTACAGCAATTTGCTCCATGCTGTTCGGAGGAGTACTGGAGAGATTCCCCAAATTAAAGATATGCTTTGCACATGGAGGTAGGGTTGCCTGTTTTCCATTTCTAGCACATCATGAAGAATGTTTGATGCACTTACGAGACACTGTGTGTGTGTGTGTGGGGGGGGGGGGGGGGACCTGCGGGAATGTGGAGGGCGAAAATAAGTTAAAATCATTAAGCTCAATCTTGTCAGTTAGCTGACCATGGGAGTGGCATTTTTAGTTGAGGTCAGTCTGTTGGTAAAAGGCCTAGGCAATGGGTTATTTTGTAGGTTTTGTATTTGCTGAAAGTGCACATTACTTACCAGAACCAAAGGGTTGTACATGTACCATTATATACGCACATGTATTTAGCGTCTCTAGCATATATATACATGTATATGTGTATGATACAGCAGTGTTCCTTACAGCTTTCAAAACTGATGGTCACCTTGACCCTCTCTGTCAAATTCAGAGGGTCATTTTTTAAACTTAATGAGGTACAGCCTCACAGTCTCTGCGTCAGATTCTGAAATCTCTGTGTTAACGACACACATGTGTGTAATAAGGAAAACTGACAGATTGACTTCAAACAAACGAATGCTGAACTCTCATTGGCAGGTGGAGCCTTCCCTTTCACAGTGGGGCGCATCGAACATGGCTTCAATGTTCGGCCAGATCTCTGTGCCACAGACAACGATGTCAACCCAAGAAAATACCTGGGCCACTTTTACACAGATGCCTTGGTTCACGACAGGAGAGCACTTCAGTTGCTTGTTGACGTCATTGGCAAGGTGAGGGATTATGTTTAGCATTTTCAAGATTGTAGAATAAAGTAATGCAGGCATGCAGATCTACACATCTCTTCCACCAGTTCAATGTTGAACAGGTCACTATGACTTTGGAAATGTTATAAACTGAGTTGTTGAGTTTTAGTTCATTCAGATACATCATATCTTGTTCTGTTGTTATGGTTTACGTACATAATAAGTTTTTTGTTGTTGTTGTTTTCATGTGTATACATATTACTGTTTCCCAGGAGAGGGTGATTTTAGGCAGTGACTACCCATTTCCACTTGGGGAACATCACCCTGGGAAACTGATTGAGGCAATGGATGAATTCAGCCAAGAGGAAAAGGTAATGTGTAATCAGGGGTAGAAATGATCCAGGATGAAAAAAGAGGAAAATTTTGAGAGGAGTGGCGAAGCCACGACTGTGTTGCGCCGAAGGCGCCCTACCTAGGGGGGTCCGGGGGCATGCTCCCCCAGGAAAATTTTTAAAATCTAGATTAAAATCTGTGCAACCTGGTGCATTCTGACTGCAAAATTGCGCACAATCTGGGATGAAAAAATTCAGAAAAGATGCCTTTTTTTTTATCATACCATCCAACAACTTTGTTTTTGTGGTCTTCATTCAATTTCACACAACCCTTGAAAGAGCATGTTGCCCACAATGACAATGCTTGAGGTCACTCATGCATCATTCAGACTACTCTCAGCTTCTGATAAGCCATGACACTGATTTACATCTCTGAAACAGATTTTTGTTCTACAGTAGAGCCTCACTTGGCAACCGTGACTGAGTTGGTCGCTTGTCACAGACACTCACGGAGGTGTCCAGACCATTCCCCGGGAGCGCATGTCAACCGTAGAGATCATGGCATAATTGGTACATGCATAAATGTGACTCAGTAGCAGAGCCGTCTGGTGTTTCTGTGGAGTCTTTCAGCAATCAAGATTGTGTGGCTTTACCTAAATTTGCGCAACGGATAACATGTCCAAACGACGTACACTGACATCCCGGCGTTGCCGGTTTGCTGTCAAATCACCGAGTTTCGTCCGGTTGAATTCCCAGCGGCATCACAGTCTCTCCCTTTCTCTCACGTCACGGTCACACACACACACACACACACACACACACACACACACACTTGTCCAAACGACGTACACAGACATCCCGGCGTTGCCGATTTGCTAAGTGTCAAATCACTGAGTTTAGTCCGGCTGAATTCGCAGTTTCCGTTTTCTATATTGTCAAACACGAAAACAAGGGGGATTCAGTCATAACCACACCATACCTATCAAATATCCGCCTTAATTCCCTCACACACACTGGCACACAAAGAAACGTTCACATGCACCGACATAGGCGTGATAGGGTGTGTTGTGAAAACAACTTGAATGGTCAGTGATTTGACAGGTGTGAAGGCTCGGACATCGGAACTGGCGGACGAGGTGATAAGCCACCCGCATAGCTGCAGTGGTGTTTCGGGGGCGATGCGCTAATTGCCCAGTCTTTGTCCGCGGTCACGCGTGCACAGTAGGGGGTGGGCCACACAAATTCGCTGTCGGCAGCACCGTACCAAGTGGGGATTCGCGGAAAGCGTACCACTGGGAATTTTTTTTTCCGAATTTTTTTTTTTTTTTTCGGCGGAACCGAACTTGGTTTAGGCGGAAACGGATTTCTAAAAAGCGGAAATCCGCCGAACGGCGGAGAATTTCGACCCCTGTGTAATAAAAAGAAAAATATCGACAAACAACAGTGACTGTCTTGAATTAATTTACAAGGAGTAGAAAGTAAACAAAATAAGCATGAGAGATTAATCAAGTTACAAAGAGAATGATATTCACAAAAAAACATAGGCAGAGAATGTAGTAGTTTAGCTGAGTATAATACAATAGGGCGCTCTCCATTGACCTGCTGTGCTGTAGGGACTCGCCTAAATCTAAGCCAAGGGACAAACCTAAATCGACTGGCGGGCCAAGCTGTATGCGGGCTGTTTTCACTAGCACAGCGTATTTGGCTCAAGGTGTATTGGTATGAAAGATTGTAAATGTATCTCACTATCTGAAGCTGCAAAAATGACTCAAAATTATCTTGATTAATTCTTGGGATGATAAGCTAGTCCTAGCGTCCTAGCTGACTTATATTGGCATATCAGTGGAACATCATGATCATATGGTTTTGCTACTTTCTACCCCTAACTCCAGCCCCCCCCCCCCCCATACCTGAAAATTAACAATTAACGTGAATACTCTTCTGAGAATGATTACAAACCAGTGTACCTCACTCAGTGATTTTAATCCCACTCAAAACAAAACTGCAGTAAACGCTGCTGTCCTTACTATCGCGAATTGTGAATCTGGCCACCAGTCTGTATTATATTTCATGTGTGCTTGTGTTCTTGTGCTGTTTTCACAGGACAAGCTTTTGGCAAGGAATGCTTTGGACTTCCTTGGACTGGACAAATCACAGTTTGAGGCCTCAGCAGTGAAACAGAGTGGAGATGAGGTGTCCAAGTGAAACACCAGTATTAATCAGTTTTCAGGCAGAATCTGTGAATTGTGAGCTATTGCTGAAGAAAACAAAATGAGCCGGTCGTGTATGGCAGTGCACTGGTATCTGCTGCAGAGCATTTTGCATATTGTCCCTTGTGCCTGAGAAATTTTGATTGAGCGCTTTGACACCAGTGGGAGTTAATTAAGTCAGGCTGTTCTCAATCTGGAAAAAATCGGAGTATGAAAACTGTGATTACTGACATTTTTAATGTTTTATTTTAATTGGTTAGCAGCTGCAGTTCCCTAACAGTGATTGTGGTCAGGTTGTAGGTGACCGCTTGCTTAACAACGCAAATACACTTGTCTTTCTGTGGATCCCTTGTTGCTCCATTTCTCTACAATTGTCTTTGGTCATTTGATTATCAAGACTTTCCTCTTGAGGTCAGCCAGTCATCTAGGTATTGCCAGTGGCTGACGTATGGAAACAATCGGAATAAATCAACAAATGTGCATGCATTTACTTTCATGTTGCCTGTAGCCAGACTTGCACCATTAGATAAGATTACGGTAAACGGAACAGCAACTGTAGAGTCAGGACTATTACAGGCGACACTTTTCTGTCATTTACAGGGTTTAGTCACGACACATTCAGAGTATAAGCCTTGATTTTATTGTTTTAGCTTGTTTACTCTGAAGATTGTTTTCATCGTATGTTACATAATTCATGTTCCGTATTCCTCAGATCTACTCTATGTATCCAGCCTACCTCATTAATCATTTTCATCGAAACCTGACAATGGCAAGTGACCCTGGTGATATGTATACATGATAGAACACAAAATCTCTTGATCATATTTTCCACATGGCATTTAATTGTTTATTAGCTTCACTGGTGGATGAATGTGAGAATGTATTCTTTATGATTGAATCTGAATAAAGAAAAATGTCCTAGTCTTCTTCGTTTGACCTGCACTGTGTTCACAGGGCGAAGATGAACAACCTCTTATGCAGCACACACACTCTAAGCCTCATGCAGAGTCACACACACACACACACACAAACACACAGAGTTTTGTGCAGTCTTAACACTGAAAAAGCTGGGGAAAAAAAAGCCTACAGTACCCAGCTTGGGGCTTGCACCATCTGAAAATCAGCATGTAAAAACCCAAGCGCAAAACTTTCAAACAAGCTTTTTGCGAGCTTGTTCGGAGTGCCTCCCTCGCAGATCACCGATGTCTTCCTCCTGTAGGGCCACACTTTTTTCTTTCTGTTGTTGTGCCATCTTCAGATCTGCATACACGTCTAGCAATGTCCTCACACGCTGCATAACTGTGTCTGTGTTGCTGCGATCCTTAGCAGATACCGTGATGACATCTTCAAACTTGATCAAAGTCTCTGGGCAGATTTCCTCAGGGACAGTCTCTGCTGAATCTGTAACAATCGAACATTGCGTATGACTGGAAATGAGTGGATCACCCTAAGTAGAAAAGCTTTGAATCTTGATAAAATGGAATTGTGATACAAATCAGTCGCCCTCTCCTAAAGTCTTAGAAATACTTAAAACCCAAGTCTACTGTCATCTACAAAGGGGCCTGAGTGCAATGGATCTAATAGGTGCTTAGGTTGTTTTTGAAGCTGACAGTAACAGGCTTTAGCCACCTTGTGGAAATACAGACCTGTGTGTATGCATGTGCACACAGACACGTACATGTGTACACACATGCAGATATAGCACTCGCATACCACTGAGAATGCATTTTGGTGCATCAGTAATGATGACCTATGGTTTCTTCATTGTCTAAGCCAGAGCCTCTGAAAACACCACAGTCTCTGAAAACAGCAGTGTGTGCTTCCAGTTTTACCTTAGAAACACATTTTTGAATCAGCCTGTCTCGAACTAATTTGCTGTCTCCACGGAAATTTGGAAGCAAAACCTATCAAACAAGTAATACATATTAATAATGATAATAACTGAGTATTGTATAGGCGCTTTTACCCAATTTCTTGAGTCGGCTCAAAGCGCTGCGAGCTAAACCCAACACACAAGCTCACATGAATCACACACATTCTCTCACACATTAGACATTGAACACAAGGGTCAGCTCAGCTATTTAAGTTTCGGAATTTAGAATTGCATTTATTGTTAAATTTTGTAGGCTGAACATTTCCAAAGCAGAGCAAACTAGTGGCAAACATAACTACCTGGCAAGTTCTTGATATTTCTGAGGAGCTGCTCTGTCAGATGGCCACTGGGGTCGGTGTCAATCTTATTCACGACAAGCACGGCCGGCTTCTCAAGTAAGTCTGGCCGATAAAGTTCAAGTTCCTGCAAGTGCATCAACATATATATATATATATATATATATATATATATATATTTTTAAACATAATCAACATTCCAGACATTGACACAGGTGTGTGCATAGTCAATGAGGTGCAACAGCATAACATGGCTGCTGAATATGAAAAGTTGTGGCAGCCAGCTGGGTTAGCACCAACAGAAAGTTGCTAGTGTGAAAGTTTCTGGTCTTGTAGGCCCTGCTAACTGTAATTCAAAAGGCATTTAAATTCAGCGCTTTATGTGGAACAGCATACAGCTAACTGTTGCTCAGTAAAGCAGATACAGTAATTACGAGCAACTGGCCAATGTCACTGTCTACAATTGAATGCACAGTTTTTGAGACCGCTTGCTGAAATGCCGGTACAAACACCACTAGCCTTGTTTAGAAGCAGTACAGTTTGGAAGGCAGAGCGAAGTGGGTACGACTGAGCCAGCTGGAATCCATTGATGTCTACAAGGAAAAGCAACAGCTTTGTACGTTCCACATGCTTCAGAAACCGGTGACCCAACCCAAAGTTGGCGTGCGCTCCCTCGATCAGTCCAGGCAGGTCAGCCACTGAAATCTGGTCACGAAAACAATGATATGAAGATTATGAAAGCAAGCTTACTGAACAATGATGTGGGTGAACATATTTCAAATGGCACAGGGTCCACACAGGCTCACAGTCTAAAAAATTCATGACCTTTCCATGACTTTTCCGTGCCAACTCTCCTGTTTTCCACAACTTTCTCGCCCTCTTTCACACTGACACACGCGAGGGTAGAAATTCTGAGCTTATAATTATCCAAGTTATCGCAGTCATCAAGACCTATGTTCAGAGTTAGCCAGGCATCAGCCTTATGGGAAGGCACTTTGTTGGAGAACAGTCCAGTGAGTAATCACCAAGCTGACAGTCTCATTGTCTGGCTCAAAATGGCTGCCATAAAATTCTGAAATGCCATGACTTTTTTATGACTCTTGAGATAATTTCATAACTTTTCCAGGCCTGGAAAAGCTATTTTCAAATTCCATGACTTTTCCAGGATTCCATGACCTGTACAGACCCTAATGGCAAGAGGGTCTAAGTTCTTATCAAATCCATGGTGCGTAGGCCCTTTGAACAAATGATTGTAGATAAATTTATATTTGAGCAAACAACCACAAATTTCCACCTGTCTGGCTGTGTGCTCACTAGACAGATGAGGCCCCTCTAGCGTGAATGGACAAAGTATTTTCTGCCTGTGACCCCTAAGCCCCTACTTTCCAGACATTATTACATGCATCAGCTCAGGGGGCATAACCATGGAAAGGACTTCAGGACAGCCTGACACGAGTTCTGAGCCAGTCGTTTTTCACCCGAGATATTGAATCCTTTTGTTTTCGGAAATCAGAACATGAGTGATGATCATCGTCCAAACTAGAGAAACTGATGATTTCACACATTTATGTGTGAAAAAGCATGTGACCATAATTATAGCTCTGTGGTACCTTTCTGAAATCTGGAAACTCAGCAATGCCAATCTGTGGTCGTATTGTGGTGACTGAAAACAGACGCAAATTTGTTACACAGAAATGCACAGAACCCTGCAAAACTTCTCTGTTCATAATATTCATCATCAAATATGTTTTCAAGGTTCACTTTTGTTGTTTTTTTTTTTCTTTGCCTTTTACTGTTGTCGTTTTGTTAGCTTGCAACAACATTAAAAACAACAAGCAAACAAACTAAAACCCACACTAACAACAGAATTTCTGTCCAAAAAAAAAAAAAAATTCTGTTAAAAATTTTAAAAAAAAGAAAGAAAAAAAAGGATAAAAAGTTTCACTGGCACTTCCACAGAAAAGTGTACTGTATATATATACTTATTCTGAATTTAAGACAGCACCACAACTGTCACATGTACAGGTTATTTCCAAAGAAACACCACAAAAAGCTAAATTGCAATGGCAACAGTACTGTACCCTAGTACTGGTTAATTATGATACCTGTACTTACACGGATAATTCGCTATCTTTGGCTTTGCTCTTGACACAGCTTGAAGAAAGGTTGACTTGCCAGCATTAGGGAAACTGAAAACAGGACAAAGAATACGGAATCACAATTACCCAGTCTTGTGCTAATGTCACAAACATTTAAGATAAAATAAGATAAACTTTATTCATCCATCAGTAGGGAAATTGCAGAGTCTGCTCAGACAGGACAATAAAATTATACACATGAAGATACAGTGAGCCAGATACACACACACACACATGCACATGGAATAAATGACTAGAATGACACATGTAAGAGCAGGGATCGATTTTCTCGTGCGCCGTGCGACTATGTCTCATATTTTGATAAAATGTCGCATAGAAATTTCGCAAAATGCGTCATATGTCGCACGAACATGACATCACAAGCGCACTTGACAACACGAAGCAGAGATGCACTGTCTGTGTCAGTCATAGAGTCTGTTACACTAATCTAATTTTAGTGATGAGGCTTACTTATCCCGCTTGTCGCTCGCGCTGCCAGGAACTCTCGCTCGAAAGAGTTGCAAAAAAATATTGGCGCGTTATCAGTTCTCTCAGTTCTGCGATCGAGAGGTCCTTTTCCGTCACTGCACTTAGGAACAGGCTCTCGGCACAGACATGTGACAGAGTGATGCGGGTGAACTTGATTGTCTCATAGAAAATGAAAATGTCTCATAAAAATGACTGGTCAAGGAGACCATGTCTCATTGGCATATTTGAGTAAATCCATCCCTGTAAGAGAATGCACATAAATGCAACAACAATAAAGTCACTACAATGAAACTACATACATGTACGAGAATGATATGTATGAAAATGCAGCCAAACTTAAGACGGAGATCAGTGAGAAATGTATGATGTACATGTACAATGTATTAAAGAAGTAACTGTCCTACTCCTAGTTCATAACAACACCTGCCAGTAATGAAGGAACTGCATACAGATGTGACACTAAAGGCAGTGTGTGTTAAAAATGTGAATGATGTTTATTCCTGAAGAACAAACAATTTATCTGTTGTATTTTTCTCCTGCTATGTCGCTCTCTCGGTGCACTCGCAGAGAAGACACGGGATACAACAAGCTGGAACTCCAATACTTTATTAACAGAAGATGCGCAAGAACAAACTCATGAAAGAGGAAGAACCCAGAACGCTGTGCAGTGCTGCTTATATACTAACAGGTCAGATCTAGAACATTCTACAACATACTGGCAAGTACGGAATCTTTCCGAGGTTACGTACTCTGCTGACGTTGCTGCACTCGCATGTTCTGGGATGGTCTAGAAATTTCCATCGAAATGCAGTGACTTTTCGCGATCTCTACAACATTATCTCAGACAGATGAATTACTGAAAATGTGAATGAATTAAAAATACACTTCCAAACTCACCCAACCAGCCCAACATCTGCAATCAGCTTCAGGTTAAGGTTGACAACTCTCCCCTCTCCTCTTTTCCCCAGAAACAGGTTGTCTCTGTTGCCTCCCTTGCCCCCACGTGCGACACACACTTGGTCATCGACTTCATTGAGGCTTCCTAATGGTAAGAGTAAATGAAGATTTAAATGTTGCTCATGCTGTTGTTTTGACTTGACACAGCGATTGTTTATGCTGGAATGTACAGCACAGTTTCTAAAAACACAGGATGTATACATGTAGAAACTTAGGTTTTCTTTATTAAGCTGATGCTGCATGCATTATGTGCATGTGTGCAGTGTATCACTACACAGTCAACCAAAAGGACTCGGAAAAAGAAAAAAACCCGACACTGTAGTAGAAATTTACAAAAGCAAAAATATTGCATTCAGCACTATAGCAATGATCCTAATGATTGTGAGACTATGCATCTTCATCTTTAAACTGTATTAGTGTGCAGCATAGAAAACATGCAGTCACTCACCAAGTATTTCACCTTCATCTGTAACAATCTCTACTCCAGGTGGCACTTCAAGTTCTTTGTCCTTACCAGGCTCTCCCAGCAGACAGAATTTCCTGCGAGTATTAAATTACCATTCACAATATTAGGATCACAAAAACATATATATATAATTTGGTATAACAGACGAAAATCAGAGTCAGCGATCTCTTCTAACTGATTAGTTCTGTATAATTCATATCATCATAACAAAAAAGTTCTTCACTGAATAGATTTTGTAAGTCATATAAACACTGTGAATACACAGCACAAAACTTTTAAGACTAAGTGGCCAGACCGCTATAACCAGTAAATTTGTCTGTCACACTCAGTATACTCACGTGCTGTTACCACCACTCCCAGCCACAAATCTTCGTGTGGGGTACTTTTTTGGCAGGTTTATCAGTTGCTGTCCTTTCCTAGCCACCACGACAACATTGCCGCCATCTCCTCCAATGCCACCAAACTTCGCCAACCCCTGTCCACCCGGTCCACCTCGGACATACACTCTGAGTGAGTCGACAAAGGTCCTCTTCTTGTTTTTCTGAAGCATAAAAAAGACCAATCTGCATAAATAGTTGAACGATCAGTTGAAATGAATCATTTTGAATCGTGCTGTAAGTGAGCGTGTTTACGCAAGTACACTCAGGGAAGATAGAAAAGAGAGAGAGACAATGACAATGACAATGACAATCCTTTATTTTCCAACGGTAGAAGATTTTGGCCAAAAGGCCAGTTTGCAACCTTGCCGTTGCTAGACTACAGTACGAGAGTAAAAGTAAGCTAAGGATCATATTCATTATACTTTTATAGACATTAAAACTGAAATACAGGAAGGCGGCGAATAAGCATAATAGCTAAAATAGATGACAAAGATAACCAAGAAACAGAAATGATTAAAGTTAAATTAATGAAAACTAACATGATTATGTAAACAGAGAGAGAGAGAGAGAGAGAGAGAGACGGGGGCAGTTGTATGTGCGTGTGTTGGCGGGGTGTGAGGGGAGGGGGAGGAGCAAAATGCTTAGCCAGTTCACAGGAGTAGATCACAACGCTACCACTCTCTATGTCTTACGAAGAGATAAAACGGGGGTCGTGATCTACACCTGTGACAGCTGGGAAAGAGTGCCGGTGTAGGATCCGGTCCGGTCCCCCCTCTGAAGCAGTCCCCCGGGGGACCAATTCGTGGCAAAAACTGCTCTATAATGGTCCCCCCTTAGACATCCAGCCTCGTTTTCGACTGGTCCCCCTGGGCGATTTTGGTCCCCCCTCGCATCCAAAATAGGCCCCCTCTCGAACTGGTCCCCCTCTTTTCTAACCAATGTAGAGCTATGTCAGTATTTATTTTTAACTTTATTGTTATAGTGTGTGTCAACTCAGTAGAAAACGTGACTCTGGATCTCTCTCACACTCTCTCTCTCTCTCTCTCGCCCCCCACACTTTCTCTCCTCCCCCCATCTCTCAAACACACACACACACACACACATTATGCACGCACGCACGCACGCGTGCACACTCACTCACGCACGCACGCACGCAAACACACACGCGCACACACACACACACACACACACACACACACACACCTCTTTCGTTATATGTATAATTATTTTCATTTTTGTACAGAGATGTTATTCAAGATGATCTTGAACTGGGTCAAGGTTACAGTGTCAAATCTAAACTTTTAAAAGTGATTTAACTTCGTAGATTTGCCGTTCTATGTAGCCTATACTTTTGTTTTTTTATTTTCTCTTTTTTTTTGTGGGATGAGAAAACGGTCGCCACTAAAAAACAAAAGTATAGGCTACATAGAACGGCAAATCTACGAAGTTAAATCACTTTTAAAAGTTTAGATTTGTTTTCTCTTTTCTTTTTTTTTTTTGTGGGATGAGAAAACGGTCGCCACGCTTCTTGACACGTCACGTGACTCGTGTCAAACATGCCTATAATTATAAGTACACGACAATTCATTCCGTACTTGGGCCACCGAGGTTGAGATATTTGCTGCAGCCACCCTCTTGGACACGCCCGTGTATGTGTTCACAAGAGAGGCTCCAGGCCGACAACCTAGGTGGCTGAAATACGGGCCAGTTTGGCAATCGGCCCCATTGAAAACAGACAGAGTAATTTATATAATGAATCTTGGACATCACTTTGCTCCTGTTTTTTGTGTCACTCCTTAGACCAGCCTGAGAACTGTTAGTCTTCTGCTGTTTTTGTTGTTTCAAGGGTCATGATTTGAGACACTGGTACTCAGTCTTGACTGTCTACTTGAAGTACGCTGAAAGCCAAAGGTGGCAACTAGTTTTCATGTCATGGACACTTACTTAATTTTGAAGAAATATTTTTTCTATGGCGTTGTATAGAAAATATTAGATACTTGGTCTTTGATGTTATTCTCTAAATGCTATTTCCAGTTTAAAAAAAATGACAGGAAATGTGGACAGCAAAAAAGAACCAATGCAAAAAAAACAACTGAAAGAAACAAGAACACAACCAAACAAATATATCTCACACACACAAAAATAACAACAAGCACATAAATCGGAAAAAAAAAGAAAAAAAATGTTCCTATGGCCCTGTGCTTTTGGGGACAATAAAGTTTTGTAACAATAAAGTTAAAAATAAATACTGACATAGCTCTACATTGGTTAGAAAAGAGGGGGACCAGTTCGAGAGGGGGCCTACTTTGGATGCGAGGGGGGACCAAAATCGCCCAGGGGGACCAGTCGAAAACGAGGCTGGATGTCTAAGGGGGGGACCATTATAGAGCAGTTTTTGCCACGAATTGGTCCCCCGGGGGACTACTTCAGAGGGGGGACCGGACCGGATGCTACACCGGGCCCGGTTGTTTTCCCATTTTCAACTTTTGCAAAAAAGAGAAAAAACCGCAGAAAACCGAATGTACTCTACCGAACGCTGTGTTTCGTCATCTGTCACAGACTCCACACTCTGTCTGTATGAGGCAAACAAACGCCTCTGAAGCACAGAGTAAAGCTGGTACCGCAAGAGAGTTTGCTTACAGGGCGCTGCCATCTTGAAACATCGGCATAACCTCCCTTGAGACAATTTTATGAGAGTAACCTCTCTTGTGTCTACAGACGCACCACGTCAAATTCTCTCTTCTCTCTCTCTCTCTCTCTCTCTAAAACTGAATTAATTATTTGCTACCTGAAGATGAATCAATTGAATCACCGAAAGCCACTCTTAGAGAACCAAGGATAGGGCCAAGAGTAAAGCTTTGTCAGTGTTTAGTTTTAATTTCCTATTTGGGTCAGTTATACTTGTAGACCATGAATGGCTAGCTGATGTGTAAAGTGATAAGGAAATTGAACTAAACAAATTTGACAGACTACCTTCAATAGAATGCACATCTTGTGAGTATGGCACTAGTTGAGACTGTGCACATGTACAATGTGTACCACATTTTCAAAGGCCAGTTTGATTCGGTGTTCAGCATCATGGAATAACAGACGAAGCGAAGAATGTAAGAGGATCAAACCAACAGAAAAAAAGAGAAACCAGCAATTCTATACAGCCATGACAGCAAAAAAAAATCAGGGCTGGTCAGAAAAGGTTTTAAAAAAAAAACCGAGGACATCATCATATCTTCAACCATGTCTTTAAATTGATTTTTAAATCTTCAACATCACGTCTCAGCATAAAATAGTTCTAGTATTTAAACACACACACACACACACACACACACACACACACACACACACACACACACACACACTCACTCACACACACACACACACACACATGAAAAGAGGGGGGGGGGACCCAAACAAATCACACACACACACATTAAAAGTAATTAAAAACTAAGACTAAAATGTAAAATGTACACACAAACACATCCATACATGAATAAAATTTATAATGAGTCCATATCTTAGTGCTTGCAAAAACACGCCTGTAACAAATAAAATTTGTAAAATAAAGAAAAATGAAACAAAACAAAAAAAATGTAATAATAAAAAAGTATTAAAAAAAAACCCAAAAAAAAACCACTGACACATTAAAACCAGCTAAAAAACAAGACTCTAAAATCAAAATTGTAAAATACACTAACACATACACATAAAACTATTAAAATGTTTTTTTTTTTTAATGGAAACATGACGTGTTAAACTTTTTTGTTTTGTTTTTTTGATCGCCCACAGAAAATTGATTCAGAACCAAATGATATTAGGTAAACATGGATTTGTGCATGCGTCGGCATTAGGTGTATATATAAAAGCATTAGGTGTATATATAAAAGCATTAGGTGTATATATAAAAGCATTAGGTGTATATATATAAAAGCATTAGGTGTATATATAAAAGCATTAGGTGTATATATAAAAGCATTAGGTGTATATATAAAAGCATTAGGTGTATATATAAAAGCATTAGGTGTATATATAAAAGAATATCACCTGTGCTGAGGCTGCATAGGGAACACCCAGACATGTCATTGCAAACAACGAAGAAAGTGAGGGTTCAAACACCGAACACTTGCGTAAGCCCGTGATGATGATGATGATGATGATGATGATGATGATAATAATAATAATAATTGTGTATTGTGTGGGCGCTTTACCCAGTTTCTTACATGGGCTCGAAGCGCCGCGAACTGAACCCAACACGCACGCTCACTTGAATCACACGCATTTTTTCACACACTGGACACGCACACATCACAGACACGTGGTGCGAAATGTCAGCAATTTAGGTTTCGCAATTTTATTTTGCATTTTATTTTCTAATTTTGTGGGCTGAACATTTCCAAAGCAGAGGGGGGAGGAAGCCGGAGTACCCGGAGAGAACCCCCGACGATCGGACCGAAGGAGTGAAAGGTGCCACGTACGAGAAAGGAAACTTCTTTGCCCCCGACTGGGACTCGAACCTGACCTCTCGCATAGGTGACGAAGTCTTAACCACTAGACCACCGACCGTCCCGGTATAATGGTATACAGGCTTCATACATTTTATATGATTTCATATCTTCCTTGCAAACAACGCAGAAAGGGAGGGTTTAAACACCGAACTCTTATGGAAAGTGAATGTTGGTACGGTTTTAAGCCTGCTACAGCGAAGCGTTCCTCTTAAAGATCTAAGCTCCCAACTAAAAGCTTTCCGAAGTGTGAAAAAAATTTACAGAGTCGACCGTGCAAGCAGTCAGCCCTATCACAGTTGCAGAGTTTTCAGCGCTTCGGGGACCCTTATAAAACCAGAGCACGAGTTTGCCGTGACATTATTTGGCTCTTGGTCAGTGAGCGAGACACATTGCTACAGTGTCCAGCGGATGTTGAGTGCTGCACGGTCTTTTTTCGCTCAGTGTCAAAACGCAAACTGAGCTGTGAATCAGGCTGCCTTTAGCTTTTAGTGGGGTTTCAGGGACGCTGAAAACTCTGCATCTGTGACAGAGTTGACTGTGCTTGCACGGTCGACTCTGTTAAAATGTTTCACACTTCGGAAAGCTTTTTGTTGGGAGCTTAGATCTTTAATTTCCGGGCATTGCCGTTTGTGTGGACAACAATCAGCCATCGGTCAGCACGAAGACGTGGACGTTGTTAGCCACAATGACGGACGTCATTACTGACAATGCTGCCTGCTAATCGATCCAGAGGAGAGACAGTCGTTTAGACTCGCGATTTGTATTCGTCATCAGTTGTGGCAAGCACTGGATTATTACCCGTTCATAATAGATGAAGACTGTTCGCAGATCCTCCGTCTTGCACAATCGAATGTTGACGCAGATTGTCCTGTCTGTGTCTGTGTCTGCTTCCTGACATTTCAAATGTCAACGGTGATTTCAGAGCAGAGCAGAGATCACGTATAATTATTGTATGTGTGTGTGCACACATGAAATATTCAGTAAGAGGTATTACGTATTGAGTGCTAGGAAGCAAATGTTACCGTCGGACATGTTCAATTTTCAGTAGACGTCTTTCTAAAAAGGCAAAGAGACAAACGTAACTGGAAGATAGTAAAGAAAGGAAAAGGAAAGAAAGAACAAATATAAAACAAACAGGACTGGTGAGCCTGACGACAAACGTTATTTCAATGGGCTCCATTGTTAACAGTAACCGATATCCGGGCGCATACTTATAAGTACCGTTGATCACGTCACTATTGTAAACGACCGTTAGTAGACGCTTCTGATCGTGCTTGTGAACGTGCAGCACACACACACACACACACACACACACACACACACACACACACACACACACACAGACACACACAGATAGAGAGAGAGAGAGTGGGTGGGTGAGTGTTTGGGGGTTTAACGTCCTTTTCCACCACATACGGGTGATATCAAAGACGGGGCAACGATGAAAAAGCCAGCATAAATATTTGGCCCCAGCCGGGATACGAACTCACGACCCGAGCATTGGGAGTCCAACGCTCTACCATTCGGCCACCCCGGCTCCCCAAGAGAGAGAGAGAGAGAGAGAGAGAGCGTTCATACATCTCCCAACTCAGTACACAGAGAACGCTGAGAGAAGCGAGCAAAAACAACAACAACAATAACAAACCGTAACCAAAACAAAACAAACAAACAAACAAACAAAACAAAACAAAAAAAACCCAAACTGGAGATTATCTGCGTAATACGGCATATACCAGTTTTTCCATCGCCGTTGTGCATGTGATGCCTGCGATGCTTTGTCTTGATCAATATCATCTGCGATCGTGACGAGATAACCTGTGGGAAATACAGGACGGGACAGGCTAGAACTGGTTCACTGCCTCAGTCTGCGAGCGATGCGCGGAGCGGCTTACTAGTATCTCGTCTACATTCTGCGCTGCAGAACCAGTTAACCACACTCCTGTTTCGCATAGAAGCACAAAGCGGCCGCATGCATCCAGCTTAAAGTGTTATATTTCTTTACCAAAGTGTCATGATTGTTTTTGAGATGAAGTATAATCATGTCTGAAATGTTAGTTAGTGAGTGAGTGAGTGAGTGAGTGAGTGAGTGCTTAACGCCGCACAAGTAACAAAGACTATTTCGCGGCTAAGCAAGGTCCGTTTCTGCCAGATTGAAATAAAAAGACAGACAAAACCCAAGATGTAAATACAAATAAAAAAAATATCTGTCCAGTTTAAATGATAAAAAAACACGTTTCACTTCTTTGTACATCGAACATATATAGAGGACGAGGATAGACCGTATTAGTTGAGGTAGTTTATACGAGAATAGATTGGACTGTTTCAAGTAGCTACAGATGCTGCCAGGGGGAACATGAACAGAGAAAGAAGGTTATGAATTAATAAACAGCCACACCTACAATGTTGTAATCAGACTCACCCTGAAATCAGGAGTTCCTTCCGTCGGTCATCACTCTTTTGCGAACGGCTGCCGTCAGCAGCTGCAAGTTTTGAATTCGGACTACGCAGATCAAAACATTTCCGTATCTAACACGCAAAAGACTTTACTGGCGACGGCATGCTTTTGTTTTAATCGCTCCTTATTGCTCAACAAAAGACATGTGTACCACTGGAAAGACGCCAAACCTATGTGTTAGCCAGATACATTAGATGTGCAAGTCTAATTTCTTTCTGTAACAGCTACAATTAGAAAGGAACAACAAAACCCCCACAAACAACAAACAAACAAACAAACAAACAAACAAACAAACAAACAAAAGAAGAAGAACAAGAACACGCCACGTTGGATGTATGTCCTGTCAAAGGCTGGGTGTCTCGCACTGTTACCCCCTGCAACTCCAGAAACAAACTGTTACCCCCTGCAACTCTACAAACAAACAAAAAGAAGAAGAACAACAACACGCCACGCTGGATGTATGTCCTGTCCAAGCCTGGGTGTCTCGCACTGTTACCCCCTGCAACTCCAGGAACACCCCCGTAAGCCCCCCCCCCCCCCCCCCCCGCCCCCACCCCCGCAGTGAGAACTTCAGCAGATTCGGCCTGTATCGTGCCACAGCTGAACTCAGTGTGATAGAACGTACACCGGAAGCCGGTAGCGAGCAAAAAGTTCATCAATATTCATTGCCATTCTGTTTGCCTGACGAGATGTGCCTAATAATTTGCCTTCAAACAGATATTACTGAAAAAAAAAATCACCACATACTGAATGCATTTAGGTCTTATATTGGCAACGCCTGTTTACAGAGAAAACGATACAGACAACAAAAAAGCAACCACTGTGGAGACAGTACGTACTACATATACAAACAACAAAACACAACAACAACAACCAACCAAACAAGAACATTCCATGTGGAGACAGTACTACATATACAAACAACAAAACACAACAACAACAACAACCAACCAAACAAGAACATTCCATGTGGAGACAGTACTACATATACAAACAACAAAACACAACAACAACAACAACCAACCAAACAAGAACATTCCATGTTGTGGAGACAGTACTACATATACAAACAACAAAACACAACAACAACAACAACAACCAACCAAACAACAACAACAGCAATAACAACAACCATTTGGTCCATTCGACGTTTTTCCATTACCCCAAGGTCCCTGGTAGCCAATTCTGGACTCCACAACTTGGTTAATCACCCTCCTTTAGCCCCGACAGAGATATTACACAGAGATAGGAACACCCCCCCCCCCCCCCCGTACCCCCTCCTCATCCCCCCCCCCCCACACACACACCCGATCTTCTGCACCAGAACCTCGCCGACCGGTTCCAGCTAATGTTAGGTAACTTGGCAACGTAAATATTTCTTCGTTCGATCTGTCTGTCTGGGCAGAGAAAGAGGTGAGGAGAGCAGAAATGGGAAGCGCAGAAACAACAGCGTGGGTTTTTGCCCGAGGTTACAGCAAATCTGGAGAGCTTTGGTAGGAATACAAGAGAACTGCCTGTGGAATATATATATACTTACCTCTTGGCTACGGTGTATTTTGTTTCGTGGGGTAATTGCAGGTCTTCTTCAGACGACATTGACGAACCAGAGAGCTTCTTCAGTAGGAGTAGAGAACAATGCAGGCGGTATTGATCAAGTGTTCATGTATATTTATTTTCCCTTTCTTGTAGCTTTTAATTTGTGCTCAAGATAAAGAGACTTCTTGGCAGACACAGACGCTTTGTAAATATTTGGATTTTGGTAAGACTTTTGACAGTGTTGTCAATTCCAGCAAGTGCGTGAAGGCAAAGAAAAGAGACAGGATGTCGGAAAATATATCAGTTGAAACAAACAAACAACAAACAAACAAACGGGAATACTGCTAGACACTTTCATTGGGACTGCCCATTCACGAATGAAATAAAGATTTACTCTTGTAAGGTTGTATGCACCTGTTACCGTCGGATTAACTATCTCTTGCAGACGACACGACCGCCAGTACAACGGAGGCCACATGCTACCATAACCATCACCACAGCAACCACCAATTACCACCACCGACAACAACATCAACAACAAGATAGATAAACTTGGTGGTCTAGTGGTTAAGAGACTTGTCACCAATGCGAGACGTCAGAGGTTCGAGTCCCACTCGGGGCAAAGAATTTTTCCTTCTCGTATGTGGCACCGTTCATTCGGGCCGATCGTCGGGGGTTCTCTCTGGGTACTCCGGCTTCCTACCCCTCTGCTTTGGAAATGTTCAGCCCACCAAATTTGAAAAATAAATGCAGTTCTAAATTCCGAAACTTAAACAGCTGAGCTGACCCTTCGCACTACGTGATTGTAATGTGTTTATGTCCATTGTGTGAGAGAATGCGTGTGATTCACGTGAGCGTGCGTGTTGGGTACAGTTCGCGGCGCTTTGAGCCGATTCATGAAATTGGGTAATCCGCCCCCCCCCCCCCCCAGGCAATCCTTTCCCATTCTTTTTTAAGCTCTTGCCATAGAATCTACTCCAAGTTCACAGTTCCCTCTGTCTTGGAGTATGTCTTGGAGGCTTAGTCACAAGGAGTCTTACAAACTAATCATGCAGACACTGTGATTCTTTGACGCACTATACTCCCCCCCCCCACCTCACCCCTGCTTACCCTCTCTCTCCTCATCTCCCCCCTCCTTGACCAAGCCCTTGCCATGGAATCCACTCCAAGTTCACACTCCTTCTGTCTTGGAGTCTGCGTTGGCATTTTAAAAATTAACGTTGAGCACAATGTGATTAAACAAAATCCCTCGTGGCTACTCCGCCTTCAACGCTACCTCCGCAACCTGACCCCCACCCCCCTTCCCTCCCCATCACCGCATCCCCCCATCCCTTGTCTTAGAGTCTGTCGTGAAGTCTGTCTTGAAGTCTTAAAAACTAATTTTGCGAAAAATGTGATTCACAAAAAAAAAAAAAAAATCCCTTTGGGTTAGTCTGCTCTCAACATTACCCAGCTTCCCAACTCGCCACCCCAACCCCCTCCCGGCTCCGCCACACTTCCCTCCATCCCCTGTCCGAGACCGTGCCATCCATCAGCAGACAAGTCCGTGGGGAACGGACCCCGGATTACGGACAGCGTCTGGCGACATTACAGACACATTGCCCGCGTGTGCCACTCGGCCGACAAGCACGTCCTTAATTGAATCGAAGAGTCTGACGCAGATGTTTCCTCCCTAAGCACCGAACTCATCGGTGAGGGGGATTTTCGGGTGGCTATGGTTGTATAACTGATGGCTGATGACTGTAAGGGGGAGTCGGTGGCTCAACGGTTTGAGCGTTGGACTCGAGATCGAAAGCTCCCGGGCTCGAATCCCGACAGGGCCCAAAAATTGCACAGGCCTTTTTCACGTTGCCCCGCTTCCTCTGGCAGTGAACTGGGTCTGTTTGGGTAACTCGTCCATGACATAAAATGTGACCGATCTGGCAGTCTGACTGGATTGGATAAGTGTTCAACTGTACTGTTCAGTTACGGTAGCTATCCCATTGTGGCGTGGGACGATACACCCCATCTAACCAACCAACCAACTGTAGGATGTGACTGAATGAGTGACTGAGAGAGGGAGATGGAGGAGGGGGAGGGGGTGGGGTAGCGTTGGGAAAAGATTACCGAGTGATCTAGTTCAGAACTCAGCCCGAATAAACCAACTCAAAACTGAGGTTGAGGTGGCCTGCGTGCTGCATACTAGAGAGTAGGTGATTTTTTTTTTTTGCCGGGCTGAGTGCTAAACTGGAAGGTCCATGGTGGATTGGTGATGGTGGTTTGAGGTGGCATAGTGGTATTGCTAGGATAAGTGGTTGTGCGAGTGTGGGGGTGGGTGAGTGGGTTTCTTGGGGGGTGGAGGGCGAGGCATAATTATTGTACTCGTATTAATGTCACATTTCAGAATGGAGACGATTAAAAAGAGAAATCAAGTAAATTTACATTGTTGTCAAGGGTGTTCGTCTGAACTTTTGCATCGAAGAAGCACCGGAAAAATGCTCCACCATCTTGACTAACAGACATAGTGATGATGACGTTGACGATGACGACGATGATGACGACGATGATGACGATGACGGTGATGATGATGATGATGATGATAATAGTGTGTATTAAAGTAGGCGCTTTATCCAGCTCCTTGGCTCAAAGTGCCGTACGTATATTTTCACATACCGGATACTGTATAAACACATTACAGTCACGTGGTGTGAGGAATCACCACAGCTGTTTAGGTTTCCAAATTTAGAATTGCATTTATTTTTATTTTTATTTAAAAAAAAACAAAAAAACACACATTTCCAGAGAAGACGGAAAGGAATCGTAGTACCCGGAGAGAACCCCCGACCATCAGCACGAATGAACGGTGACACATACTAGACATGAAACAAATAATAATAATAATAATAATAAAGGGTATTTGTGGCGCCCCATCTCGCAAGAGCTCAGGGCGCGTACATAAACATAACATAAAAACAGCGTATATAACTTACAACACACACACACACACACACACACACACACACACACACACTGATTTTTTTTTGCAGGTGACATGCAGAGATGGAGGGGGGGGGGGGTTGGTTCTACTGCATGGAGAAAAGATGTGTTTTAAGATGAGATTTAAAGACTGCTAACGGCTGAGCATGGCGGATGTGAGAGGGGAGGCCGTTCCAAACTACAGGACCAATGTATGAAAACGCACGCTGGCCCTGAAACTTTTTCCGGCGGATGGGAATACGGAGAAGACGGGTGTCAGAGGAAGAACGGAGGTTGCGGGATGGTGTGTAGAGCTGAATGAGAGCGGACAGATAGGGGGGAGCAGAACCTGAGATAATGTTGTAGCAGAGAGTGGCAAGTTTATAATGAATTCTGTTTTGGATGGACAGCCAGTGCAGATCAGATAGCAGAGGAGAGACATGTTGGCGCTTTGGTGTTTTGAAGATAAGACGGGCGGCACAGTTCATTACTTTTTGAATTTTGTCTAACTGATTTTGATGCCCGAAATAATTAAGACTCGACCTCTTACTCTCGTTCTGGTGGCGGAAGTCATTACCGCTAAACCACCGACTGCCCCAGCAACACGTAAAACGTCAGAAGTCTTCAGACGGGACCGGCTCTAACCGCTAACGTACCATCCAGGGACTTGCAAATGGATCCGACCAGAGGGAAATAGCTTTGAAGGGCCGTCCATTGTGTGTCAGAAATGCTGTCTTCCGCTGGCAACGCACCAGTCCACATCGGGACACACTGGTCTGTCCGCGGGCGCCGGTGGACGAAATCATTCATGTTAGCTCAGACATCTTCAGTGTTCCGTAATGAAATCAGGACGTTCGGCGGGCAAGTTTGCACGACTTCAGTGAATGGGGGATGTCAGGAACACTCCGACAGTCGGCCGGCTCAGACAGACCTGAGTGATGTAGTTTAGAGTAATGGGGCGTGTTGATAATAAACTGATCTGATGTGATCTTATCAGATCTCTCTCTCTCTCTCTCTCTCTGCTTACAATGATGATCCTGTCTGGTTTCCTCTCTCTCTGATTATGGCGTTGCTATGGTAATTCTGTAATTAAGACTGGTTCTTTAAGCCTCAGTCTGTCTCAGTCTCATTCTACCTATGCCTATTATTGTCATTGTCTGTCTCTGCTAGTCTTTCTCTCTGTTTCTGTCTCCTTTCTTTCTCTCTCTGTGAGTGTGTGCATTGGTGGTTTCACGCCGTTAATAGCTGCACAATGGATTTCCAAACAGACACGCACTTCTTTGACAGCACATGGACGAGACTGAATACATCAGAACGACTTTATTTCAAGAGAAACACGGGGAGCCGGGGTGGCCGAATGGTAGAGCGTTGGACTTCTAATGCTCGGGTCGTGAGTTCGATCCCGGCTGGGGCCAAATATTTGTGCTGGCTTTTTCATCGTTGCCCCGTCTTTGATATCACCCTATGTGGTGGAAAAGGACGTTAAACCCCCAAACACCCACCCACCCACCTTCTCTCTCTCTCTCTCTCTCTCTGTCTCTCTCTCTGCTTACATTGATGATTCTTTCTGGTTTCCTCTCTCTCGGATCAGCTTCTTGAAAGAGTCCAACCTCTTTTATAAAATATAGTCTTTCTTTATAACACAATCTGTGATATTGTTTATAGTCCTAAAGAAATCAATATTGCACGGAATCTCATTTAAGCTTACACATATTTTTAATATATATTTATATCGTTACATCGCGTGCCTTTTATTTTTAATGACCTGGCAGAGCCGCGAAATAGTCCTTGTTGCTTGCGCGGCGTAAAGCCCTAAATAAGTAAGTAATCTCTCTCGGATTATGGCGTTGCTATGGTAATTCTGTCTGGTTCTTTAAGTCTCAGTCTGTCTCAGTCTCAGTCTACCTCTGCCTGTTATTGTCATTGTCTGTCTCTGCTTGTCTGTCTCTCTGTCTCTCTTTCTTTCTCTCTCTGTGAGTGTGTGCGTTGGTGGTTTCACGCCGTTAATAGCTGCACAATGGATTTCCAAACAGACACGCACTTCTTTGACAGCACATGGACGTGACTGAATACATCAGAACGACTTCATTTCAAGAGAAACACGGGGAGCCGGGGTGGCCGAATGGTAGAGCGTTGGACTTCCAATGCTCGGGTCGTGAGCTCGAATCCCGGCTGGGGCCATATATTTGTGCTGGCTTTTTCATCGTTGCCCCGTCTTTGGTATCACCCATATGTTGTGGAAAAGGACATTAAACTCCCAAACACCCACCCCCCTGAAGAGAAACACAGGCGAAACAAAAGGGCAATATAGAGACGGACAGTCCGTTGTTGCAACGCCCCCAACGACGCCAAGAAAAGCATAGTTACTTTGTCATCATTT
>JACVVK020000001.1:5222500-5242500 GCA_018292915.2 Batillaria attramentaria | reverse complement strand
ACAGGGAGTCGCAGTTTTGAAAAACGCAATGTTTGCGGCTTTTTGCTGAGATTGCAGACTAACTCCCGTGTTCCCGGCCGGCAAGACAAGAGTTTGAACCGTAAACAGCTGATCAGTCGAGGGACAGGGAAGAGGCGGTTGCAGCTAGATCCCGTGCTTGCCAGGGCAACGCACTCGCATCGACACAGGTGAAAATTGTCAGAAGGGGCCAGGTATTTCTCTCCCCCCCTCGATATAATTAGCGGGTAGCAGCACGAACAATAGCGGATGCCAGGAACACGAGCGTCATCGAAAGCCCGAGTAAACTAAGTAAAGTCTCCGTTTATATAAGCTGGTCTACGTCCACCGCCTACACATCCAAGATGATCAACTCAGTGTAGAAAGTACCGACCAAAGCCTCTTACACTGGGTGTACAAAATCGACCAGTCAGTATGTGAATGTGCTTTTGGCGTGCTTAATCGCACCGGCAAAGGTGTGGCTGAGAAGACTGTAGCTTATTGCCAGCTCTGCAGATTTGCCTTCCCTGGTAGTGGTAAAATAAGTCTCTCTCTCTCTCTCTCTCTCTCTCTCTCTCTCTCTGTGTGTGTGTGTGTGTGTGTGTGTGTTTCTAGCTCTGCACCAGTAGTAAGTGTACCAACTCCCTGACGTACTGAGTGGACCACGTGCCGTGTTGGTGTCTGATGAGTAGTTTCACGGAATCAATGCAATGGACGTCAACGAGTGAAAGACGTGCGTCAGAGACAGTGATGATCTTGGTACTGTTTACAGGAGGAGCGCACATCCGCTCGACAAGGGACCATTCAAGGCGACACTAATCTTTTCCTGAGTAATTATGTGTGACCAGCTGATCACACATGCAGTCATCACCGTCACTGACAGCGACAAAGACGTCAGCAAGGACTTTATATAGCGGACACAGAGGTCTTGACTGTCAGACAAAGTAATGATTTTTGCGGTGTCCGGTTAAACTGTGAGCGTGGACAACGGCCACTCGAACGCTACAGCCAGCTACCCCCGGATGGTCAAACGTGACATTCACAGACAGTCACTGACCTTGCAGACAAAGGTTTATTTGCGTGCGTGCGTGCGTGCGTGCGTGTGTGTGTGTGTGTGTGTGTGTGTGTGTGTGTGTGTGATTTTAGACACTTTACACACTGGCTAGTATAGGAGAAGTAGACAACTTGACCACTCGAGCGCCACAGCTACCCCCAAAAACACACACACAGGAGCACTATCTTTATTTAATAGTAGTAAATGGCCATCAGAATGCACCAGCAACTGGTTCCCTGAACACAACAAAGATGTCAGACAAAGTAACGATTACTAATTTTATGTAGCTTAGATACTTTCTTTCATTGTTGATACTCTAAAGAAGTGGGCTCACTAGCTATAGAGAAGTGGACAACCACTCCAAAACCGCAGCTTCTCCTAGACTGTCAGACGCGAGAATAAATCTCTCTCCTTCAAGTATTAACTGCAAATAAATCTCTTTCCTTCAAGTATTAACTGCAAATGAATCTCTCTCCTTCAATTATTAACTGCAAATAAATCTCTCTCCTTCAAGTATTAACTGCAAATAAATCTCTCTCCATCAAGTATTAACTGCAAATAAATCCTGCAAGTGGCCAGTGTAACGCGACACAAAATACGTAATGGTTAATATTTGTATGCACTTTGCGTGTTTAATGATAATAATAATAATGAGTATTGTATAGGCGCTTCACCCAATTTCGTGAACTGGCTCAAAGCGCCGCGAACTTAACCCACCACGCACGCTCACGTGAATCACACACATTCTCTCACACACTGGACATAACACATTACAATCACGTGGTGCGAAGGGTCAGCTCAGCTATTTAAATTTCGGAATTTCGATTTGTATTTATTTTTCAAATTTGGTGGGCTGAACATTTCCAAAGCAGAGGGGGAGGAAGCCGGAGTACCCGGAGAGAATCCCCGACGATCGGCCCGAATGAACGGTGCCACATACGAGAAGGAGAAATTCTTTGCCCCGAGTGAGACTCGAATCCCCCACCTCTCGCATTGGTGACAAGTATCTTAACCACTAGACCACCGACCGCCCTTAATGGCAATGGCTATACAGAATTTGACAACCATCCTAAAGCTACTGCTTCTCCTTTAGGGTCAAACGCAGGAGAAACATCTTTGTGTATCAAATATCTAATGCGGGTGTAATATCTTCCTTTATTGATATACGAGAGAAGTGGACTTCCTCTAGCTACATAGAGAACTTGACAATCACTCCAAAGCCACAGCTTCTCCCAGAGGGTCAAACGCAAGAGTAATATCTTTCCTTATTAATTGAAAGTGGCTAGCAGAACGCGACAAAGATACAAGACATATTGTTTTCTTTTTCTATTTCTTGTTCTATTTTTATGCAGTTTAGATACTTACAATTACACTGGCTATACAGAACGGGACAACCAACCGAAAGCCAGAACTATCCCAGGTCAAACGCGAGAGTAATATCTTTCCTTATTAATTGTAAGTGGCCAGCAGAACGGTGCCGGAATCTCCCCACCAGCAACGCGCAGGCCACTCGTCTCAGGCTGATGAGTTGTGACGAGCGTTCGCCGTCAGCTCCACGCATTACCCTTACCGCTTACCGCGCTGAACAGTACTGGCCGGGCGGGGAATTAAGATTCAAACGGCGGTAGACAGAGTCTGGGAAATGAGAGCGAACTGTCTGTATGCCGACGGATTCTAAGCCTTTGTCGGCCTGAAGCACTGATTGATTTTTCCTTATGTTCAGAGCACTTTTGAAGAGCGCGGAAGACTGAGACAGAAAGAGACAGAGAGAAACAGCCTTAGACCGAGAGTGAGTGATATTGGAGAATCTGTAGCCGAGGGAGCGTTACTGCATGAGCAGACAAGGGTACTGTCAAGTATCCTTACACAAAGGATTTAATCTTAAATACGTCAAGCGATTAACGAACGATTTTGTGACAGTAGGGAAGCCGCTTCAGAGGATGGGAGAAAAGGACGGAGGTGTGACAATCGCGCTGTGATTTGCCCTGTGGCAAGCATCCAGCCAATCAGTGTGTGTACACATTGTCGTTGTGTCGTGTTTCAGTCTCACAGACATCCAGACACTCACGGTGGACTGCAGTCATCTTCAACTGTCACAGTGTTCGGTCTGAAGCCACGCAAGTCAGCCACAGACAGGAGGGATCAAACACTTAAGGGTAAGTGTCTCTTTACTCAGTGTTCGACATTGAAACTCTAAAATAAAAGCAGACGGAGTGACAGTTGTAGAAACTCTTACCAAACGACATTCGTCCCCTCTTATTCATGTACTTATGTTTTTCACCGGTATAACCAAAACACAGCATGTCGCAAAATAGTTATCCTAGTTGATGCTTTCTGTCACCGGGAGAACCGAATGCAGTTATAGCTGTCTCTTACTAATATACGCAGGACGTCGAAAGCCAAGGTTTAATTCAACATAATGCAGAATAGCTCCAGACATCAATGCAAGACCGAGGTAGAGGACAATTATCAGGCTTTTCACGCGAGTCGAATCTCGGTAAACTCATCAACACTGACTTAAAATGCTTGGGTCGTGAGTTCGAATTCCAGCTGGGGCCAAATATTTGTGTTGGCCTTTTTCTCGTTGCCCCGTCTATGATTTCAGCAATCATGATGCTTTCTGGTGGAAAAGGACGATAAACTCCCTAACACACACAAACACACACACACACACACACACACACACACACACACACACACACACACACACACACACACACACACACACACACACACACATTCTACACTTGACTCGAAACGCTGCCGTTTTCAATGGATCATTGCGTAAACTGACTAGACTCGACTGATTGCATCTGATGGTTGAACATCCTTCGTATCTGGCAGGTGCATAAACGTTTAGTTTGTACGTGTCACCGTTCGATATACTACATGCATGTAGCTACTGCTGCAGGAGCTTTGGCGACCACGTAACAAGCGCCTTTAGCACCTGGTTGTCAGAGTTGCTAAGTGGTGAACATGGTGCGTATTATTACCATCATCCCATCGTTACGTTGAGTATTGTTAAGTGCACCGTGCTTGTACTGTTACGTGCATCGTGCTTTGTTCTGCAGTGGTACTACGCACGTGTGAGCATGTACCAATATTCATTAACTGATTTAATGAACTGCGATACTGTCACACATAGGGCAGGTGTATGGGGTGTGTTAATGAATAATACTATGATTAATAATTATAACCGACAAGACAAAACCCTTCCACGTGAATTTACTTGAGGGCCAATAAACTAACTTGTACCCGTTGGACAAGGAGCCTGAATCGATTGTATATTTTAAGAAAACATAGACGGTTTGTGCTTTTAACGTCTTATAGGACCAGGCCTTCTGATACTTTGCCTTTTGAAATATTGGGTGGGTCGGTTTTTGGGAGTTTAACGGCCTTTTCCACCACATACGGGTGATATCAAAGACGGGCAACGATGAAAAAGCCAGCACAAAATATTTGGCCCCAGTCGGGATTCGTTTTAAATATTGGATAAAGGCATTCACCAGTGGTTACCGCACAAAATCTAACGTATTACTGTCAGTTTTAGATGGAACCTTTCGCATTTAAAAAAAATGTCGTAATTGTAGTCGTTGTTTGTGAAAGTTAAGCGCTCCGTTCAAAGAAAAACTAAGAAAACTAGCACATGTAACAGACGATGTTAGGAAGTTGAGGTTATAATACGTAAGCATGGATATCCAAGATACAAGATACAAGATATTTTCATTCCTGTAGCCCCTTTTGGGGTATGGAGGATATCAGAAAAAGTACAAGCGGTAGCTGCATGGAAACAAAATAATTAGAAGAGAACAGCATAGTGTATAAAGGACAAGAGTCGATAACTCCAGCTGTAACGCTAAAAAAACGTTAACATCATGGGAATATGTACACAAAGATGCCAAAGATAATGAATGCTGTTCGATGAACTAAAGACATGAGGTGGGTTGCTCGCCAAAATTTGATACTTTTCTAAGCAACAGCGCGAGAAGGTGAAAGGGTCGAACTACAACACAAAGGAAACGTTCTCATTGCTGCTGCTGCTGCTGCTATTGTTGTTTTGGTTGTTTTAAATGAACCGTCGACAAAACTCTGCAGGTGCCTCTTGGACTTTTTTTTTTCTGAAGTGTAATCTATGGCGCCTTGTATTATTATAGCCCAAACAGCTGCGCCCTTCTTGTCAAGCGGGCGACAATTTCGTCTTAAGTTATGGGGCAGGGTTCGAGTTTTTAGTGTCCTCAGTGGGCCTGGGGCATGGTTCGCAGCTGAACAGAAGATTAATGTGCTGAACTAAATTTAAATGTTGTTGCGACAAATCGATCGAACAGCGTGTCCCTAGGCGGTATACATATATCACTGTGTAAATCTGACCCTAAGGCAAAAAAACAAAACAAAAACAAAAACACCCAAAAAACAAAGAAAAAAGTTTTGTTTACGGTCGTTCGACGATCCTAACTAGGACCCCAACTCTTTTTTTTTTAATTAAGCAAATAAAATTAATAAAGTGAATGAAAATACAGCTGCCGTTGACAAGATGGAAGCCCCTAAGCCGTTACAACATCAACATCAACATCGATATCAACAACAAAGAATATCAACAGCAACAACAACAGAAATTCAACAACAGCAACAAATGCGACCACAACAATAGGAACGTTAGTTGCAGCGAAAACAAATACAGGCCACCCCCACCACCACCACCACCACCACCAACAACAACAACAAGAACAACAACAACAATCCCCGATTTGGACGGTAGCGGCCGAAAGGGAGTACGCTAGTAATTGTCTTACGCATGAACTTCATCAGATGTCTGTGTTGTGCAGTGGGGTGGCGGCCTCGGTTAATGAGAAGTTCGGCGTTATCCAATCACAAACAGGGCAACAGGTTCAAGTCCTGCATCATCCAATTGCAAACACGATAACAAGTGCAAGCGATGAGAGATGCGTTTACCGACCCCATGCAACCGTTAATTACCATGCCATCCCAGGCGGTGGGAAAATAGCCAGAAAGGCAGTTATAGTATATCAGCGGGCAACCTGCAGCCGGAACCGAACCTTATACCCTTGGACAGGGCATAGTTGAGTTAGGGCTGTGTGGTTAGGTATAGGGTTTCAGCTAGCTTTCTTGGTATATAGGTCTTGTGGAAACATTTTAGTGTTTCTGTTATGCGTGAATTTGCTCGCTCTCTCTCTCTCTCTCTCTCATAGGGGTTTCGATATGGGTGCGTGTGTGTGTGGGGGGGGGGGGATGGGGGGGATGTAGGGGGAGATGTGGGAGGGGGGAGGGGTGTGTGTGTGTGTGGGAGGGGGGGGGGGGCGGGACTAGTTACACTTTGTCCGTAAACACCTCTCACAAATTATTGTGCTGTTAAACCTGTAAAATCGAAAACACAAAACAGCGAGGTTATGTATCGGAGCTCGCTCGTAGCACATGGAACACCCACGAACTGCTTTTGTTTCTGCCGTGGACTGGTTACAAAAAAGAGGACAAAGGCTGATAGTTTATATACACCCAAACTGAATACATTGTTGTTGTTGTTGTTTGAAAGCGTGATCCTAAAGGACCCAGCTGTATCCAGAGGTCAAATAGAAAACTCATCCTTTGCAACTGAAGGTCATATAACATTTTGATCACGAGTCTGCTGTTCAGTCAGTGCAATGTCTGCTGAACGAACGCGTACAATGTCGGTTACTCAGACGATATTGATCAGACATATCATGTGTTGCAGAGGATATTACATTGTGAAATCGACAGGAAAGACAATCAGTCTGAAACTGGGGTGGGGGGAGAGAGAGAGAGAGAGAGAGAGACTGACTGACTGACTGACTGAAACTTAATTTTTCAAGGATGAGATAATAGATAAGAGAGAGAGAGAGAGAGAGAGAGAGAGAGGTCATGTGGCTGTCAACAGCTGATTGGTTCTTTAAGTTTAATGCAAGGAGGGGATGAAATGTCTGAACGTTACCTTGCTTACCCCTACCTCCAACACACACACACACACACACACACACACACACACACACACACACACACACACACACACACACACACACACACACACAGAGGCCAGGGACACCTTCAAAATGCTGCACAACGGAAGGGGAGCTCTTGGGCATGAACCCCCCAGGGCACCATTCAGAATATGGCCCAGGACAGAGAGGAGTGGCGGACTCTCCGACGTTGCCGCCCTACATACCAGTAGGAATACTTTCACACTTTTTTCTTCAGTTGCTAGCCATCCTGACGAGGAACGGATACGGCGCCTTTAAGAATTTTTTAAAAGCACTGTTCTATCACATTTTTTTTCAGACTTCCTTTCACTCATAATGAACAGGGGGTCTGGAACTTTTCTTGAACACTAGCTTGCGGTTCCCAACTCTATTCAAGTGTTCCGCTGGCTTCCTGTCGGGGCGATGAACGGAGACGATGCCTTTAAGGTCGTTTCAAGCAGGGTTCTCTCCTATTTTAAGACTTCCTTTGAGTCTCATAATGGACATTGAGAGCATCTGGAACTCCTCTTGAATACTTGCAGAACTTTACCAACTCCACTCGCTAGCTAGATGCGGGTGGTGAATGGACAAAGCACCTTAACTTATTTTTAGCCACCCGTCTGTCCTCCATTTTCAGCCTTTCTTTCAGTTTCATAATGGCCTGAGGGTCTGGTACTTTTCTTGGATACTTCAGTTACAGTTCGTTGTATCCTCCATTTTCAGATTAGCATGAAGGTGCAGCGTCTCCTGCATGTCCTAGGTTTATATTGCCCCGTAGACCAGTTTGCATCGCTTGTCCAACGTTACATTTTTATTGTCACTACAATGGTTTCAGATACTATATAAGTGATTGATTCTTATGCACAGATAAAGTACATTCGATCAGTGAAAAGTTTTTCACACACTGTTGTATGCGTGTCATACGTATTGAGACTTTAAGATTGTCAGACTTTCTTTCACTCTCGTAAATGGACAGAGAGTGTCTGGATCTCTTCTTGTAGTTGCCAACACTCCTCTGCTGGCGTGCTGCGGGCGATGAACGGTATCTCATCATCATTTCATTTGAGCTAATACACGCATACCCCCCTCTGGCGATAATCTGTTCCCAGCAAGGCGATTTTAGTAAACTGAGTGTACTCATGGAAACACCCTGCCGCCTCACCTGGTTTCATTGAACCAGTTCCTCTGTACACTGACCTACCTTTCTCTGTACCGTGACTGACCTACCGAACTGCATACGCAAAAAAAAAAAAAAAGAAGACGAAGAAGAAGAAAAAAAAAAGGTGGTACATGGTGACCTAGTTCTTCTTAGACCTGTGTTTTTTTTTCACACCGCTCAAGCGTGTGTACCTGCTCTGTCTGGCACGTCCAATCCGCGTAGTACGTGCTGTTATGGGCCAGTGTGACCTACATGAGTTAAATACCCCTCCCCCAAGTGAAATCACAGATTCTGGAGCTGAGGTCACGTGGTCGGCTGCGGTTGGTGCTTGCGTATGTGTAGTACGTGCGTGTACTACTTTTATAGGCCACCGTGACCTAGATCAGATCGAAATGGCCGCACATGTCAGACCAGTGCCGTGTGATGACGGGTGTGGCGAAAAAAAAAGCCCCAAGCTTAATGAAGAACTAGCGGTGAGCAGCCGACCCCCAGCTGTTTAAAGAGCGTGTGCCCAGTGTGAGGCGTGTAGCCAAATGTAGTTCATACTTGAAGAAAGAAACTGTTGGCAATTATGCCGACCTTCTCAGCCGCACTAGCAAATTGGATTTGGATTCGGCACGGCAGGGTACAAGGGGCTACAATGTGCACCTGCACAGCACAGTCTTTGATTAATCTCATCATTTTCACACCTCTGGCAAGACCATCAGCTATAGTACCACACCTAATCAGACGACGCAATAAACAGGTGAGGACTGAGTTCTGACACTTTGCTCGTGGCGTTGACGTGGTATAGCGTAGTTATTTTGAAAATAAGTTTGAAAAAAAAACAAAAAACCTCTCAGCACACTTTTCGCCTTCAGCTACTTGAGACGCGATATGTATTTTCAAACACGTACACAGAAATTCTTGTTATCAAAGTGTACCTGCAATAATCTAAGAACAGGTGAGGAGCTCTGACACTGGTCTTTACGTGGTAAAGTGAGGTTATTTGGAAAATAATTTTGAAAAAAAAAAAAAACCCACCTCTCAACACATCTGTCATGCTGCCCTTAACTACTTTAGACACGATAGGTATTTCAGTTCAAGCACGTACACAGAAATAATGTTCACTAACAACTTGAAAGTTTACTACATTGTAGTTAGCGTGGGCGCATCACCGTCCGCTTGAATAACCGACAGGGGGTCCAAGGTTATGGTTATAAAGGCGAGCATGTCCACGCCCGTGCGAGTCGCTCGTGGTGAAGAATGGACGACTGTCAGTGAAAAGTGCCGAGTCAACAGAATTCAGCCAATCGTGTCTCGCGGCATAATGAGCACAACACATGGCATGGCCTGGCAAGCTTTTTGCCAGACACTACAACGGTGGGGTGGGGTGGGGTGGGGTGGGTGGGTGGGGATTTGGGAGTTTAACGTCCTTTTCCACCACATACGGGTGATATCAAAGACGGGGCGACGATGAAAAAGCCAGCACAAATGTTTGGCCTCAGCCGGGATACGAACTCACGACTGTGACCCGCGAGCATTAGAAGTCCAACGCTCTACCATTCGGCCACCCCGGCTCCCCTACAACGTGGGGAGCACGTGCAGTTTGACTGATATGACTGAAACATGGAAGAAGGCAGTAAGTTGGTAGAAACTGAGCTAGAGCCTATAACAATAATAATAAGAAAGAATACTTAAAAAAAAAATAATACAGGTGCTTTGTTCGTAACAACTCTCAGCTTCGAGTCATGAAACGTTCGGCGACTAGTATAAACAGGATGGTTTCAATAGTTTGTCAGAGGAAAAACAACAACGTATGAATGATAAGAAAGACTTGGTCATGGCCGAACCGACTATCTTGCGACGTGAATGATCGTTTGTTGACACGAATTGGGTCAAGGCGAAAAAAAAAATGCTGAGCCGGCGCATTACTCTAAATGTATGGGGGTGGGGCGGGGTGGGGGAGAGGGCCTTTGACACCATTTTACTAAAGATAACATCACCTTGAGGGCTTGTGAGGAGGGGGGGGGGGTGTGACATCCGTTTGGAACTTTCTGCCTGCAGATCTGAGAAATGCGCCCACACTGTCTGTTTTCAAGAGCAATCTGAAAACGTTTTTTTACAAAGCTTTCCACTAATTCCCTCAGCCGCGTGCTGGTCTTTGTTGCTTGAGCGGCGTGAGGCCAGAAATAACTAACACCAGTAATTTTCTGTCTAACTAGTCAGTTTCTCCAGTGTATGTCTGTTCATCGTTGTATAATGTGCGTGAGTGTGAGTGAGTGATAGGCGCATTGAGTTTTATTTAAAGAAATGCGCCCTAGAAATACCATTTATTATTATTATTATTATACTAAAGATAACATCACCGTTTTAGGGTCTCCTGTTCATTAAGCCCTAGAGATTCTGTAACTTCTTGCTCATGTGTGCACTCAGTCGGAGCGGCGAGCAAATGGGACGGCGGAGGTCCAAGAAATACCACATACAATTTCTACATTCAAAACCAGTGCATCTTTTCATACGCCGTTGATGACTCACAAGTAGTTATAAAGTGAATGATTCTGTCACTTACGTTACGATTTCTGCACTGGGGACGCATCTAGATTACAACAACTGAAATAATGGTCTGTAAATGACCAATCCTGCAATATCCGCTGCTCCCAACGCAATTGAATACTTCTAAACGTACCTCGGGGACTAGTTCTGTGGTTCTGTTTGTCCTAGAGTCAGACAACTGTTCCCTGGAGACTGGTTTATCAAGCTGGAGTATCTGCACTGCATTTCCTCTCACTGCCAGTGTTGGCTGGTTCATTTGTGTTTGGCGTCCTTTCCCACCGGTTAATGCATGATATCCGTGATGAGGCGTGTAGGAAAATGTCTGGACAAAATTATGGCTCCCCGCTACGGAGAATCGAACCCAAGACGCGAGCATTGACAGCCCAGTGTTGTACCAGCTCATATATCTCTGTTCCTGTATGAAGAATGTCAGAAATCTGTAAGAATACCAGATGTCTCGTGCATTTATGTTTTATGCATGTCGTCTTAAATATCAGATGTACCATAACGTTTAAAGTTTAAGCTAATTCATGACAAATAAGTGACACCAACTTTTGACATTTACAGAAACTCTGTCTGTCTGTCTGTCTGTCTGTCTGTCTCTCTCTCTCTCTCTCCGCATGTGTGGAAAAGGACGTTAAACCCCCAAACACCCATCCCACCTCTCTCTGTTTCTCTCTCTCTCTCTCTCACACACACACACACACACACACACGCACGCACGCACGCACGCACGCACGCACGCACGCACACGTCGATAATGTCAACAAGGGAGGTGGCCTGTCATTTCGATTCCATTTTTCTATTTCCGTTGCGTTATCTGGATCCCACAGTCGTGTTGTTATCATGCTGTTTGAAAAGAACGAGTCTGGCATGTGCTGTTCGGTCTCATCCCACGAATCACTTGTCACCGAGGAAAACATTCTGAACTTGTACATGACCCTCGTGTGTCAGCACGTGCAATGTCTCTATCAGCTGCATTTTTTTGTGGGAGTGTGGGGAGGGGAGGGGGGGGGGACTGATCTGTGCAGATATTTAAAGCTTAGTGGCTGGTGTACATGTCTAATATCATAATTATCTACAGGGGAAGGCCCCCCACCCACTCCCCCGATAAAAGACAGAAAAACAACACAAAAACATAAACAAACAAACAAACAAACAAACAAACAAAACAAAATGAACAACAAAAACAACAAGATGGTCACCAGCTCATTGTTTCCATTCTGTGACCTGTCGTCGTCACCTTCGTTCTTTTGTAATGTCGTGTATCGGGGAGGAAGATAAATACACACGCACACGCGCGCGCGCACACACACACACACACACACACACACACACACACACACACACACACACACACACACACATTCTCTCTCTCTCTCTCTCTCGTGCTGGCCTTTATTTTCTCGTTGCCCCGTCTTTGATATCACCCTACGTGGTGGAAAAGGAAGTTGAACTCCTAACCCCCCCCCCCCCCGGCTCTCTCTCTCTCTCTCTCTCTCTCTGTCTGAATAAACAGCCAATTTGACTGAGCAATTGACGCTCGTGTGCACACAGATTTAGCAAGTACTATCCAACCAATATCTGCACGTGATATTTCGAGGCGTTTACGTTACGTCACAGGCAATCTACACTTAGCTGATACACGAACGCAAGGGCTTTGGGTTCGCGTGGGGTCAGGCTTCCGAGGTGTCGCATGTGATAATTCATATTTTCCTCCCTTGACGTCAGGTTAATTTGACGATGTTGCTCTCCTGACTCCCGTGTGATAAGTGAGTCCGACACGAGAATGTGCTGACCCTCGAGTCGACACCATCGATCTTGTAAGAGGATTCCCCGGTATGCCTTAATGTCCGGTGTCAGAAAGGCGTAAAATATGATCAAAAGGTTATAGTCCCGTATCGGCCGCACGCCTCACGTTAAAGGGGGTCTCGCTAGTTTGAGTAGTCCATGGTCGCATAGTGTCTAAACAGTGTTTCACACAGATGCATCCACGGTTGCGTGTGTGAGTGCCTTGAAGGGTTATTAAGACGTACTAAGAGCAACTTTTGCCACTGCCATGCATTTCAGTTTAGTTTCATACATCCCTGCACGGTCCTCATAACGACCTTCAAATTATCTCCCTGGTTTAGCCCAAAACTTTCAGCCGTTGAACACTTTCCGAAAATTTCGGTTGTAGCTTAGACGTCAAAATTCGAATGAGGTATGTAATTTAGCACGTGTTTTAATGGGGACAAGCTTATTACGTCTCGAAATGCTCTTCTTGATCCGTACCTCTGAAAAACAAGTGGTAAGTGTATGTCAATTTATAAGTCTTTTAAGTCCACAAAAAGTGAAATTTTGAGTACTTGTCTAATCAGTTCTACCTCAGTCATTAAAAGAACCTTCAAAGGCAGGTTCGTTGATGATCTAAAAGATTTACACACAAAAGGATAGTGGACACTGTATGTTATAATATGTTCTAACCGTGATAAGCAGTGAAGGCGAACGTAGCGGGGCATGTGTGTGTGTGTGTGTGTGTGTGTGTGTGTGTGTGTGTGCCACTGCGGTGTGTGCGTGCGTGCGTGCGTGCGTGCGTGCGTGCGTGCGTGCGTGCGTGTGTGTGTGTGTGTGTGTGTGTGTGTGTGTGTGTGTGTGTGTGTGTGTGTGTGTGTGTGTGTGTGTGTGTGTGTTTCGCGGGCGCGCGCTTGCGTGCGTGTGTGAGTTGAGGCTGGAAGGCCGGGATGATGGGGTGTTTCACTGAGCAATGGACTCTAGACTAAATGAGCTGACAAGTTATGTAGCCTTCTGTCCAAGACAAGTGCCACTGAGTTTTAACTGCGTAGGGAATTTAGGTGCATCAGTTTGAACTGGGCTTTACCCTGTCTCTTCTTTAGGTTCGAGGTCATTTCTTTTGTGCCGCATTACTAAAAACCGCGTTCTCCCTAAATTCATGTTCACAACGACTGACTTTAAAACCCTAACTTACAGAAGCCCGTATTTCAACGTTGTCTTTGAAAGTGCTGCGGGCCTTTAAGGTTCACATTATCTTCTTGAGGCTAGCTCAGTTTGCTGTCTAAGCTGTTGAAACAGGAAAGCATACTCGTTGGTTTTTAACAAAAAAGAGATTTCCTCGTTAAGTGTCTGAAGTTTAGTCTGATTTTTATGACCTCTTACAAGTTTCTCTGCTCGTGAACAAGAAGCTGTTCTTCTGATCTCCTCGCTCTGGAAGAGTCGATTTTTGAAAAGCAAATGCTTCACGGAACAACGTTGGAGGAAGGGCGGTGGCGCAGGTTTGCGGGTATATGGGGCAGAGAGAGAGAGAGAGAGAGAGAGAGAGAGAGAGAGAGAGAGAGAGAGAGAGAGAGAGAATTTCTCGGTTTTTTTCCCCAATATCTTTCAAGCAGATACGACGTTATATAATTCCTTTAATATCTTTCAAGAACTCACGGTATTATAAATTATGCTTGTTTGCCGCTGGTACAAGATTTAAGTTTAAATACTAAACCGAAACTAACAGCTATTTACACAGTCTGTTGGCCTCTGTCCGTCTGTCTGTCTGTATTTGTGTCTGTCTGTCCGTTTGTCTGCCTGTCTCCCCCCCCCAAAAAAAAAACAAACAAAAAAAAACAAGGAGGAACGGCCCCGTCCTACAAAGTTGTTTCTCCAAACTTCATATTATTTTGTGTGTTTTGTTGTTATTGTTGCCGGTTCTCCCCTCTCCAAGTTCTACCAATGACACTAGATCCTCTACGACCTCGACCGATTAGCCACGTGACTGGGGGTGGGGCCGGGTGGGGGAAGAAGGGGGAGGGAGAGGCAGAGATAGAGGGTGGGTGGGTGAGTGTTTAGGAGTTTAACGTCCTTTTCCACCACAAAAGGGTGATATCAAGGACGGGGCAACGAGAAAAGGGCCAGCACAAATATTTGGCCCCAGCGGCCGGGATTCGAACTCTCGGCCCAAGCATTGAAAGTCCAACGCTCTACCATTCGGCCACCCTGGCTCCCCAGAGAGAGAGAGAGAGAGAGAGGTCAGTTCCGTGAACATTTGACGTCAGCCTCAGGCAGGTCGTCATACAGAGAGAGAGAGAGAGAGAGAGAGAGATGTCAATTCCGTGAACTAAACTTTTGACGTCAGCCTCTAGCACTGAGATCGTCTGAGGATGCTTGTTCCTGTCTTGTGATTTCCCTGTTGGCTTTGTGACTTCTCCGACTGAATTATTTTTCACATGAAATCTGGAAGATGTAGAGGGCTGATGAAATGTCGGAAGCAGTGACAATACTTGCAGATTGTGTCTGTGAACCAAACATTTGACGTCAGCCTCAAGCTGCTCGTCTGTCAGGTGATACTTCTTCATATCTTGCGATTTCCTTGTTGTTTCTGTGACGTCCGTGACTGAATTAATTTTGATATAAAATCTGGAAGATCTAGAGAGCTGATGAAACGTGGACTTAAGTGCCTCGGGTTGTACTTACGAAATTGCAAAATTGGAACTTTTTTGACCAGCGCTTCTCGCAGAAACGTGAAAAAATGTGTTTATCTAAAAGCTCTGTTATTCTTAATACTAAATCTATAATAGTGCAGTAGTTTATGTCGTATGTGCAGTTGGCATAAGTGACAAAAATACCGGAATGATGAGTAATTTGAAGGAGTCTTTTCATAGATATTTGGCCTTATATGCAAACAACCCCTACCTCGGAAATATTTTTCTTACACAAAACCTGTCAGAGCTACAGAGCTGTGCTACGAAAACAGGCAGTATAATTGGATGATCTTCCCAATTTCAGAAGATGAAGCCATCTGAACATTTTTTTCGAAAAAATTCGTAACATGACCGATTTTTTAAAATCGGCGCTAACTCTTCTGAAAATGCGGCAGGCTAAAAATCGTGAAAGGTAGCTCTGGAGAAGGTGAATTCCCATTTTATCTCAAAGTAAAAAGGCCTCCAACGAGGTGGTTTAGGAGATAGCCATCATTACATCCGTCCACACACACACACACACACACAGACACACGTCACTCCCGCCAAAAAGAACGCAGCAGCATAGTGTGCACGTAAGGTGTCTATGACGCAGATTTCGTTACGTCACTGTGTGCGTGAAAGTAAGTATTGTGTGGAGAAACGTCACAGTCTTGTTTTGTATCACTGAAACTTGCTGCTGCGCGTAGCAAAATCTGCCCCGTCTTAAAAAAAAAAAAATCCCAACCGTCTCTCTGTCACTCATGTTCAAAACAAGGGGAGGATTTCACTCTGTATATTTCAGTTGTCCGGACAGGAGCTGTAGACAGGAGGGAGGGTGGTTGTTTGGGAGTTTACTCTAGAGAGGAGTTTTGTTTTTACTGGCTTACAAGCTTTTACTTCCAGAACACCAGTGAGTCGTAATCAATGGATTTCCATCCATCGGCAGACAGTGAGTACATACACACTGAGAACGTGAGGTCACAAAGTGGCTTGCATATGCCGGCTTCTGGACGCAGTCTAAGAACAGATCGCGACAGAAATAAATAAAGAACGCTGTCCTCTACACGGGGTGCACTCAAAATAACGCGGAGCGTTTTCGGGTGCTACTCCGCTTCAAAACTCTTGACGGTGTGGCCAAAGGACACAATAGCACGAGGTCTCAAAATGCCTATAATTATATTCCCGATTAGCTTCAGGCATCATAGTCACCCCTAAAATTGCTTCAACCCAGAAACAAAAATTACCATGCACAGACCATTCAAGGGTACGCACCTGACAGGAGTTTAAAAACATTTGATTGTCTCCTTTCCGCTCAGGTCTCACTGGAGTAATGCACGTCTACTTTCTGTTTAGGCCAGAGAGCCAGTTCACACAAATCCGCTTGCGTCACTTGTGCTTGACTTCTGTGCAAAAAGTCCCAGCTTCGCTGGCAGCTTGCCTCTTGTTGCGGCCGCCTGGCATGCACCTTGACCTACATAAGACAAGAATCACGAAAATCACGCTTTTTCGTGACAACAAAAATAACTACAGACTAGCACACTAGTCAAACAGGGTACCTCAAATAAACACCAAACATGACCCCACGGTCAAATTTGTGTCCTTTCGCCTGTTACGATTGCTCGCTCGCAAAGCCATTGTTATGTTTAAAATATGAGCAATGCGATGCACACGCCTGTGCATTGTAGTAACACGTTAGTCAAGGTCGTTGTCTGGTTGATAAACGACCCCCTTCTCAGTTCCACGCCGACAGATCGAAGTCCGTTGGAAACGCTTGGTGCCAGTCAAGTATGAAAATGGACACACTTGGTGCTACCGTCTGGAAACGGGTGGGTGTTTGGGGGTGTAGCGTCCTTTTCAACCACATACGGGTGACATCAAAGACGGGGCAACGATGAAAAAGCCAGCACAAATATTTTGCCCCAGCCGGGATACGAACTCACGACCCGAGCACTGCAAGTCCAACGCTCTACCATTCGGCCACACCGGCTCCCCCGTCTGGCAACGTTTTGTCCTTGCGGTGCTTCTTTTGAAGTGGTGTAGCACCAGAAACACTCGCTTCAATGTTGATTGCACACCGTTCTATATGATGATGTTATACGAGATGTTGTGATATGATGTGATATGATGATATGATATTATGCTGTGATATGAGATGATACTTTACGAGATGATACGATATACTTTTTTGTAAACTTTACTTTGCCCTCAAAGGATAAGTAAAGTATTATTGAATTGAATTGAATACCTGACATGCCGGCTGATAATGTAGTTTTGCTCGAACGGAGGAACTGAAGGGAGGACATTTCAATAACCTGACACTCCCAACAACCCCCTCCCCCCTCCCCCCTTCCCCCTCCCTCTTCCGGGGGAACCGTCGACAGATTCATTCCTTTTCAATGTCCCATTTCTGTTTTGGTTTGCGGTGCCACTTTTGCAGCGGGGTTTCACCAGAAGCACTCGCCTCCATTTTGACCACTCCCCGTACTCTAGTAGATCGATCTCGCATGTGCGTGTTCCCTTTGAGCAGACCGCCGTTGCTGGAATGCCCTTCGTCCCTGATTAATGGGGCTGATCGCTGTCTGTCTCTTTAATTTCTGCTTTATTCTCTTGTTGACCGTCGGCGCGTGATGGTGCTAGACCAGTCATACATCGTCGGTGTGGAAACACGTGACGCACTGTATGAACCGACGCGACAGACACTCAGTAATTCACAGCCAGGATAGCCGAACTGTTAGAGGGTTGAACTTAGGGTCGTGTGTTCAAATCCCGTCTTGGCGTAAATATTTGAGCTGGATTTTTCTTCGTTGCCCCGTTTTTGGTATCCTTCATATGGGGTGGAAAAGGACGTTAAACGTTCAACCAACCAACCAACCTACCAACCAACCACGATGAAGCTGATATTATACAGTTGTAAACCCTGTGCGTCTATGTTTTCTGTCGTTTGACGGGAAGGGGATCGTCAACTATTTTAAAACATATCAACAAGCAGCATACCTTCTCTGACAGATGTACCCAACTTTCAAGGCAGCACATTTAGACTTGTCCAAGCAACCAATAAACCATACGACCAACCATGCAACCAAACAATCGACCAACTAAACAACCCACCCACCAACCAACCAACCAACCAACCAATCAACCGACCATACACAAAGGAAAATCTGCACTGAAAACAGACGTTTTCCAAAACTTTCAACCTTTCCCTAAAGGCCAATGTTTTCCCAGCTCATCCGTCAGCTCTTTCTCCGACCGACGGAGACAATAGTTGTTGAGGACTGGAAACAGTTTACACAATAATCTGACCGTGTTAAGTATATAAATGGATCCTGTCTTTTTGTCCTCACCACTGATCGAGAGGCCAATGTGCCCTTTTAAAAACAAATAATAGCCAACCCGCGAGACACGGAAAGACTGGGAACATTTTACACAATAATATATCATTCTGTGCTAAATAGTCGCCTACAAACTGTAAGTGGATCTTGTCTTTACGTTCTCACCACAAAGAGCACAGGAGGTCAATGCGCCCTTTTCAACAGGTCGGTGGTCTAGTGGTTAAGAGACTTTGTCACCACTGCGAGAGGTCAGGTTCGAGTCCCACTCAGGGCAAAAGATTTTTTCCTTCTCGTACGTGGCACCGTTCATTCGGGGGTTCTCTCCGGGTACTCCGGCTTCCTCCCCCTCTGCTTTGGAAATATTCAGCCGAAAAAAATTTAAAATAAATGTAATTCTAAATTCCGAAACTTGAATAGCTGAGCTGACCCTTCGTACCACGTGATTGTAATGTGTTCATGTGAAGTGTATGAGAGGATGCGTTTGATTTGCGTGAGCGTGCTTGTTGGGTTCAGTTCGCGGCGCTTTGAGCCAATTCCAAGAAACTGGGTGCAGCGTCTATACAATACTCAGTATCACGATGATTTAAACAAACAATAAGCTCTCCGCGAGACACACTGAAGGGCTGCGAACAGTTTAACAGAATTAATTCCCACCGTAGTATCTATTAGTTGGTTCTCTCTCTCTCTCTCTTTTTTTTTTTTTTTTTTTTGCCTCACCACAAAGAGCACCGAAGGCCAACGTGCCCATTTAAACAAAACAAAATATCAGCAATCTAGACTCACGCGCCAGTCAAACGTCATCCACTTATACCAACACACAATGTTGTACGAAAGTGTCGTTGCTATAGGCATGACAACAATCAATATTCCACAGGTTCGCGAGTGGTTCGACCAATAGCTGTAGAAACTTGTCTGAGCCGCTTATGGCTGGTCTCTTCTGGTTTCCGGACAGATAACTGAAGGCTAGAATGATTTCCATGGTAATATGATGAAGACGGTTAAAGGTGCACATCGTGATAAGAAGAGCTGATGAGGATCTAGAATTACGAGAGATCAGTTTCTGGCTTTAGTCAAAGAGATCTGTACTTTGTTTGAGATTACGTGGAAAATTCTTTTTGACTACTCGAGATGGAGATCAGTTTTAGATCGAGATGAATTTTTTTTCTGTTTCAGAGAGAGAGAGAGAGAGAGAGAGAGAGAGAGAGAGAGAGACAGACAGACAGACAGACAGACAGACAGACAGACAAAAAGCCAAAACGACTACAAGATAGAGACAAAGACAGAGGGACAGGACAGACAGAGACAGACAGACAGACAGACATAAAGACAAAAAGAAAGAAAGAGAAAAAAAAAAAAAGACAGACAGACAATATCTTAGGCATTCAAAGCAAACCATCCACCAACTTGTTAGCTGACCAACCAACCAACCAACCAACCAACCAGCCAACCAACCAACCAACCAGAAAACCAAACATGAACAAGCATTGTTCA
>JACVVK020000001.1:5172500-5217500 GCA_018292915.2 Batillaria attramentaria | reverse complement strand
TTGGCTCCTTTCATGCTATCTGATCTCCCCTCAGAATCACCGCAATGTCCTCTGACGTCATAGGCGCGCGAACAAAAACACGCGACTGAAAGTTGCCGAAGGACACTGGCTGAGAATTTAGCTCAGCAATATATAGGGGGCAGCCGCGCATCCTGCATGCTGATGCAATCGTGCTTTCTGGGAACTCGATCCTTCGCCGCCGAGAGAAGAATATAAACGCGTGGGATTGTCGCTGAGCTGGTGATATGACTGTGCTTGGAAACTTTTCGCGATGTTGTGACAGACGCTTACTGGATACTCACGGCAGGTTTTATCTCTGGCGAATTTCATGTCTGGTGTGCTACTTATCATCAAGTCGTTGTATGGGAGCTGTGAAAGACCAAGTTCTATTCTTTCATAGAGACATTGTAGATTGTTTATTGTTTTTATTGTGTCAGTTGGGCCGCCAGCCCGTTCACACGGGGAACACATGAAGATACATGCGGGCAATGCAGTACATGAGGGGGAATACAACATGTTTACCAAGTAGTCAACTGTCAGTTTCAGGAACATAGTCTATGCTGTCTTAACTGGATAGCATGATATATGTACATTGCCGTTTTCTTAACAAATGCTTCGTTTTGAAGAAGACTCTCCAGCTCACCTCAAGTCAGGTTCTGCGTCAGTCATGACCTTCAGGCGGAACCTCAAGACGCACCTTTTCTCTCAGTTCTAATTTCTTCTTCTTCTTCTTCCCCGACCCCAAAGGCGCCGTGAGCATGCTTACTGCATGGAAGTTCTTTTCGTAGCGCTATACAAATGGCCAATCATCATCATCATCATCATCATCATCATCATCATCATCTCCAGCAGATTACCTCAGTTACTTGTACTTCAGAGCAGCAGCGATATATTTGTCTCTAAGGCTGGAGTAGGCTGGACATGTGCACAAGAAATGATGTTCAGTTTCTTCAAATTCATGGCAAAATGGGCAATAAGGTGATGTCAGTTGCCCAAACCATCTGTGGCACCGCAATGGAGACATATATAGAGAGATAGGAAGCTGGCTCTTGCAGCTGCTTACATCCTTTGCTACCGTAGGAACCTGGTAGCAGTTTACATTTCAAATAACACAACTCCAAGCCCTCCATCTGCCTCCAAACGACCCATAAGCTTTTGACACAAGGTACCAAACAACGGGAAACAAGTATTTTTGCCCAAAATAAAATACTGATGCAAAAGATAGACTTTGAAAGTTGTAATGTCAAATTTAAAAATTCGGGATTCTGGACTTCCCAGAAAATAACAGTTTCAAATACTGACTTACTCAGACCTTCTGCTAAGCCAAATCCACCCAATAACGGTTTCAAGTAGCTTACACGAAGGAGTAAAATCGGCCATATAGACAGCAAAGCATTATTTAAGACGTCTAAGTCAGACGTGCATATTTCCGATAGTGCCTTTGTTTCCTGTCTCTGTCTATATGTCCCTGGCTTATGGTGACTGAAGGCAGGAAAATGGAGTTCCGAGCGACCAACATGGCTAACATGGGCCTGATGCAAGAAAAGAGACTAGACTTGTCTGAAACTTAGATATATTTTAAGACGTGTTACGTTGGGGACTATTATCAGCGTGCATTACCGTTTAACATATTTCGTAGCGCGCATGAGTATCCCACGTTTTCGAGTCTTCTTCAGTTTTGGCCCTGTATGCAAAAGGCAAGATTTACGGTTCCTTGACGGCTCTTGTTGCAGCAAACACGAGTGTAATCGTAGCGCAACACTCCCACTAAGCCAAATTAAACCCATGCATGATTTATTATTATTATTATCATTGTTATTATTTGTGAGGCCTCTATTGCACAACCCCAGACTTACTTGGTAGGAATTGGGTTAAACATTCTCTCAGTCTCAAACCCGTTTTGATGATGCTTTAATTATCCCTTTGCATTTTCTCATTCCTACTGTGTGCTGCCGTCATTTACAATAAGGGATTGAGTACCATTGACTTGATAAGCGCCTGGGCCATGTTATCATAAACGACAGTTGAGTAGAGCGTATTGTTTCGCTGGATTACCGACGAACCTCGCTCCTTGTGAAGGCAAACACTTGTTCACACGCTGTTCGTTACGTATGTTGCAGGCAAAGAAAGCCGAAGGAAGCGACAAGAAAGAGCCATTTCAACAGCAAGCATTCCATGGTCCCGCCAAGGCTGATGTGTCTTCATACTGACACAACTTAGACAGCGGAGCATCATACGTCTCACGTCGAGGCCCTCTTTGAGAACGAGTCTGCCATGAACTGAGTTCCGCTGTGTATACGCCATCTACGTTTGATTTCAAGCGGCAAAACATTCACTTGTGAACGGAATTCACGACAAACGACGAAGGGTTTCAGTGCAGCTGAGAAAAACGTGCGATTCTCAGCCGTCAGACTCCCTGCTTGTCAAGCGCGGATTACACGTAGTTCGGGAGCTCAATTTCTGTTAGTATTATTCCATTACTCTGTGAACGTGATGCGTAGCAAAACGTCAAAGTTAGCATACGCAATTGACCGAGATTTCTGAACTTTCAAATCGCGGATGACCTCAGGCAGGGCACTCTCACCAAGAATTTGTTCTCAGCTTGACGAGAAAATAGAAACACTCTGTCCGAAATATCAGACTGTTTCTGTAAAAACAAAACAAAACAAAACAAACAAACAAAAAAAACCAAACAAGAAAACCCCACTCCGACTCGTCAACTGCCAGACGTCGTGGTGTCGTAATTCCACACTCATCATGCCTGCTGTGACAGACAACGTCACAGCGCCGGCAACGGGGGGCAACTCTACTCTCCCGGAAGTGTTGGTGAAAGGATTCCACGAACTGTTCAACGTGACGGTGTACAGCGCCTTCCCAGAAGGCAATCACACGAATGGCGCTTCGGGTGACGGAATGATTCCATTTGATATACCTTCAGAAAATGCCAACAACTCTTTGTTCATCAAGATTGTCCTTTTACTCATCCTAACCGCCGTGGTTCTACTCTCGACCTATAAGTTCGTGGTACGACTGTTTTCTGGTTACTCGGAGAAGAAAGACGATAGTTCGGAGTATTACATTGGAATTCAAGAGTCATGGTGATGGTGCAGAACTTTTGTGATACGTGCATATCATTATGCAAATCTTCTTCGGTCTGCAAAGAGCTTCTTTCTACCCGTATCATGGAGGATTCCAGCGACACAACACTGGCGTCCAGATGCATGTACATTTGAAACAATTGTTGTCTTTCGTCTGAAATTGAAATTTGTATGGCTGGTTGGTTGGCTGAAGGTGTTTATATCTCTATATGTATGACATTGGATACAAGGGGTGGGTGGATGTTTAGGTGTTTAACGTCCTTTTCCACCATGTGTGGGTGATATCAAAGACGGGGCAATGGAAACAAAAGGCCTGCACAAATCTATGGCCCCAACCGGGATTCGAACTCACGACCCATTTGAAAATTCAAATTCAAAGTCATATTTTTATATTGTGCGTTTGGTAACCGTTCGCCAACGAGTTTCGATAACATTTGATGAAACCGCTTCCGTATACTTATCAAAGAGATAAAGCTGATCCTGGCCTAATAATTATACTTCATGACAGGCGAGGTTCTCGGTTTCTTCATGTCTTCTCGGCGTGAGTGAAACCAAAATGAAACAAGCCAGAGTCAACATTTTCATTGCTTTTTGTAAAACTTTTTAACTGACAACACTCTTTGCTGCTGTTTCATGAAGGTTTTTAAGAGCACACAAATTACTGAGTGTGATTTCCTTTTACTGCCACTGTCACTGGAGCCTTTCCGAAGGTATATTTTAGGGTAATTTCGATATTTTACATTTTTTTTTCAGCTCGCGTTTTCACTGAAAATATTACTTACCCTGAGAAAAATGGGAGAAACTGAGAGTCCCGACTGTCATGAAATAAGATAATAGTCACTAGGCCAGAATCAACTTTGTTTTTCCTTTGATAGGCTGTATCACAAGTCTCGGGGTCTGCAGTCTGGAACTCACTACCCCCAAATCTAAATCTAATTCCGTAACGTTCCACTTTTGGAAAAAACACCTGCTTGAAGCTGAAACACCGAGTCAGTCGTCTTGTAAATAAGAAAGTGTCTCGTGCGCGTCCCTTTGGTGTATAATCTTAATAACTGTGTGTGTGTGTGTGTGTGTGTGTGTGTGTGTGTGTGTGTGTGTGTGTGTGTGTGTGTGTGAGAGAGAGAGAGAGAGAGAGAGAGAGATTTTCTCAGTAATGTTTTTATGCTTGCCATTTTTTCTCCTTCTTTTTTTGTATTTCCTTCTATCTTTGCTGTTGTAGTCTTTTTTTTTATTGCTGTATCAACGGTTGATTAAAAATTAATCGTTGTTTGGTTAAATCCCTTCCGTTGGAGAATGAAGTTCGTTCGTTCGTTATCGCCGAAAATCGTCAGCGACTTCAATACCAAACACACTACATGTATCTTTTTGTGAGTTGGTGTGAAATGTGCAATTTTGAGTATGCACAATCTGCACATGTGCCCTTATTCATTTCTTTTCACTGCATACGCCGATGGCCCCCGGTCACCTTTGGATCTGTGGCAAATTGTTCGCTTTGCGGTTGGATATGTGGCAAATTTCCCAGTGGTTTGACGTGTGGCAAATTATCCACGTCGTGGTTGAATGTGTGATAAATTACCCCATTCGTGGCTGGAAGTGTGGCAAATTAGCCCACTCTTGGTTGGACGTGTGGCAAATTATCCACGTCGTCGTTGTATGTGCGATGTTACCTTGTTTGTGATTGGGTGTGTGGCAAATTATCCCACTTTTGGGTTGGATGAGTAGCAGAGTACCTGCAAAAAACCCTTTTTATACACAGTAAACATGGGGAGAATTTCCTCACCACAACGATTACCGTGTTTTTGAATGTTTCATTTAAAATGAGCCCGTTTTATGAGGTGTTCAGATTTTGTTCCTCTGTGAAATCCATATTTCATGGGAATTTTCGTGGAGTTTTGATCTTATTTGAAATGAATGTGATTGCCATGCAGTGGGTTATTGTATTTAAGATCAGGCACGATGCACAACATTTCCTGTCAATCTCGCCTGTCTGTTCAGTTGTTATCTTCCTATTGTTTGATCGTGTTTGTTGTCCAAGATTTCTTTAATCCTACTAAACAGTTATGAGACCACCAGAAACACATGCACCTACGCACGCATGCACATATTCACTTACACACACACACACACACACACACACACACACACACACACACACACACTTACTTACTGACTTCATTTCGTGCTGTTTTCCCCTATTTTTTCTTTAGCTTCCGATATCTGTTTAAGGGCCTTATTTTGGATGGTTTATTTGTTTGTTTGTGTTTTATTTATTATTATTATATTTAGTTCAGTTCACTTTTTTTTTAGTTGCGGTCACTTATGCTTTGCACTCGTGAGCAACGAACAAGCCAAAAGTACGTGTCGTATGTGTATTTTTAAAATCCTCACAATCTCATGAATGCTAAAAAGAAATGTTCGTATAATTCGCATAATGTGTTTTCGTACATTCTTAATTAATACAATATTATTTTGTTGATTGATACATACGCAAAACATTTGTGTCGACCAGTAATAATACGTGACGATACCTGGTGTTGTCATCTGCACGTCCAGTTTTAATTACACTCACACAGGGCAGAATTTATATGTCGAGACAACCTTTTATACTAGTGATGTGTTGTGTGTACCAAGTCCATTCCGATCGAACAGTGTGAAGCGATTAAAAGACTATGTGATTACAATGCAATGTGTGTGTGTGTGTGTGTGTGTGTGTGTGTGTGTGTGTGTGTGTATTTGGCCGAAGACTGAACCCAAATCGAGCAGATTTATTTTTAAACTTTGGATATTGAGTTGAGAGTTTGGTTACACTCCCTTCTCCGACCAGGCATACATATCTTGAATGGAGGAGTATATATATACACACGTTGTCTAGTACGAGTTTTTGCGTAGGGTGTATGTTGAGGGGTGGCCGGGTGGGGGTGTGAGGGGTGGAAGCGCCAGTACCCGGAAAGAACTTGAATCTCCAAATGGGCCACCCATTCTGAGGAAACTCGCAGTTGGTATTAACTCACTTTTTGCCGAGTGAGTTTAGGGTTGTGCACCAGTGGCCTCACTAAACAAAACTCATAATTATATGTCTGCATGGGTTTAAATTTGGCTTAGTGAGAGTGTTGCGCTATGATTATACTGGTGTTTGCTGCAGTAAGAGCCATCAAGGAACCGCTAATCTTGCCTGATTTTTGCATACAGGGCCAAAACCGAAAAAGACGTGGGATACGCGTGCGCGGTACGAAATGTGTTAACGTGACAAAAAGAACCAAACATACATACGTATAAACAAAGACACAAATACACGGGCACGAAGGTATGCATCGTATTTTATATGCCTAGATGATACAGGTCTTCGCTTCCACACATTTGTACGTGACACTTGTAAAGAGGATTGCAGTGGTACAGTACAGGCCAGCCGCTGCAAGTGCACGGTAGAAATCGTTACAAAATGAAGGCAGTGTATCTTTGACATCGTGTTGCCGGCTGACATCCGGGACAAGCAGAGTATTGACTAATGTCGCAGCTGCAGCTCTCTCTCTCTCTCTCTCCACGGCTGGGACCAAACATTTGTGCTGGCTTTTTCATCGTTGCCCCGTCTTTGATATCACCCGTATGTGATGGAAACGGACGTTAAATCCCCAAACACCCACCCACCCCACACACACACCCACCCTCTCTGAGTCTCTCTCTCAGTCTGCTTGTGGCGATGCACGATGAAGCTCTTTAACAACAGCTCACAGAGCAGGCCGATAACAGCTCCACATAAAACACACAGACGTGACGTGGACGTGACAGCTGTGACGCTACTTGACGGCACTGACAAAGCTACAACCAGACGGAGTTTCACACTTGCGCAACACTCTTATCGTCACAATACTGTAACTATGGCGGCGTTCACCCTACAGCCTATCAAACACACATAGTGACATACACCCTCCTTTCTCGCTGTCCTCCTTAGCGTTTTTCCCGAAAGAGGACCATCAACAGCCAGGATGTGACACTTGAAATAATTCTGACAACACGCACACACAGACACGTGTACAAACACGGGGTAATGAGCATCGCTACCTGCGTGAGGAAGGTTCAAAATAAATGTTGCTGTGCAAAGGGACAAGGTTGCATGTCGTATTAGAAAAGTGCATAGTGTGTTTGATCGCAGTGATGCAGTACACATTTTCCTTGAAGAAAAGGAACCAAACATGTGTTATTTGTTTGTTTTCAACATTATTTTCATGTTTCTCGCAAACCCAGCCCCAAACTGACCCCTAACCCCAAACTGACCCCTAACCCTAAACTGACCTCAGTCAGGCTGACTTCTAACCCTAAACCTGTTTTAACCTTTATTCCTAACCCTAAACCTCCTTCAAACTACGTTACTAGTTAATATTACTGTTAGGCACTCTGCGAGCGGGTCCACGGTACACTCTGGGGGTGACCAACGTGTATCGGTTACCCGGCCTCGAGCGCGGCGGGACCTGTGATCGAACCTTAGGTGCGCTCCGACCTATGTGCAATGGGTCACACACACACACACACACACACACACACACACACACACACACACACACACACACACACACACACACACACAATCCTTTGAATCACTGAATATGATGTGCACCTCAATTTTCACCTACTCAAATTCCAAACGAATACACTCCGGCGGCGGTCTTCGGCAAACACCACCAGCTACGACGATGACTGCTCGGTCTGTGTATACTACCCTCTCCATGCATCGTCGGGTGTTAACGAATCGTAACATTAGCGCAGCAGACGGGAAGCCCAAGAAACCAGTGGTTAGTCTGTAAGTGCGGTATAAATAGGATTAAATCTGTTTCGCCTTAGGTTTAAGTTCACCACAGCACTCGAGTCGGACCTCATACGGCAGACACACGTGGTGTAGTCAAAATGGGGGCGAGAGTTGCAGGTGCTACTCCGCTTCTAAAAGTAGCGTCCCCTTACAGTAGCACCGAGTGTTTCCATTTTCAATTTTGCCCAGCACCGAGTGTTTCCAACAGCCGGACTTCGGTTTGTCGGGGCGGTCGGTGGTCTGGTGGTTACGAGACTTGTCACCAATGCGAGAGGTCAGGGGTTCTTCTCCCATGTGGCACCGTTCATTCGGGCCGATCGTCGGAGGTTCTCTTCGGGTACTCCGGCTTCCTCCCCCTCTGCTTTGGAAATGTTCAGCTCACCAAATTTGAAAAAAAAAAAAAAATACATGCAATTCTAAATTCCGAAATTTCAATAGCTGAGCTGACCCTTCGCACCACGTGACTGTAATATGTTTATGTCCAGTGTGTGAGAGATTGTGTGTGATTCACGTGAGCGTGCTTTGAGCCGATTCGTGAAATTGGGTAAAACGCCTATACAATACTCATTATTGTTAGTAGTAGTAGTAGTAGTAAAAGGGGGCTCGTTTATCAACCAGACAACGACTTTGACTAACGCAAAGACGTGTTTCAAACGTACGGCCGGCCTGCTCTGAACTGGGCACAGCGCGCGAAACACACATGTGCACATCACAGTCGTCGCCCTCGGTGTGTCTACTTAACTACAAAACTGAACACAGCTGTGCTCGGTGACAAACTGATTGAAGATGCACTGTCCGCCATGTTTGCGCGCCGAGTGACGTAGTACAGCCAATCAGAATCTGTTGTGGAAACCACAGTCACAGTTGTGGCTATTTGAAATCCAGGTTGCTGTGATGACGCCACAGCGGCGGAAAACCCCCCAAATCACAACTGTATCACAACTGTTGACAGCACTGTGGCCGGCGCTCCGCAGTGTCCAGTTAAGAGCCGGTTTTAGGCTTTTTGGGAGAGCAATCATCGTCGAAACTGACTTTTGAAACGGCGGGAGTAGCACTGGAAACACTCATTGAAGTACATTTTGACTACACTCCGTAGTCAGTATAGCGGATGAAACGTCCCACGCCGGCGGCCCACACGCATAACAGAGGTTTAGCGGGATTAGGACTTACACCACGCTCCTTATACTGGCAGTGGAGTGTACTTAACATTGGACCATATTCAGTTTTTGAGGTTTACTCATGTGTCAAACGCTAGCGTGCCAATGTGGGAGTCGTTCAATGTCGCTTGGAATGTTTTCTCAAATGTTTAATGCTTTGGGACACGAACTTGACGTCAGTTCCCGATTCCACGTGGTACGGCGTAACGACTTCGAAGCTTGGCTGAAAGATAACATGAAAATACTGGAAGAAAATGTAGTTAGACACAAACATTACAAATATAGACAGAAAGACAAACTTGAAAATAATGCAACATACTTCTCATACAGGTTAGAGAGAGAGAGAGAGAGAGGGGGGGGGCGGGGGAATGGGGGGATGGCTGGCGGTGTTTTGGAGTTTAACGTCCCTTTCCACCACGCACGGTATGGGTGATAGGTGATATCAAAGGCGGGGCAACGAGAAAAAGGCCAGCACAAATATTTGGCCCCGGCTAGGATTCGAACGAGAGAGAGAGAGAGAGAGAGAGGGGGGGGGATGAAGGGGGGGGGGCACGAAAAAGAGTTCCGGATATGTCACTCTTTTCTACCAATAATCTACAAATGTCACGCACATGTCTGCACATGAGTATTAGATTTATCTTTTAAAAAGACAATAAAGTATTTTGATTTTGAATTTGAACTGAAACATCAACAACAACAACAACAACAACAAAGTGTAGTTGATTTTTTTCCTGCGTTGTCCTTTGCACAAGACACCAGCCTTCAGCAACCGTTTCAATTCAGTCTTCAAACCATTCTCAATGCATGGCGACTGACGTGAGGCCCGCAGAGCTCCTCCCCTATTTTTCGCTTCATTACACACGCTCCATTCCGCTGTCTCAGTTCTTGCTTTCGGTGAGCGGGGGTCGTGGCTTTGATTATCACGCTTTGCTGGGTCGACACCACTACGATAAGGATCAGGCAGTGATCGTGCAGAGCTACTGTTCGGGCTTAGCACATGCAGTGGTTGTGGCCTGCCGTGGTTGAAGGTACATTCACATGTAGTCATATTATTCTGTCCAAGACAGAAACTGAACCCGTCTGGCCAAGCCTGTGTGTGTGTGTGTGTGTGTGTGTGTGTGTGTGTGTGTGTGTGTGCCGTGTGTGTGTGTGTGTGTGTGTGTGTGTGTGTGTGTGTGTGTGTGTGTGTGTGTGTGTTTTGAAAGAGAGAGAGAGAGAGAGAGAGAGACAGACAGACAGACAGACAGACAGACAGACAGAACCGTGAACTGAATTGAATGGAATTAGATTAGTGTATTTGTTAGACCACTGGGCCCATCCAAAGATCATTTGGTGGATATGGGGATACATGTAAACTTGACGGCAAGATTCACATAATCAGTAATTACAGTGATATAATTATGCACACGTACATCAGTACTTCAGGGAACAACAGACATAATTAACTGAGAATAGTATCTCTACGTATAAACGCGAGAGAGAGAGAGAGAGAGAGAGAGAGAGAGAGTTTCTTCGCGTGTCAAAAAATAAAAAAGTCGGCCTACTCCTTTCGAAAGTATCCTGTTAATGTGCTGTTCCAATTCTTCGTCTTGTAATGCCCTGCTAAAACAAACAAACATATAAACAATACAGTGTAAATGCCCCTTTACTTCCCTGCTCCCTCTGCTCTCAGCTCACTCTCTCCACGGGTGAGTGGACAATGCAAGGCTTTAACCAGATCGTAAGGAAGCATGTGTATTTGCTGTGACTGCTTCTGTCAACTACAGCTCAGCCCGACCTCAGCGCAGACGTCGTGATCGCCCTCACTAGCTGTCGGGAAGATCGTACAGTACAGCATAATTAGGCTGATCCGTTAATAGCGCCACTGACCCCTTCAAAAGCAATCAGGGTCTAGCGGGATTTTCCCTCTCAGTGGAGTGATATCTTGACATCTCCAGCTGTGACGGCCATAAAGGAAAGGTTTAATCGAAGCTGTGATCGTGACTGAGTCGCCGGCTTTGTGAATTGGGATTTTCGGAGAGTAAGGTGAGTAAATGAGCGTGTACAGGCGAGAAATGCTGGGAGTTCCTTTCTCATCTGAGTGGTATCTCAGTCCAGATGTGTCGGTCAGAAGGGAAAGGCTTACTCGTAGCTGTGATCGCGAGTCGCATTGCCGTGTGAACTGGGATTTTGGGAGGGTAAGTCAGCGTGTAAAAGCGAGAAATGATGGGATTTTCTTTCTCACTGGAGTGATATCTCCACTGAGATGTGTCGGTTAGCAGGGAAAGTCTTACTCGTAGCTGTGGTCGTGAGTCGCATTGTGAACTGAGATTTTGGGAGGGTAAGAGCGTGTAAAAGCCAGAAATAATGGGATTTTTTTTCTCACTGGAGTGATATCGAGTCTCCACTGAGATGTGTCGGTTAGCAGGGAAAAGGCTTACTCGTATCTGTGATCGCGAGTCGCTTTGTGAACTGGGATTTTGGGAGGGTAAGTCAGCGTGTAAAAGCGAGAAATGATGGGATTTTCTTTCTCACTGGAGTGATATCTCCACTGAGATGTGTCGGTTAGCAGGGAAAGGCTTACTCGTATCTGTGATCGCGAGTCGCTTTGTGAACTGGGATTTTGGGAGGGTAAGTCAGCGTGTAAAAGCGAGAAATGATGGGATTTTCTTTCTCACTGGAGTGATATCTCCACGGAGATGTGTCGGTTAGCAGGGAAAGGCTTAGCGTACTCGTGGCTGTGATCGCGAGTCGCGGCTTTGTGCACTGGGTTTTGGGAGAGTGAGGTGAGTCAGTCAGCGTCAGTGTAAAAACGAGAAATGATGGGATTTTCTTTCTCACTGGAGTGATATCTGCAGATGTGTCGGTCAGCAGGGAAAAGGCTTACTCGGAACTGTGATCATTGGTCACTTTATGATCTGGGATTTGGGGAGAATACGGCGAGTCAGCTTGTGAAGACAAGTGATTATGGGATTTAGTACTAACAGTAGTAACAACAGTCAAAATTGTTTTTTGTTTTTTTAACCATGAACAGTGATGGGAATTAGTAGCGGAAGTAACATTTTAACAGGCGGGGATTCCTGTGCAGGAGAACTAGTGATGGGAATTAGTTGCGGAAGTAACATTTTAACAGGCGGGGATTCCTGTGCAGGAGAACTAGTAATTGTGTACATGTGTCTGTTGCAAATATTTGATCATATAAGTTGTTGTTGTTGTTGTTGTTGTTCATTTTTAACATAGAACCATGAATCTTAATCGATGCAAATATTGAAATTGTTATATGGACCTAGCTACCGGCCAGAGTGTGACCACTTTCCTACTCCACGGAAACAGCACACATTCATAAATATTCATTCGGATTTGCGTCATAGCTGCCCCCGTTGGGACATATCAAACAATGTCCAGCTTTGCTATTGTAAAACTCTATGTTATATGCTTACAACAGAAACGTAACAAAACAATTTGAAAAAAAAAACAAAAACAAATGAGAGTGAAATAGGCTGACCGAAATGCTAGCATGGGACGACAAAACTGAGAGCTACAGCTTCAATGCCAGATTTTCAGTTTTATCAATGAAAATATGCATTTCACCAGGCATAGGGAAGATTGTATCTGATCAAAAAAAAAAAAAAAAAGCTTGCTAAGTTGGAATGCCCCTTTCCAAAGACATATCTCCAATGCAAATACCTTGATAACCAACAACCCAACTCACAAGCCATCCTGTACAACACGTACCCAGACAGAACTGTCCAGATCAATTGAATTGTCGACACCCGTGAACAGACTACGCCTGTCGAGATCGAATTTCGTCGGCTGCATGGGAGTGATTTGTTGACTGAATAATATTAAGCCAGTTCGCCGGCAGATATATGTAAACTGGCTTTGACACGAGCCTGCGTATCGCTTGAGTAAATGGATGAGCCAGCTGATTGTATTATCTAAACGCGTTTGCACAATGCGCACTGAGTGACAGTCATGTCAAATGCCGTCGGGTAATTTGAACAAACAAGAGTGTGTTTGTTCGCAAATACAATGCATGCAACTGTATTCCGAACACTCGGCATGCAACGCTGTGTACTGTAGGGACCTAAACAAAACGCTTTGTTATCAGATAGCATCACAAGAGAGATAATAATGACTTTCGGAGTCATTCTTAAGCAGTTAGCTAGTTCACTAAGTATGACAGAAACAGGCATAGGAGAGCAAGGATAAGATATAAGTGTGTCCTCCCCCAAGAGACAAACGCGACAACAACAACAACAACAAGAACAAGAACAACAACAACAACAACAACAACAACAAAAACAATAATTCACACGTAAATACACAAGCAACAAACACAGAGAACGCCCCTATACCACCGCACACACCACCACCACACAAATGCTATGAAAGCACAATGGCTAACAGACTCTATTTTCCAAGAACATGTGATTAGGTGCACAGACCTCCTTTATATCTTTTCTTTACACACACACACACACACACACACACACACACACACACACACACACACACACACACACACACACACACACACACACACATTAAGCATTTTGAGAAGGGAGATTGGAAGGGGGAGGGGGGGTGGCGGTTCCGAGAGAGAGAGAGAGAGAGACTGTGTGTGTGTGTGTGTGTGTGTGTGTGTGTGTGTGTGTGTGTGTGTGTGTGTGTGTGTGAGAGAGAGAGAGAGCATAATATGGCAAGGCGTCAGATGTCACATAAGAGTACAGTTCAGGAAAAACAAAACAACTAAAGACCGGGCTGAATCGATTTCCACTGTGCTTAAAACCAAAGTGAAAGAAAGAAGGCTTCTCCACACAGCACCTTGCCCATTCCTTTTCGTTCTTTTCATAACATTGTAGAGTATTGTTGTGTCCGCAGTAAAGCCCGCTCACTATCAGTGACACAAAAGCAGAATGTGACCTGATTCGTATCCAGTTTCTCTCTACTGTTATTCGTCCAGGAATTAATCAGATCTTGTGTGTGTGTGTGTGTGTGTGTGTGTGTGTGTGTGTGTGTGAGAGAGAGAGAGAGAGAGAGAGAGAGAGAGAGAGAGAAGAAAAAAGAAAGAAAGAAGAAAGACCGCAAGATCACAAACAACCTAAGGGTCATTGAAAACACGCATTGAGCAGCTCTTCTATTTGCTTGTGTCACGTAGGGTGGTCAGTGGTTAGTTGTTTGACCCCTTGGCTCCAGGGATCATGGAGCAGAGGACAAGGCACTTAAACGATTTCTTTCAGAAAACCTATGGGGGGCTAGGGCTTGCAAACGACAGCTGTAAATTGGACTGACGGGTACCTCAATGGTAAACCTACGCCGTATTGGGCAGATTAAAGGTGTTCGGTGCGCGAGTGCGCTGAGAGAGAGAGAGAGAGAGAGAGAGAGAGAGAGCACGCTCACGCACACATACATACACGCACGCACACTTGCACACGGCACGCACCATTCGACAAATAAAGGTCGCGCACTTGCCACAGCCTCAACACAATAATCAGGTTTAGAGAATTCAAAGCATGACCCCTGAGGCGCGCTAAACACTACCCCATGTGACTCTGGAAATCCAAAGTTCGACAACCTTCATTCTCAGCCGGCAGTGAATTAGTCACAACCCCTTATGGGGCAGTGGTGAGAATACAATAATGGAATTGTATATACTTATTGCTTGTTATTAACACAACTTCGGCATTCGTGTCAGAAATATTGATCCGAAATGGAAAACTTTTCTGACACGACAAGTTCTCAGGTAACTACTTCACCAGAAGGGGGGATTGACATTAAGTAAAATCCTATTCGTCCCATGTAGACACGTTCGTATGGGACAGCGTTAATCCCCCACGGACCCTCTCTCTCCATTATCTGCTGTTAAAATTCTACAGCCGAACTTTCCACGCTACCGACAGTACTGATAATAATAACGCCCTAATGTTCTCCTTGCTACCTTTGTGTCAAGCCTTGAGTTTACGTTCGGTAAATCCCAGCGCCTTTGTGCAGTGACAGATTCAAATTGTAATAACTAACTTTGAGAATCCTTCACTAGAACTGTTAAAAGCTGCCTGGCGTGTTTGTCAGCATGCTGTTGACAGTCGGTATGGATTTTGACAAGGACAAATGGCTGGCTGTGTGCAGGTTATAAAACGAAAACAAAGCGAGCAATCGGATCACCATTTCCCAGTCAAAACAAACTGTTTGAGTTGAGGAATAATCGTGGAGCTCCAGCTCTTGGGATTTTTCTGTTTAGCCAGAGACTGTCGTGCTTTTTGTGTGCGTATTCCTGGGCTGAAAGAGCGTCGAATACCTACCACGTGTGTGTGTAAGAGTCCCGAGTGACAGGGAACGTTTGTCACGGTACGTACGATTCAAAAGGCAAATCAGGCGAGAGATCAGAAGCGAACGGTGCATTGAAATCACATTCGCATTTTCTCGTCCTGGGGAGATTGCCTTTAGAGAGGCATTTTGCGTGGTTGTTCCACAAACAGATCTCGCTTTGCAAAGGTTAGTGTATGGAGAATTTTCCTGGCTGGTTCATATATGTTTTATTCATAGCTGAGTTTTCAATTCAATATTTTGTGGGCTGTGGTGTATAGTTGTTGTGCGGAAGCTCTCTCTGTCTCTGTCTCTGTCTGTCTGTCTGTCTCTCTCCCGGCTGGGGCCAAATATTTGTGCTGGCTTTTTCATCGTTGCCCCGTCTTTGATATCACCCGTATGTGGTGGAAAAAGACGTTAAACTCCTAAACACCCACCCCACCCACCCTCTCTCTCTTACTTAGTTAATAGTAGTTTTTAGCAACGCCAGGTATGAAAACTGTCTGACTTCAACTGCCTCTACCGTTGTAAAGTTTCATTAATCCATTGATTCTCATTCATTCTCTGTCTGTCTGTCTGTCTGTCTGTCTCTCTCTCTGTGTGTGTGTGTGTGTGTGTGTGTGTGTGTGTGTGTGTGTGTATGTGTGTGTGCTCCTATGTATTGATATTGCCTCGCACCTGTCACATTCTCCCGAGCTTAGAAAATGGGTTTACTTTTCACTTTACTTCTTCCCTTCCCCCCCCCCCCCCCCCCTTTTACTTTGATATTGTGGAGAAGTACCTTTCTCCACTATTACATTAGCATACACACGCGATAAGAGCGCCCCCTAATTTTCCTGTTCACCGGATAAGACGCCCTATTGAGTCGTAAATATTCTCGACAGCTCTCTAATTGATTTCAAGCCCCACAGCCCCTTGACTTTCAACTCTAAACGTCAGGCCTACGTATCGCAGGCATGGGAGGAAACGTAGCCATCAGTGTGATTTAAGGGAAGAGTATTTCTGTAAGTGCCACTGTAAGCACTGTCCTCAACCTCTCCCTTCTTCTCTCACCACTTTCTGCTTATCTCAAAACGGCACTTACAGGTTTGGTTATGTTTTTTTGGTGTTTTTTTTTCTTTCTTTCTTTCTTTTGGCGTGAGCGAGAGGGGTCATAAAGAATCGCTTATGTCTGTCTCGCTGACGACGGTTAGAAAGCTCGGGGTTGTCCAGCCTGTTTTGAAATTGCATGAAATGTTTAACCAAAACAGTAACGGGAAATTGAAAAGGAATAAATCTGTCGAGGGTTACCCCGGTTTTTTTTATTTTTTTTATTGAAATGTCCTCCCTTCAGTTCCTCCGTGCGAACAAAACTACATAATCAGTCGGCAAGTCAGGTATATAGAACGGTGTGCAATCAAAATGGACGAGAGTGTTTCCGGTGCTACCCCGCTTCAAAAATAGCACCCGGCCAGGACAGAGTGTTTCCAGACTGTAGCACCGAGTGTTTCCATTTTCAAATTTGAATAGCACCGAGTGTTTCCAAGATTTTCAAAAATTTTCAAGATTTTATTTCCTTTTTCCCCCTTTTGGGATATGGAGGAATAAATAAAAAGAACACTGCGCAAAGACAAAACAAGAAAAACAAACGACAAAGAAAGAAAAGAAGAAAAATTAAAAGATACTGAGTGAAGTTTCGCACACGCACACAAAGATACTGAGTCAAGTTTCACACACACACACACACACACACACACACACACACACACACACACACACACACACACACACACAGACACACACACACACGCACACACGCACGCACGCACGCACCACGCACGGAGAGTGTCAAACAGCCCCACTCGCTACGAGAAATATAGCAAGTTCACGCAAACGCTTTGGTTCTAAAGGTGGCGGATTAACGAACGTCGGTCTATCGGCGTGAAACTGGAGAAAGGGGGAGTTTATCAACCAGACAACGACGTTGACTCACGCGTTACTACAATGCAGTAACGTGTACATGCTCATATTTCAAATGCGTGGCTTTGCGTGAGCGTCGAAACCGTTGAAGCAAAATAGCACTGGAATCACACACCTCCGTTTTGACTACACCTCGTGTGTCGAGCCTACGTACTTGAAGAGGCGTTGAATTCATTTCTGTCTGTTGCTGACAACAGTCCAGACAGTGTATAGTTGAGCGTTAGGGACGGATCATACCCGCTCACAAAGCAAATATATACGCGGCTATTGAGACTATGACAAGCTTTCATTGCATGCAACGTGCAGTGTCGAATCAAGGGTCGCATTAGTCGTAGTGTACAAGGCCTGCATTGTGCGAATTCGCCAGCATTAAGCTGCGTAGGTGAAACGGCGTGGTCCCGTGTTGCTAACACGATTCTGTATTCGTTCGCTAGGTGTCAGCATTAGACTGTCGAGAAGGTAAGGTTATCAGTCTTGTAAAACAGCGGATGTTCCTGTCGTTTTTCTTGAGAAAATTGCAACTTTGGTTCAATTAACTGAAAGGTGATGTATTATCAGTTTAGATATAATGATTCATCCCCCCCCCCCCCCCAAATTTGAAAAAAAAAATATACCACAGAGAAATTGAAAATATTACGTGGCATTTAGCCGATTTTTCTAATTTGATTAAGTTTAATTATTCGTTAAAAAAAATCACAGAGAAACGAAAACTAGTGTATCGCTGATAGGCGGTTTTTCTATTTTGATTTCACGGGGAGCTATTGACATTTTGATCGAGTACTTTCTTGGCTCTTGCTTGTCGTTTTCCTCGAGAAAAAAGTATTTATCATAATATTATTGGTTTAATCAATTTAACGGTGATCTGTTATCCATTTAGTTGTAATAATCCCCCCCCCCCAAAAAAAAAAAAAAAAAAATCCACAGAGAAACTAAAAAGATTGAATAGCTGTTAGCCAGTTTTTCTCATTTGATTAAGATGTTAATGATTGATCCAAAACATTCACAGAGAAACAACAACCATTGTTTCTCCGCTAGGCGATGTTTCTAATTTGATTTCACCGGGAGATAATGACTTGTTGATCGGGCACTTTCCTAGCGTTTGCTTTCAAGCTTGCACACTAATTGTCAGCCGATATTGGATAGCAGATCTTTTACTTAAAACAACAACAACAAACAAACAACTAAACCACCAGAGCCTTTAATGTTACGTGAGCACCACGTAATTTCAACTTCTAGTTTACCTGACTGTATTTTATATTTGAATGAACGTAAATGCTAACACCAGCACTGAGTTTACTGTTATGACTTTTTATTATTTGTTTCGTTCTACATCCTAGGTGCTGACGGGAATTGTCACTGCGACGATGGACCACACAAAAATGTTGTCAGGCATTGTTTCAGTGCTGAGGAAAATCGTCTTTGACTGTGATGTGTCAGTTTGACACAGTGGGACTGCTACATTGTGACGTCAGAGAACACGAAAGTACATCGCTCATTATGCCTTGCATACATTTCATACACGTAGGGTAACAAAGGAGTGCAAGGATTTCAATCTCAGGAATGATTTCAGGATGTACGTGACGTAAATAAATGGTGCCCTGTTTAAAGGGAACGCGATTTAACATTCCGAAGCACAGAACTCAAGCTGGGATGCTTCCGATGGCAACACCACGATACCACCAAGGCACTTACAAAATTACAGTCTTCTCTGGGCAATCGTTGCTGAGATACGAACGAAAATGTACGTCTCCAGATCGGTCACACCACATGGGAACTGAGTGGTCTGACGCAACAGATCTGACGCAACAGATCTCTGTCATGTGACACCCAGTTTGCATACAAAGTGAAACAACGATAAGAGGGCAGATTTCTTTCCAGCTTTTACGCGCAAATTGGCTATTCTACATATTCACTGAATAGAGCGTCGTAGCACTCACTGACTTTGTGAGCAGGACCCTGAATACAGTGCACTGACACCAGGTCTGTTGGACATGTGAACGTCTGCTGCAAGATTGTGTCTTAGGAGCTCGCTGGTTCAGTAGTTGAAGCATCTGTTCGCGACATTTTCTGGACAGTTTGGGGATTTGCTGACCCTACGGTGGGTCGTTTCATTAAGCCACCATGAGGCTGGATATCGAGATAGTCGGCGAGCGTTGCAAACCCAAACCCCAGGATCGTCTACCAGACACCTCGGCCTCACCACCGCCGTATAGTCCTGCACAGAGGCCTTCAACCCCGGACACTCTCTCAGGAGAGGATCACGCTTGCGTCGCGAACTACTTCGGGTACGACGGTGTTGCGGATTCGAGGCACTTTGTCGTCACCGGCAGACATGCCGTACGCAGGAGACCGGCTACTGTCGGGGCTAAGGAACCTCCTTCTTACCCGTACATGTGGAGCCGAACTCCTGTCCATAGCAGGGGCGCCACTCCGAGGAGGAGGTTGCCAGATGACTCCATATCCGCGGCCAGGTTCGAGAAGGGAAAGCGGATTCTGATCTCGTATTTCGATAAACAGGGACACGTCCATGCTCAGCCAAGATCAGCCATGTTGTCGAGGTCGTCTCTCAAGGAGAGGAACGGGTGTACTGATCCTAACAATAACCACGTGACTGAGACAGAATCGACTGTTTCCATCAGTGCCATCACCAACCGGCTGTATCACCGTTCCCGGAACGGTTCGGCTGTTGAGAAAGCTTTCACGCATGACTCTCACCCATCATCGTCTTCAACGGAAGGTTCACCGACGGAAGAAAGCTATTACGCTGCTACGTCATCACTGACGAAAGCCTCCAGCACCACAACGTCCATGCCTTCTTTAAACCGATCTCAACCATTCCTCATCACCACACCTATCTCAACAACGGACATGTCCGCCTCAGCGTCACATCCTTCCCAGAACGGTGACACCTCCTTCTCCACAGCTGCGGGAGAGTTCCACCTAAGGCCCATAACCACCTCCCCAGGGAAACGTGTGCACTTTAACGTGGACGATTCAGTGAAGGAACGACTCCGCACAGTGTACGCAGCACGTCGAGCCTACTCGGCCTCAGGCGGCCGCTGGGTGGTCACGGGGCCAATGGATGCCCCAAGAGGACGGAGCAGGAGATGGAGAAGACCGACAGCGGCACCGCAGGTTTCTGCTGAAGCCAGGGACGAGAATGCTCCACCGCCTGTATCTCGGGTAAAATCTTAAGCTTATCCTTAGTGTTACGGGTGGGGTGGGGTGGGTGTTTGGGAGTTTAACTTCCTTTTCCACTACGTATCCTTACAGTTGCCATACGTGCAAAAATATTTAGGTCAAAGATTACACTGTTAATGGATCAGGATTGTTTAAATGCATGTAAGGCGTATTGGAGCCTGGTTCTGGATTTACACAAACGGAAGGAACTATCACGGACAAGCCAGTTTAAATGCACTTGTTCATTGTAGGTATCTTGCGGGACTGTCTGTGTTTATGTAACACATTAAATTATATTTCCCTTTAGTGGGATAACAGTTCACGTTAAATCTAACTTGAAACAGTGAAGGATTTTCCTCTTTCTGATATTACTTGTATCAGACCTTAAGACACGTGTGGATGCTGTGATACCATCAATGTAAACAAAGAGAGAGAGAGAGAGAGAGAGAGGGCGAACTTGGGCGCTGTAGAGTATACAAGGGATTACCTTTTCTTGTTAGTAACTGTGTTGTGGCTTGTGCAGATGTACCGCAAGTTCCGCATGGTGGGGCTGATCGCCATGACCCTCGTGCGGCTTCAGGCGGCCATCGTGGTCAACAGCCTGGACCGTACGGTGCGCTCGGCAAGCGAGATACAGTGGAGAACGCTGTACGGGGAGCAGGAGGCCGAGAAACTGGCCTTCAATAAGTCACTCTTCTCCAGGGAAAGAGTAAGTCCGGCTTGCAATGGTTTGGGCGTGGATGCAGAGGTGGCCTGTGGTGGGACGGTACGGGGCAGTCAGTCACCTAACAAAGCGGAATATACGAGGTCTTGGAAAAATGAAGCCATCCCCCCCCCCCACGGCCCCCCAACACACACACACACACACACACACACACACACACACACACACACACACACACACACACACACACACACACACCACCACCACCACCACCACCACCACCACCACCACAAAAGAAAACAACAACAAAACCAACCAACCAACCAAACAACAACCTAAACAAGGACAACAACAGACAACAAGAAAAATCACAATTATCCCTTCCCTAAGTGTGTGTGTGTGTGTGTGTGTGTGTGTGTGTGTGTGTGTGTGTGTGTGTGTGTGTGCGCGCGCGCGCGCGTGCGCCAAAATCAAATGAATGATATAGCCTGGTTCTCCAAGTGAGAAAATTAATGCGATCTTCACATAGCTCAAACCGATCATACTAACACAATAACACTGAAGGAATATTTCTAATACAAACATCAGGACAACACCACTAGCATTAATTTTGTTTTTTATCATTTATTTCGCCTGTGCAGATTTCGACCAAGATGCCTCGATGGGCACTGCGGATATTTGAGGTGGCGCCCGAGGAGAGAACAGAGCAGGACTGCCGTCGTCTGCACGCGCTCTTTCGGGGCATGCGCAGTTTCGGCAAGTTCACGGAGCAGATCCAACTTTCCCTGTGTCGCGCCTTCTCCTACACGTGGTAATTTGCATACTCTCATACACGATTTGCATAACCACGTGAATTAGTCTATAGAATTCTGTTCCGTCAGCACAAGTGTTTACAAGATGTTTTAGATCCTAGCCTCATATCACGTGGTGTGGTTTGCATGATGTCGTCCTGCCAGTGTTGAATGAGGCGCCTTCAAATCTGGTTGAAAGTATGGTTTGTTGTGTCTGTTGTATTATGCAGCGTTCTTAATTTTTTTTTCTTTTGCTGCCCCAACTCTTTGCCAGTTCCAGTGGTGTTCCTCCCTGGTAATGGGTGGAATCCACGGAGGGCTCGGAAGTTGGGTGAGTTTTTATTTTGCATGATGATGGAGATGAGGATGATGGTAAGATGATGCTATGGAGGTCCGTGTGGTTTGGGACAGCGGGACAGGGCCGCATTCCACGCATCCTGTCATAAATATCCCGGCATTAACCAGGCCCGGGATCTACGGCACCTGCGGTGCCGGCCGTGTAATCATCCACATCATAAGACGTGTCATACCAAGGGAAGCACCCCCAAAGTCGCACCCGTGAAGTGGGTGAAGCTCGGTTGTCTGGCAACAGCCTCCCCATTGGGCCCATAGCACACCCGCTCTGGGTAGGAGCCGACCTAGGTTGGAAAAATCCCGCTTGCCTCGGCTGGGACTCGAACCCGGGTCTCCCGGTCCATAGTCCGAAGTGCTAACCACTACACTACGGGGGCCGGTTTGTTTATCTTTTTATTCAATATTCATTTATTTTCTAGTCCCTTATGAGAAATTGCTCCCTCCACAAACTCATAATATGCGTTAACCCCCGCGCCTGGGTAACCGCATCGCCGCATGCAACAGCCCCACCCACAAAATAATTCCGCTGCTGATTTTGTTGACAGAAAGTTGTCGTGAAGTGGTTCTATGCTCAAGGAAAGTCATGCGTGTGTTTTGTGGCACCTCTTTTATCATGGTTGGTAGAGCTTCCAAACTAGGCTGCACTTTAATCACGAACAGGAACTGATATGGGTTAAACTCTCAAATTCCATGTTTAGTAGGCTTCGCAGAAGCCAACGTTTGTGTTGTGAGACATTTGTGCTCGACGGTGCGCCTGTACACTTGAAATACAATGTAGTCTATAGTAATGATTAGTAGAGGTCTGAGTGCGATACAATGCCGTCTACAGGCTGTGCGAGCCGGCGAAAATTCTAATTCTCCTACTGAGCGGTTGACCGTGCCGCAACACTGGCTGACTCCCTGTGATATCCGTGTCGCACGTGCCCTTCTGTTGGCTCGGTGACAGCCTGGGCTTTTAGGCTGCGCATTTCGTCGATTGAAAAATGTCATGAAGTGGCTTTTAGCTCAGGGAAAGTCATGTGTTTTGTGACACCCCTTTTATCAAGGTTTGGAGAGGGTGGCTGGAGTGTTTGGGAGTTTAACGTCATTTTCCACCACGTAAGGGTGATATCAATGACGGGGCAACGAGAAAAAAAAATCCCAGCACAAATATTTGGCCTCAGCCGGGATTCGAACTCACGACCCGAGCATTGAGAGTCCAACGCTCTTCCATTCGGCTATCCCGGCTCCCTCAAGGTTTGGAGAGCTTCATAACTCGGCGACGAGAGCAGAACAGTTACTGTTCCATTACCTACTTAAGTTTGCTTCTGTGAAGTCCAGTAAATATGGAACATGCGCGATAAAGCTTCGCTTGGTTGGGCGTACGCAACACTCACCACTTTTTTTCTTTTCTTTCTTTACTTTTCTGTCGGTCAGTGTGGGAGAGAGCCGCATCGTACTGCGTCGCGGTCACATCGGTCACAACTTCTACTTTGTCTACTCGGGCTCCGTGTTCGTCAACGTGCAGGACGTGGACAGCGATGGCAACCCCTTCATCAAGACAGAGGCCATTCTTGGACGCGGGGACTCCTTTGGGGTGAGGATAATTGGGTTGGTCGGTTTGTTGACTGGTCGCTTGGTTGGTTGGTAAGTGGATTGGTTTGTGGCTGGTTGGGAATGTAACCCGCCTTTTCCGCCACGTATGGGTGATAACAAAAAAGAAAAAAAAGGCAAAGAGGAGGGGAAAAACCCACAAAAACAAACAGCACACCTTTTTAGCTGATGGCCGGGAATCGAACTCACGGTCCGAGTATTGTCAGCCCAACGCTTTGCCAATTCAGCTCTCTCGGTTTCAAAGGAAGGCAAACATTTTAGATATTACTTCTGCAGTTCTCACTACAGCTACTGCTACTTCTACTACCACAACAACGACAACAACAACAACAACAAACAAGCAAACGAAACAACAACAAACAAGACAACAACAAACAAAACAACAGCATGAAACGACGACGACGATGATGATGATGGTGATGTGATGGTGGTGATGATGATGATGATGATGATGGAGCAAGAAAAATGCTCCAGACCTCTGTTCCTCTCATAAGACAACACGGTGTTTTTCCCTCACAATAATACGACGCTTTTTGAAAACAGGAGCTGGCTCTGTTGCAAGACATACGTCGCACGGCCACCATCTCGGTGAGAGAGACTTGCGAGCTTCTCGTGGTCGACAAGGATGTGTTTGCCAAGGTGTGCCCCAAGATCTTCGAGAAAGAACTCATGGAGAAACAGAACTTCATCAGGTGAGACCAGCATCCGTAGAGTTCAGGCAAGCAGTTATGATTTTCGTGCCGTTCTGAAGGGTTTCGTGCATTAGAATTTAACTAACAGTCAGCCTGCTGTGATAATCGGCAGGCAAAAGTCGGAGACTAGTTTTAGTTGAATTAGACCTCTGGCAATATCTAACAGTTTAAACTGTGTCTAGGAGACGTGATCACAAACAACAACAACAACAACAACAACAACAAAAATACACGAGAAAAAGCCTCAGCGGGAGCAGTAGCAGCAACAGCCACAAAACCACAAATTTTATATACCTCTACCCTCTTACCCGCCACTAAAACACAAATACCTCTACCCTCTTACCCGCCACTAAAACACAAATACCTCTACCCTCTTACCCGCCACTAAAACACAAACACCTCTAACCTCTTACCCGCCACTAAAACACAAACACCTCTACCTTCTTACCCGCCACTAAAACACAAATACCTCTACCCTCTTACCCGCCACTAAAACACAAATACCTCTACCCTCTTACCCGCCACTAAAACACAAATACCTCTAACCTCTTACCCGCCACTAAAACACAAATACCTCTACCCTCTTACCCGCACGAAACAACAGCAACAACAACATAAGCAGTAGAAATAAAAACAACCACGACGACAGCAAAAGCACCAGAAACAGCAACAAAAGAGAACAAAAGCGTAGCAGAGTACAGAGCCACCAACAAAATCCACCAACATAATCAAGACCGCATGCGCAACATAACACATCTCGGGGGAAAAACAGAAACAAACAAACAAACAAAAAACCAACAACCACAGCAACAACAACAAACAAACAAACAAATAAATAAACAAACAAATAAACAAACAAATAAACCCGCCCCCCTACCCCCCCCCCTCCCCCCACCAGAGTAACCCGGTTGCAGTAAACTAGCTCACGCCATGATCCACCTAATGGAAGAGAGCAAGGCCGAAAATATACAACTACATGTATTATTCACAAACTTCCATTTCCCGTCCTCTTTTTTCCCCTCCTTATTCAGGTTGGAAATGAACGAGTTTTGGCGGCGTAAACCCAGGTTAATTAGCAATTTGCAGTAGTTCTGCATTTATGGTTGCCTGTTTCGGATCATTAAATGGCTTCATGCAGAGGATGCCAGTGTTAGATCATGTCGACCTCTCGAGAAATGGGTCAGAAAGTAGGCGTTCACAGACAAAACACTGGAAAGAAAGGTCGTTTGAAAAATGAGTGAGGAAGTAAGGGCATGTGATTTGCTGGGGATTACTTTTGCCCTTTGAAGGTTACATTCAACTCTTCGTTACAAATTAGCTAATGCATGTATGGCTATAGCTTATGCCATGTGTCATGTGAGATGTAGAGATGTCTTTCACACGCAGGCGTTCAGCACTGAGTTATGACGTGGCGAAAGAAACTGTTTGTGTCAATGACACAATAATCCCCCTACTTCCCCCCCCCCTCCTCTCCCCCCCCCCCCACCTCCTCCTGCCCCCCCCCCCCAAAAAAAAAGAAAAAAAAAGGAAAAAAAGTAAATAAATGAATAGATTAATAAATAATTAAAACAAAGCGTAAATGTTGAAAATATTGTGGTGAATGTTGGGGAAAGAAGCAGCAAGGGACTCATGTCGTGTAGTTACTTTGGCCTCTTCTCTGCCCGTCTCAGTTTGACAGCTAGAGCAGTTACAGTTAACTTCAAACTCACAGTGCCACAAGTGAAAAAAAAGTTTGAATATAAGTATGAAAAAGTGAACCTATCTTCCTATTTGTTTTTATTTTTTATAAAGATGAACTGAAAAACATGATACGTTTGCTTCGGCCTGTTATTCTTCCAACCAAGAGATATGTTTCAGCTGCATCTGGTTTCAGGTCGGCACGAAACCATTAGCTGTCACAATCTATATACATTCTGAGGACATACGATTGCTGTCGATTGGAATTGGATGTTGACTGCATCCACTCAGTTCAAGGTTTAGCCCAGAGAAAAACCACGTGATCGCTTGTGCGCAGCACGCAAGCCCATCTCAGGTTTCAGATGGATTTTTCGGGCTGAGTTTTGATCTGCACTCTTGGTGTCGCAAACTCGGCCAGTAACTGGGAGTTGTTGTCTTGGATTAGAGTTAGACACTGTGTGTGTGTGTGTGTGTGTGTGTGTGTGTGTGTGTGTGTGTGTGTGTGTGTGTGTGTGTTTCGAACTCCCCGAGGTCAATGGCCTGATGCAGGTAAAAAATGCTGACTCTGATTCGAAGGCATACAAAATGCCCGGTATGATTTTTTTTTTCGGTCACAAAATTCTCGAGAGTGTCTCATAGTGAAAAAGACACAAAATGAATGGTGTTTAAAAAAGAAATGCTAATTAACACACACACACACACACACACACACACACACACACACACACACACACACACACACACACACACACACACACACACACGCACGCACGCACGCACGCACGCACGCACGCACGCACGCACGCACGCACGCACGCACAAGAATGCACAAGCATGCACGCACGCACGCCTGCACCTGAACACGAATGCGAATAATTATCTCATTAACCTCAACACGACTTTCACTGAATGTTTCAGACGACAAGTATCCGCGTTGTACGTAGTGGAATACTTGTTTTTATTGCTATATAGCTAAGGCTGTGCCAGTGAATATCGTGAAGAAATCATTCCAAGACTATTTTATTCAGACGCACGTTTTTTTTTTGTTGTTTTTTTTTTAGCCGCCTTCCCTTGTTCTCCAGCAAGTGGTGGGGTGCGGAAGATCTTCGCTCTCTCTGCATGGAAGCTCAGATCCAAGAGGTACTCTCTCTCTCTCTCGTTAGACTGTTATTTATCGTCCTTATTAACCACACAAGGGTAGCATATTGAAGACTGGATCACAAAGAATATACCTGCACAATACTATTTTCTTTTATTTTGTTTATCGACCGGGATTAAAATTCATGGTCGAGCATTCACAGAGCAACGCTGAACCAGCTTGGCTATCCAGACTATAAAAAAATACAAGGATATAAATAAATAAGACACAAGGCCATGCATAGAAAGCGTTGAAGTTTGAGTGCTCGTTTCATGAGTAAGAATCCCAGCTGGGGGCCAAATATTTCTGCCGGCATTGTTTTCGTTACCCCGTCTTTAGTATCACCGGTATGTGTCGGAAAAAGACGTTAACCCTCCCCCCCCCACCCCCAAGAAAGCAACCAACTGACCATGTTTTGCACAACAATAAATCCCTGTCTGTCTGTACACAACGTATGGGACAGTCGTAAACAAGTAAACGGGCAATCCTTGGGGAAAACTTACTATGAGCGTTGAATGGAGGGAGGGGGAGGGTGGGAGGGGCTGTTTTGACGCACAGATTAAGCGCATTCGATAAAGAAAGTTTTGCGCAGCATTTCTGCGTTTCAGACAAGCGTATAAGCATTAAACGACTGTATTCAAAACTGAAAACGGTACACGTCTTGCCATTCTGGCATTGGAAAACGTCTACTGTAAAAGAGCCGTTTTCTGTCAGCAGACGTCAGTGACTGCTGATGACGTTTGTAGTCTGCCATCCTCTGCAGTATTCTTGTAATAATATAATAATAATAATAATAATGAGTATTGTATAGGCGCTTTACCCAATTTCCTGAATCGGCTCAAAGCGCCGCGAACTGAACCCAACACGCACGCTCACGTGAATCACACGAGGAAGCCGGAGTACCCGGAGAGAACCCCCGACGATCGGCCCGAATGAACGGTGCCACATACTAGAAGGAAACATTCTTTGCCTCGAGTGGGACTCGAACCCCTGACCTCTCGCATTGGTGACAGGTCTCTTAACCACTAGACCACCGACCGCCCCGTTAGTTTATATTGCTGGCTGATGCGGCTAACTTTGTGATGAGTTCCACCAGACAATTACTTCCGAAGGAATACGAAGGAAATGCCAATGCCCTGTATATATGACGTGAAGGAAATGCCAATGCCCTGTATGTATGACGTATTTCAGGATACTGCCACACAGTGCTTGTAGTTTACTTTGTGATGAGTTCCACCAGACAATTACTTCCGGAGAAATACGAAGGAAATGCCAATGCCCTGTATGTATGACATATTTCAGGATACTGCCACACAGTGCTTGTAGTTTACTTTGTGATGAGTTCCACCAGACAATTACTTCCGAAGGAATACGAAGGAAATGCCAATGCCCTGTATGTATGACGTATTTCAGGATACTGCCACACAGTGCTTGTAGTTTACTTTGTGATGAGTTCCACCAGACAATTACTTCCGAAGGAATACGAAGGAAATGCCAATGCCCTGTATGTATGACGTATTTCAGGATACTGCCACACAGTGCTTGTAGTTTACTTTGTGATGAGTTCCACCAGACAATTACTTCCGAAGGAATACGAAGGAAATGCCAATGCCCTGTATGTATGACGTATTTCAGGATACTGCCACACAGTGCTCGTCACATTCCAGATTGCCTTCCAAGAGTTGCTTTGTTACCAAAGGCCGGGCTAGGAGGGGTGGAGAGTGGACTGGGGGTCGGGGTTGGTGGCGGGGGGTGGGGGGGGGATAATGGGGGAGTTCAAACCTGAGCTAACCAAAGACAACAAGACTGGAATTCAAGGTCGCAGCAGTAACGTTAATATAAATCACTTCACGTGTTTTTTGTGTTTTGTTTTTGTCTTCTGTTTGATTGTTTGTTGTTTGTTTTTCACCTTTTCTTTGCAGTACAAGATCAACAAGATTGTCGTGGAAGACAACACCATAGACGACTGGCTATACATCTGTATGGAGGTACGTAACTGTTTAAAAAATCTCACCCATTCACCTGTTCAGTTTGGGGTCTGCTGAGAAAAACAACCAAAGAAAATGCTACAGACATTAAGAAACACATGTACATAAAATAATTTTATCATGGATATTTCAAAGCACAGCACGAACAGAAATGTCAGTCTACGTAGAGATGTGGACAGTGTTGAAAAGCGAAGAGAATGATAAGGACTTGAACGGTCTGTCGATGTTTAATGAATTCCAGATGATCATTGCGATAATGGAGCCCGATGAAGGCTGATTTGCTGACCGACTGACACGCGGGTTGGGGGTGGGGGGTGGGGGTTTAACGTCCTTTTCCACCACATACGGGTGATATCGAAGACGAGGCAACGATGAAAAAGCCAGCACAACTATTTGGCCCCAGCCGGGATACGAACTCAGACCCGAGAACTGGAAGTCCAACGCTCTACCATTCGGCCACCCCGTCTCCCCCAACACGCGAGTTGTACGCGTCTGGGACCAGAACCTGTCAAGCACACCACAGAATGTGACTGCTTAAACATTATCAGCAGCACAAAAAGGTGATTCTCTTGATTTTTTTTCAGGGCAAATGTCAGATCATTCGGTGCCTCTCACTTGAGGCAGGACAGGACGAGCCTACGCCCGGGAGGAGCCGCGAACCCTCAGTGGTACTGTCGGAAGAGATCATAGAGCTACTGGCCAGTGCTACTGGGGCGCGTGAGTAGCGATTCTGCACTCTCGGCACAGAGCTAAGATTTACAGCGTGGACACTTGTTGAAGACACGCAGTGAACGCAGAGATGTCTTGATCAAAGTTGTCGCTAAAACCTTGTGGTCAAATCTGGACGATCACATGTTAGACTTACTGTGAAACACTAGCTCACTTCGTCTCTATTATTTTCAGTTCTGATCGGAATACCGTGTGTGTGTGTGTGGGGGGGGGGGGGGGTTGGGGGGGGGGGGATGCGCGCGCGTGGTCAAAATCATATAAAAAGTATAGCTGTTCGTGATGCACTTGCAGGGAAAAAGGAAGAAAGGGAAAGCGAAGACAACGAGAAATCTGAGAGCAGTAAAGAGAAACTGCTGTCGTCCTTGGGACTCGAGTACCTTCACACGGGAAAGGTGAGACCTTTAAGAATGCAGCAACAGTAAGCTCATTTCATATGGTACAGACTAGTCATAAAAATAAAGGCGATTGTGTACGTGCAAGTACCAGCGAAACATATAATCATGCTTTATATCTCTGTCACTCTTTCCAGTGCCTTTTTTATCGCCCACTGCCCGTTTCTGTTACTATAGAGACGCGGCGCTTTCATAGAGGAAGTGGAGGCAGAGGAAAGACGCAAGGCCCTGATGGCGTCCTCCGGTCCCATGACCTTGACCTCTCTGATGGCCCAGCAGCAGCGAGAGGGCAAGACCGGCCTGGTCTACCTGAACGTCGGTAGTCTTGAGGCGGAGGGAGTTTTTGTGAGTCTCCGATGCAACTGTATTATAGATATGATATGATATATGATATGATATGATATGATATGATATATGATATGATATGATATGATAACATTCTTGTATAGCCCAGTGTTCCCTTAAAGTGAGCTCAAGGCGCTTCACAATTACAATCTAAGCTAATAAGTACACAACGCCTACTCTCACACACACACACACACACACACACACACACACACACACACACACACGCACGCACGCACGCACGCACGCACGCACGCACGCACGCACGAGCATGAGGGCTCAGAACAGCGGAAGATCTATGGTAAACTATGTAATTATAGGACAGTCAGAACAGGATGGTATGGTATGGTATGGCATGGCATGGCATGGCATGGCATGGCATGGCATGGTGGGTTATGGTATGGTATGGCATGGCATATATGGCATGGTGTGGTATGGTATGGTATGGTATGGTATGGTATGGAATGGTGCACAATTACAAACATACACAGTCATGTAGTTTATTAGAAAACAACAACATTTTTACATTTTTACAAACATACACAGTCATGTAGTTTATTAGAAAACAACAACGACAACAATAACAACAACAACAACAACAACAAACCAAAAAAACAAAACAAAACAGACAAAAAAATTCAACACAAACTGTGACAACGAAAGTAGCCATAGGCGTATCACGCGCAGCACTAAACATGCACAAATAAAACATCACTTATGCTAGAACTGTTCAAGACAAAAACCGACATGCACTCGTAGCTGTGAACGCAACCTTTCTAAAAAAAAAAAAAAAAAGCGTTATGGATATTAACCTTGTCCACTTAAATATTCCATTATCCTTTTTACATTGTGCAGGACATGAGCTCTCTAATCAAGGCTCCGGTGCGAAAAAGCAACAGCACGCTTCTGCTTGTCAGTTCCGGGGCCCGCATGCTGCGGCTAAAAAAGAAAAGCTTCCACAATCTCGCTTCGCCGCAGGCCGTGGAGCACACCCGGACACTTATCAGCAAGGAACCGTGAGACACTGACTACCATGCCATCAGCTCTCACAGAGAGAGAGAGCGAGAGAGAGAGAGAGAGAGAGAGAGAGAGATGATGATGTTGATGATGAAACATTTATTAGGCTAATTCGTGTAGGCATCTCTGCCTATCTTACAAGAAGTCCTCATTACATTCTACAATGATATAGAAACAGAAACAAACATAATATAAAAAGATAAACTAACGATCCATACTACCGACAATAGTGAGAAAAAACACAAACACACAAGCAAGATAACAGGTCACAGAAAACCACAGTAATCAAGAGAGAGAGAGAGAGAGGGTAAGTGGGTGGGTGTTTGGGTGTTTAACGTCCTTTTCCACCACATACGGGTGATATCAAAGACGGGGCAATGATGAAAAAGCCAGCACAAATATTTGACCCCATCCGGGATACGAACTCACGACCCGAGCATTAGAAGTCCAACGCTCTTCCATTCGGCCACCCCGCTCAGAGAGAGAGAGAGAGAGAGAGAGATCATTTTGTAATTAGACCACTGAGCCTGGAAATTGACTGGCCTTGGCGGGTCGCTTTTGAGCCACAGTGTTACCTTTTCCAGTGTATATTTCTTATTCTGTCATCAAGCAGAGATCTACAGCTCTTCAGTCTGAGCCTTGGAGTGTTTGTTATTTCATAATTATATTTCGTGGTCCTGTTTCTTTCAGAATGCCGTCAGAAGCTGCTCTCCTAGACTCCTACAAAAAGATGGTTACGTGGGACCAATACAAGCACGAGGTCATCAAGGACGTCATGAAGTCACGTGACATACGCGGTGCTGCCGCCTATCGTGACGATAGCGGCACACCTCAAACCGAGGTAGATGTTCGGAATTCTCTGGAGAGGAGTCAGACCTCTCATCGTCTGCTGAACGCTCTCAATCGCTTCACTGACGTGGAGAAGAAAAGAAAGAAACGTCAAGGTCAACCTCCAGGTGAAGGTCAGTCGCAAGGTGAAGGTCAGCCGCAAGGTGAAGGCCACACTCAAGGTGAATCGGACGAGCAGGGCAAAAACAGCGGCACTACCACTATGAGCGAAGGTGACAATAACAATGACACTACACGGCGAGATTCGAATTCAGTATCAGAGACAAACAAGCCGATCTTTCCAGTCGTCGAACTAGACCACGACCCGTCCAAGAGCGAGGAGACTCCGAGAGGTCAGGAGGCCCCTCTCCATCACCTGGGAATGGTCCCCGAAGAGAAAGACCTGGATGAGGACGAAACGAAGCGACCTAGCGCGGTCATTGTCAGGAGACGATCATCAGTCGGCTCCCACAACAGGCCTCTCGTGTCTGGAGAAACAGCCTTTGTCATGCGCAGACGTTCGTCGTCCTCAAACGCACCCAAAGTTAGCCTCATTGTGGAGTCGGATCTTTCGTCATCCCCGGAACAGTAGCCTAGTCTTTCAAGCGTTGACTCATCGATGACACTTGACAATGATTGTGGATAGGGGATCATACATCAACCCCGGAACAGTAGCCTAGTCTTTTGAAGTTTGACTCAGTGACTGCCGTCTTATTGATGGCATGAATGTAGTAGATCTGGCGTTTCCTGTATTTACTCAGCAAGACAAAATCAGCTTCAACATCTTTCTAAGTGCCATTTTAACTCTTTGTGATTGCAATACGGTCTAACGTAGGGCTATTTTGTTTTTGTTGTGTATTTGTTTGTGTTTGTTATTCTCATTAGTTTGTGTTTAGTTAGCAAATGTAGATCAGGTCAAGGAAATCTGCATACTTGCATTTAGCAAAAAATAGCGAATGCCGGTCAGCGTGTCAGGTTTTACCACCAAAATAACAAATCTCCCGAAAATGTTTTGCACATTGCTGCTCATCCCCTACCATCATCATTTGAAGCTGCAATGTTTTGACACTTGAAGTTCAAATATTTGTAAAAATCCACTATTTTTTTCCACCAGTCTTTATGTGTTTCTCAACACAGTTAGGTCGTTCTAGTTACTGATAACGTTGATTGGTTGAACCAGTTCAGACTGGTAGCAGGCATACCTATGTGTAGGAGAATTTACTTTGAACTGTATGCAAGTACCCGACTGTAACCATGACAGACTGAGACATAACCATGACACCATTTTTTCACGTACAGTGTGCTGTTTTGTTGTCACAACGAAGGGTGTGTGTTTAGAGGTGTGCGTGTGTCCTGTATGAAAGTGTATTGTGGAGCGAGGCGATTCTCTGTGTGTGTATGGTCGGACAAAAAAAGGGCTTCCTGTGGTAGACAGATTTTATATTTTCATAGAAGGATCTTGCCTTACTGTCGAGATGCATGGCAAATAAATGCATAATGAGTCTACTCAGAACGTGTATATAAGGCATTTCTTTGAATCAACAGAATGTGTGTGTGTGTCTGTGTGTGTGTGTGTGTGTGTGTGCACGCGCCTTCATGTACGCTACACCAAATACCATGATGACACAACAACTGATCGAGTATCTCGTGCTCGTTTATGATCAATTACCACTGCTGATATACTGACAATAAAAGCATTCTAAATAATCTCAAATTCGTGAAACTAAAAATCCCATCCATCAACAGTGATTTGTCTCAAACATAGAAATCACAGAGAAACAAGCCTCACCAAGTATTACTCTGTTTTTAGACTATAAAGTAGATCGAGAAGAGATGCATAATTGAGAAGAGCAGATAACTGATCACAAATACAAGTGATTAAGCATGTACTGTACATGATTTTGTGGTATACATAAAAATGCCCTGCCCACATCAAAGAAACGAGAAAAATTTTTAAGAAAAATAATTTCTTGGTTACTCTTTGAGATGACTGCCTGGGGCATGTAGTAGTGCACAGAGTTGGCATGGATATGTGACACTGTAAATAATTCACTCATAAGCCCCAGTTGGCGAACTTCTATCGAAAAGTTTTCAAGCTAAATCCTAACAGCTTATCCCAAGGGAGTAAAGAATACACTGCCAACAACAGATTAATGAAGAGCACAACTCTTCTAAAGACGAACAATTTACACTTACTGCAGAATTATACACCTTAATCCAAATGAAAAACCCAAACAAATCCCAAAACAAACAAAACAAAACAAAAACCCAAAACCCACCAAACAACAACAAAAAACAAAGACTACACACACACACACATAACCATCACTGCAAAATCCACAGAAGAGTTAAATGTGGGTATTTGTTTCCAGAAGCCCTGAAACGTCACCATTTGCAGCCAATAAATTGTTTTAATAAAACTGATGATGCATGAACATTTTTATCATTAATTTGCCTTCTCACCCCAAACCCCTCCCAACAACAACAAACATAAATAAGTTAAAAAAAAAAGAAAAGAATAATTTAAAAAATCCCAACAACAACTATTTCACACACACACACACACACACACACACACACACAGAGAAAAATTCAAAGTGACCATATCATTTCAGTCAAGCAAGCAATGACAGAAAACAATCAGCTACGTACACTGATTTGTCTGCTGGTTTTTGTTCATAGGGGTACCGGTATATAAGAATTTCCAACAGCAAGTGCATCATGAACGTTACTTACAGCCAGCTAGTGCAAAATACCATGTGTCACTCAATCAAATGATGCATGGTACAGAAAACGCAATTTTTCTTTTTGGTAGAAATACACGTAGCATATAGGCAAGTGGATGCCCAGCCCTAGAGTGAAGAGTTAACTGGTGCGCTTGAATCAGGCAGTCGCTGTTGAAGAAGATCCCATGCTTTGAGGATCTGAAAACAAACAGGAACGTTCACAAACACACTGTATGCTTGTGCGCTATCCATAAAAAGGAGCTAAGCCAAAACTCCACGATAAAAGGCAGTATGTATCAAGCAGCTTGACTACCAGGGTAACATTCGGAAACACAGACCTACAAACACCACGCACGCACGCAAACACACACACACACACTCACACACACGCACATGCGCGCACACACACACACACACACACACACACACACACACACACATACAGTATTACACATGCGTGTGCACAGCCACACACACACACACACACACACATGCCCGCACGCACGCACACACACATGCATGCACACACATCGATCACATGCCTCTGCAGCATGTGGGAGGGGGAAACAGCATAAACATGCTAAGACACAAACAGTGTAAGTACGTATATAAGGGCAAACCTGCTTCCGAGTGTATTCATACTCCCAGAGTGGACAAATAACAACATTGGCCTTGGCAATCCTCTGTTTGTTGGTCAGCTGTGCATCCACCCGTCGTGCCGCCTCTTCTTGTGACAACTTGTTCCGCTCACATATACGTGATATTGCCTGCAACAGACAAAGGTTTCTCAAACCACTGGATTTCTCGCATGAAAGTTTAGCAAGCAAGTGACGAAATGTTGTTCGCTGAAATAACCCAGTAAAGACTGAACCTGAAAAACACTGATGGGCATGGGCGAAGTGTAACACTATAAAATAAAATGTAATTATTCAATCAATCTCTCAAAAATCCGAAAAGACATGCTCCACTTTCTCCGTCGCTATGACTCTGCTGTTTCTGCTACTGTAATTTATTGTCATACCACAGCAACCATTTCTCTCAAAACCTTCTTACTCTGTGTGGATAGCATCTCATTTTCTCGTACATGTATCTGTTTCTCATAGTCCACATTTTGCAGATAACACAACAACTGGACTGTAATATTCGCTCACATCCGCTTATATATATAGTTTATATATAGCAGATATATAGTTTCTGAGCGGGGGGAAAATGCTTCTATTCGCTGTTTCTAACAATGCGTGATATAATGACCTCATCTCTTGGAACGAAGGTTGTCCAGACTTCATGAACGGAGTGGTCCCAGCCCGCCTCTAGCAACACCGCCGCCTCCAGTACCACAACAGGCACACATTCTGCATACCAGGAACACACACATACAAAATTCAAATAACAATAATAATAATAATGAGTATTGTATAGGCGCTTTACCCAATTTCATGAATCGGCTAAAAGCGCCGTGAACTGAACCCAACACGCATGCTCATGTGAATCACACGCATTCTCTCACACACTGGACATAAACACATTACAATCATGTGGTGTGAAGGGTCAGCTCAGCTATTTAAATTTCGGAATTTAGAATTGCATTTATTTTTCAAATTTGGTGGGCTGAACATTTCCAAAGCAGAGGGGGAGGAAACTGGAGTACCCGGAGAGAACCCCCGACGATCGGCCCGAATGAATAGTGCCACATACAAGAAGGAAAAATTCTTTGCCCCGAGTGGGACTCGAACCCCTGACCTCTCGCACTGGTGACAAGACTCTTAACCACTAGACCACCGACCGCCCCAAATCTTGTTTCCATTCACTGTAAATCACTTGAAAAAAAACAAACAAACAATATGCCGTAACAAACACAGCAACAATTTAAAAAGTCATACAATAATGCTAGAAATGTGTTCAAGGTCTACAACCATAGTGCATACAGGCTATCTAACTGTCCCACATCACAGGCCGTCTACTGTTTTGACATAACCTGCAGCAAACGGTGACTGATCCTGCATTTCAGTCACGCTAATCTGAAAATAATTATGTGTCCATTGCCACGATCATTTCAATCAATCAAAATGTGCCTTTGGTACATTGGTGTCAGGGGCAGTGATCATTTCAACACTAATAATAATACAGCACTGAAAAAGTGAACCCTCATGCTCTAGAAAACAGATTAAACTGTTGACTAATAAACCAATTTTATAATTTTACTTTATGTTTAGGCAATGACATTTTACCAGATCATATGATATTATCCCTTTACACATAAAAGAAAGAATGAGGGACACTGGGAGGTATTCTCAAAATCCAGCACCAAACCAAATTCCGCGTCAATGTTGATACACAGCGTACCTGTGGCAAACTGCTGTATCTCCTCTTCTACCAGCCTTAGGATCTCTGGCCATACTATACTGTTGAGCTTCTCTAACTTGGACTGGAACAGCAACAGTTGAAAACAATAAATGGATGGTGAACAAAAACATGTATACCGGTAAATTTATGTGTCTAGAAGAGGAAAACAGTTGAAACAACAAAAGGACTGACTGACTAACTGACTGACTGGTACCTGAACTGGAATCACTGAAACATAATGCAGGGACAAGAGAAAGTCTGCCTTCAAGTCACCAGTACTGTAGTATACATGTACATGTATTTTCAGGTGGGAAAACGTCATGCTCTCTGCTGTGAAAAATACTCATACTGGTACGGTACACATAATGGGTATGACAGTGATAATGAATTTTTTAAAATTTACTTTATTATTACTGGTGTCCAACTAAGCCAAAATCACATAAAAAGACTTTACCGGTAACCCCAAACTCAGATTACATGTGATGGGCTCCACAAACAGAGAACAAAGGACGAGTTGGGGCATATGGATTTCGTAGTTTCACTGACAAGTGCAGAAAATAAGCTTCCTCTTGTGAAAAAAAAAAAAAAAAAAAAAATCATTTCTGTAGCTTGGTGAAGGCCTGAGATGTGATTGTTGAAAACTTGCAGTTGAAAAGCAGCCATTTTGAGAAAATGGTTGGTAAAGTGTGAGATGGGAATCGTGCCGGTACAGCATAATTGTATTACATGCTTGTTTTAATAATAATAACAATAATAGAATATTTATATCGCGCCTAACCTAAGTTCTCGGCGCTTTACATAAAATACATATTTATTCATATTAAGACATAAAAAACACAAAATACAGATAAAACAAACAAAAGACAGGTAAAACTGACAAAACATAAAAACTAATAAAAACTCATATCCACACATACACACCCCCGTTCCCTGCGCACACACGCACTCACACCAGCAGAACAACAACATGGCACGGCTATGAGAGGGTGAAGAGATGGGTTTTCAGTCGGGACTTGAAGGTTTCCTTGTTTGAACTGTTTCTGATTGTAAGAGGGAGCTGATTCCAAGTAACAGGGGCCTGGTAACGGAAAGAACGCTGACCGAATGATTTAGTTTTCAACATACTTATAAGCTACATTCAGCCTTGAACTTTCACAGAAGTTGTATCAGTTGTTTAGGGACCAAAAAAAAAAAAAAAAAAAATCTCAAAGCCACCAAATCTGACCTACCGTCATTTTTTTTTTTTTTTTTTTTTTCAATTTTCTCAGAAGTGGCTGGGCAACGTCCCCCTTTTGTGGGAGCCCTCCACATATATGTAGATGTATGTACATACACTGTATACATAGATATTCTTCAGAAACCATGCCCTTTCTCCAGAGTTTGTACCTTGTCGGAGAAAACGATCTGTCCCAGCTGCGCTCTGTCAATCTCTCCCTTCTCCGTTACCAGGTGAGATCCAAACTCTTGGAGCACTGCAGTGTAGGCTTGAGTTCCCTTTTCATAGGCTTTGTGACCTGCTCAAAAGGGAAAAAAAAAAAAAGAAGTCTTTACGAAAAGTCACACTCACAGACAAGATCTTAGGAAGTAGGAAGACAGGCAGCAGTTATCAGATTAACTGGTACACAAAATGGACATTGTCTTACTGTGCTGAGAGTCAACTAGATGGCATCATGTTGGATCTTTCCAGCCAACTTTATGCCAGAAACTCACAGCAAACAGGCAAACAAACAAACAAAGACAACCACCACCACCACCACCGCCCTCCCCCCCCCCCCCCAAACAACCAAAAAAAAAACCAAAAAAAAAACCAAACAAGCCAAAACAAAAGTCAGCCAAACAATCAGACAGACAGACAAACAAACAAACAAAAGCAATTAAAAAAAAGGTGAAAGACAGTATATTAATAGGCTGTCCAGCAAAACAACAATTCTGAGAAAGGGACTGTACACACCCCTCTCCCTCCCAACAAAAAACAAAAGCAAAAATCAACCAGACAGACAGACAAACAAATGCAATAACAACAAGTGCAGGATAGGATAATTATACATGTACAGGGCTGCCACTTTCTGAGAGACAAAAAGCCTGAAAATTGACTCTCAAAATCTGAATGGAAGGAAAGCCAAACTACAGGGAGCCAGTGGAAGGAAGAAAGGACTTTGCCCGAAGAATGTGAAAAGCGGGGGGGGGGGGGGGGGGGGGGGGGTCGGCGGTCAGGGTCTGTGCTGATAGACACAGACTCTCGAGGTTTTTGGCCGGAAAAGCAGGAAACCGACTTTGCCTGAAGGAAGTAAAAAGCGGGGTGGGGGGGGGGGGGGGGGGGGGGGAGCGGCAGTGGTCGGGTGCTGTGCTGATAGGCACAGACTCGCGAGGTTTTTGGCCGTAAAAGAAGCAGGACAGTGAAAAGCGGGGGGGGGGGGGGGGGGGGGGTTAACGTCGTCGAAGAATATGAGGCGCAAAATGCACCTTACCCTGAAAAGCCGACGGCCCAGCGATAGACACAGACTCGCGATTTTTTGGGCCGGAAAAGCAGGAAAAAGCCGGAGAAGCCGGAAAACGCTTTAGAAAGACGGAAACCTCTTCACAGCCGGTTCAAAAAGCACGAAATCCTGCCACAGCAGGAAGAATGGCAGCCCTGAATATGACAATATGAGGCGCAAAATGCACCTTACCCGGGAAGGCCGACAGTCCAGCGATAGACATAGACTCGCGATTATTTCGCCGAAAAAGCCGGAAAAACCGGAAACGGCTTTAAAAAGCCGGAAAGCTCTTCACAGCCGGTTCAAAAAGCCGGAAATCAGGCCACAGGAGGAAGAGACAGAAATGTTCAGCCCAGCAAATTTGAAAAATAAATGCAATTCTAAATCCCGAAATTTAAATAGCTGAGCTGACCCTTCGCACCACGTGATTGCAATGTGTCAAGTGTGTGAGAGAATGCGTGTGATTCACGTGAGCGTGCGTGTTGGGTTCAGTTCGCGGCGCTTTGAGCCGATTCAGGAAATTGGGTAAAGCGCCTATACAATACTCATTATTATTATTATTATTAAGAGTGGCAGCCCTGCATGTACACTCTGAGAAAGGGTTTATACACACCCAATCTGTCACAGTTGATAATCTTAGCTCCCAACTTCTCCAGCTCAAAGCAAACATTTGATTTTCCGCTTGCAATGCCTCCAGTCACACCAATCCTGTAAGGTTTGCTGGCTAAATGGGGCTTGGGCTGAAATTAACATATGAATGTATACATAAGAAAATTATGTTGTATGATCTACTTCACTTATTCAGGCACACGTTGCACTGAACAGACAACACCATTATTATTACCTATTAGAAAGAAGATAAAAAGAATTTGCTTCATTACCATTGAAGATCCATCCTAAGATCTTGTCTGTGAGTGTGACTTTCCGTAAAGGCTTTTTCTGCAAACATATTTGTGTAACTGTGATACGGCTTGAAATATTTCAACATAGGTTTTGTTGAAATGGGCTTTGTGCCTGCTCATTAACGAAGTCACACTAAGTGACCCTAACAGAGAAGATCTTAGATAGTAAGCACTCAGAAGGCAATTTTCAGCGTTTCTGAATATAAAACTGAAACTGTGTTATGACCGGTCTCCTGCTGGCACACAGGACAATTCAATAATGGGAGGCTATTCACAGTGAGAGGATGCAGCAACTGCCCCAAGAGTCGTCTCCTCTGTGAAGATGAGCTGACTTTCTCCTCTTCCTCAGGTGCACGGCAGCTGTCTTCGACGAGACCAATTTCGACAATCTCCATTGGCCTGAAACCCTGTGAAACAACAAATAACAAACTGAACAATTAGCACATCCACATAGTGTGGGGTTTTGTAAAAGTGTAAAACGCTTATGATGTTATTTGAGAGTTAGCCACCAGCAAAACAGTGTGACAAAAAAATACCATTCCCGTTACCTGGGTCAATTCTTAAAAGAAAAGTCTTATGTGTTTCTCTCCGGGTCTGAGGGATGGACAGGTAAAATTCACTCTTGCATCAGTTAAGAAAAAAAAATCCAAGTCTAGGAGTATCTGGTGAAAAGTTGAATTCTGTTTGTCAAACCCTGTGCAGTAGCCGTACGTTTTTTTGTTTATTGTCACATCAAATACATTTTTGTCCAATTGTTTTTCTCATAACATAGACAACAGACTGACTTTGGCAACTGCATAAATTTAAAATGGACAAGTTAACTTAGGGGGAGTGCATTTACTTTCTCCTTCCTTGCTGTGTTCACAATGGTGGCTCCTCGCGCAGTCTCCTTGCTGACAACCAAGCAGTCCAGGTTTGGCCGAATGGTTGTTGGACCATAGACATCAAGAATCGGCACTGTGTCTAATGATATTCCTGGTTTGATATCTGTCACAAAATCCTTGATAACTGCTATACGCTCTGCAATTGGCTGGATCAGCTCATTGAGCAACTTTTCTGAAAAAAGCAGACAACATTTAAAAAGAAATGTTAGAAAAGATATTTTCCAACAAAGATTATACATGTATGTATATTACCGCACTAATTAGAATGGGTGTGCAACTGATCATAAGATTTGCCTTGTTTTGTGGAGTATGGAAAAGTGCTCAATTTATAACACTAATTAAAGAATTTATAAGTCACAAGATCTGAGAAGTCTGCTATGGATACATGTATACATGTCAGCTACCAAACTGGTGCTCGCACAGACAGTGGGAAGAAAGGATCTGTTACCAAAACCCATTCAGCGGCTTATTTTCACCAGGCATAAACACACCTCCCAAGCACATGTATAGGGAATTGTGAACACCGTCACACTTTAATCCCCTAAAAACAAGCAGTACCCACAAGACTGGTCAGCAGCCTCAATCATCTCAAACTACTTAGTGAGATTTCAAACTAAAGTGTTGGATTACTCTGCATAGTGTGTGAGTTGATGGTGTCAGTGTACAATGTTAGCACAATTGACAAACCATGCTTCCCTATGTTACTATTGCTTTCAACGACTGTTTTTAATTGCCTCAGCAATAAAAAATGATGATATGGTGTGTGTGTGTGTGTGTGTGTGTGTGTGTGTGTGTGTGTGTGTGTGTGTGTGTGTGCGTAGTTATTACTTAACAGCTGACAAATGAATTTCCCTTCTGCAAAGTTTAAGGGATCAGAAATAGATCTCTTGTGTTATGTTACTACCACATAAATCAATACAATAACAGTTTCAGCCACACTCACTGTTGTTCATATCTTTATCAGTGATCCCAACAAGAAGCTCCTTGTCACATATCAGACAGCACTGAGTCAGCAACAGCCTGTGGCCGTTGTGGAATCGATCGAAGGTCCCTCCACACACCACATGGTCGTATGACGTCAATGTCAAACGAGCGGACTTTGATTTCTGATCAAGCTCATCTTCATCAAACTGCTGACCTTCATCCCACGACCTCACCACTAATGATGCACCGCTGACACTACGTTCACAGAAACATTCCTTGAGAATGGGCAGTAGTGACGCACTGTCAGCTGCCCATCTCTCTGCAAACCAGTTAGTGTCTGAAATGAGAACATCTAAGTGTTGACGCAGCGTGTACGCAGGTCGGGTGAGGCCAGCCTTGTTGGTGATATGATTGAGCAAAATACGAATATCCAGGTTCTGACAATGAGAAGAACTTTGCATGTACACGTCTGTTACGAACGACTGCATCTCTGTCGTGCAGGGCAGGGGAGACAACAAAGCAGTGGGATGCCATGCTGCGCTGGTGCGAACGGCAGGCTGTACAAGAATGTAAGCAGTTTCTGAGATGACTGACGCAATGTGATCCAAGAGACGAGGAACCTGTGGCCTCAACACAGATACCGGTTGACTGAGAATGATCAGCCCGTTACGGAACATCGCACTTGCAGTATCCAGGCAGCTGGGGCACCAACACCTTTATGTTGTCTAGGCTCTGGAGCAATATAATGAAAATTAAAAAAAAAATAATAATCCTGAAACAATGGTCAGAGTGTGAATAAACTGAAACTCAGCAAGTGTTATCTTTGCAATAATGTGCACAGACAACAAAAAAACACTAGTCATTTTCAAGCAAAGTGTAGGAGGTGAGGGTTATGAAACTGGTACTTGTACTGGTACAGTTGAGGCAAAGGGCCTGCTTACCACTGCGGTACTCATCTTGAAGAGCTCTTCATTTTAGACTCTTGACACTTGCCATTTTTTTTTTTGCACCTTGCATGTCTGCCACATTGCAAATCCCGCAACTATCGCCCAAACAATCAGAAGCAAGGTGTCACTTTCAATCTCCTGTTTGTATTGCTATTAAATATTTTCAAACTTCACATGCACCGCCTGTGACAGTGTAGGTGACGTATCACACACACACACAAAAACCCAACAACAACCAACCAAAAAACACTATGGGACAGTGAGCATTTTAGTATTTTACTGATCTAATTTGGGGCTGGAGAAACTTGCCCGTAGTAAGTGATAAAACACTGACAGGGGATTTGGTCTAGTGGTTAAGGCATCCGGCTTTGGAACCTGTGCTGCCTGGTTCGAGTCCCCAGTGGGCAGGAATTTGGTGGGATGTTTTCCTTACCAAATCGAGTCAAATTACATACAGACTCGTACACAGTGCCTGTCTCGCCTTCGTGTATGCACACACGCACAACATCAAGTGTGCACGTTAAAAATCCCATTTCAAACGGGAGGGGCCTTGGAATGGAAAACAGGTAACCAGCAATACGACAATAACGGTCAAAATGACGACCGTGGTCGTCACAATGGAAGAAGAAGAAGAAGAATATCAACAACATAAGGATGATGGTGATGATGGTGTAGTGCACGGCTCCACTCCGAGAGCGAGGAAGATCGAAGTTTTGTGAGTAGGATAAACAAAACAAAACGCAGGTTGATAAATAGGGCAATAATTAATAGGATAAGTGAACACGGATCTAGTCTGAATTACCTCTCTCGCCCTTTAAGTTAACCAATCGAGCACCAGAGCAACACTGCATTGGAGGTTTCCCTTTAGTGATAGCGATAAGCTATGTTCGTTCTAGTGCTTCGGGAAGCCTTCGCGACAGCTTTTATTCACTGCAAGTGTATACATGCATCTTCATTCAGCTTATGAACACCGCTTCCTTCAAGCAGCCACGGATGAAAGAGGGGATTCAAGCATCCAACATTATCAACCAGATGAGACGACGATAAAGGGTCAAAGTCTGCAAAGTTTTCAAATGTGTAAATTCCCATATATATACATGTTGATTACT
>JACVVK020000001.1:5152500-5170000 GCA_018292915.2 Batillaria attramentaria | reverse complement strand
GAATGGCGCGGGCACTGTAGTCATACACACTGAGGGAGATGTGACACTGGGGTGGAGTTGACAACAGGAACTGTAGCGGTGGATCCAGGGGCAATGGGAGTGAGGGTGGCAGGTATGCTGGAAATGCTGAGGGTAGGTACTGACAGGACCCGGCACAGCCAGGAGCTACATCAGTAGTATCCGCATCACCACCAGCAGCTGTAGCAGCCTGTTGAGGCGTGACACCCACATCGGCAGTGGTAATGGTGGTGATCAGAGGTGGGAGTGGTGGTTGTGGCTGTGTGTGTGTGTGTGTGTGTGTGAGAGAGAGAGAGAGAGAGAGTGTGAGAGAGAGAGAGGGGGGGGGGTTGGTGAAAAGGAGTGGGGGGGGGGGAGGGGGTGTGATGGGACTCCAGAGAGAAGAGCTTCGCTAGAGCAGTAGAGGGGCTGTATCTAGAAAGAGTCAGTGTTGAAGTTGAACTTGACGTCGATAAAACAGCCTTAACCCGTGTACCTGACAAGAATTATACACTAATAACCAGCCAGTAGAAAAAGAATGCACCAAATAGGCAAAGAGACAAAACAACAACAACAACTAAAACCAGCAAACATACAACTACACTGACACAATCAAATACGTATACAAGCCCCCACCCCCTTCCCCCACTCCCCTGCCTGCGACCCCCCCCCCCCCCCCCCCCCCCACACACACACACACCCACGCACGCATGAACGCGCACGCGCGCGCACACACACACACACACACACACACACACACACACACACACACACACACACAGCCTGGGTAGCCCTATCTAATTTCGCAATATTTTTACGTAACCCCTCCCCCCCCCAAAAAAAAAAAAATAATAATAATAATTTTAAAAAAATAAAAAATAATCGGCAGTACATATTCTTGGGTCACAGTTTTATTGCAATCACGAACTAGTACAAACTGAGCCAGTAAAGATAACAGTCACTGACACTGTCGGGTCACTCACGATCTTCCCATTTTCCCCCTGTTTTTCATGCTCTGGAACGTCCAGGGGTCACGTGTAGGCCGATTTGCCCTTTCGTTGTCATCGTGTTTCATTTTCCAAAATACACTGTATTCGATAAATGGGCCCCTGGTTCTTGAGGCCCCATGTATCACAATGTTAGATAAAAACTTGTATGTTTGATCCTGTTGCTTCATGCGTGGCTGTATACTCAATCCTGTGACGTCAGTCATGTCTGAGTTGAGACAACGTTAATTAATAATTAACTTTCTCTCGACTCAGACGTTGCAATATGCACGATTCATATGAGGAAAATGAAGAGACGCAGAGTTTGGGCAAGGACGATAAATCCGCTACGCTGTCGTGTTTGACCGTCAGATGAGAGTAGTCTGACGTTAGAACAAGATGGTCACCAGCCCAATATGTTGTTTCCATTTTAATCACCTGCTGTCGTCACGGTCGTTCTTTGGTAATACTATGTATCGGGGAAGACGACACACACTCCCACCCCCGCCCCCTCCCCCACATCTCTCTCTCTCTCTCTCTCTGTGAATGGAATCAACTGACCGAGATTGTCAGAACAATCTTGTTTTTGGAAGAGAGACGTGACGTTGTTTCCTTTGAAATCTGTGATGTTTTTCCTCACTGGGATGACTAATAATACATTTGACGTAATCACTTTGATACAGTTCTTGCGGCAATGAAAGCAGCCCCATGAAACTGAAGTGTCGCTGTTGTAAAGATCGAATAATAACGTCTTAATATGTTTAACAGACCTGACTGCGAAGTTTTCTCACCATGCGCGCGCACACACTCACACACACACACACACACACACACACACACACACACACACACACACACACACACACACACACACACACACACACACACACATACATACAGAGAGAGAGAGAGAGAGAGATGATGATGAATGATGATGATGAAACTTTATTTATCAACGGTAAAAGTTTTGACAGAAATTCGCCAGTTTGCAAACTTGCCGTTGCTAATACTACAGAGACTATCTACTAAGGAAAAAAGGGAGCAAGATATAAAAGGTATTATGCACTAAACTACAAGAAACAAAAACCATCGAGAAAAACGTCCATCAGGTCAAAACGCATTCACACACATGTGCGACCTTCGTAAACACAGATCACTGATACAATACTGAAGTGATGCAAAATAGAAAATCAAAATAACAGGTTGCCGCGTAACGTACGTTACGTGCTTTCCATCAGGTACTGTTTGAGTGCACGCTTAAACGTAGAAGTAGATATATTTAGTTTCAGGTGTGAAGGGAGGGAATTCCATTGTAATGTTCCAGCGAAGGAAAGGCTTGTTTTGAATAAGTCAATACGGGGTAATGGTAAGCGCAGGATGCCGCGGCATTCCTCGAGGTCCTCTCATGCTGCTGATTTAAATTAAAAAGAGTTTTCAGATATGGTGGCATTGTCTCATTGAAGATTTTATGTATGATTGTAAGTAAGCTGGTGTTCAAGGCTAAGAAGATTAAGCTTTTTTAATTTTTCGCTAGTTGGGAGAGGTTTTGGAAGAACCATTTTAACAGCTCTCTTGTACAGCGAATTGAGTCTGGCCATATGGACATCGCTGCACCCGTCCCAAACAGTGGAGGCATAACTAACATGTGAGGTTATATGTGCGTGAAAAAACAGCTTTCGGCTATGGATATCGGTTATGTGCCTTAACTGAGAAAGTAAATATACGTTTTTCGAAAGAGTTTTACATAGTGCATTAATCTGGCCTCCCATTTCAGCTGATCGTCAACAATAACACCTAAAAATCGATGGTCTGTAACTTGCTGAACCGGCTGGCCGTTCAAAGAAAGGTTTAATGGGGACAGATGGCGCTGATGTTTTTGCCGCGTTGTGACTAGCATACTTTGTGTTTTATTGGGATGTAAGACCATGTGGTTGTCATTACACCATGTTACTACTTCATTTATGCTATCTTGCAGACACATGTTTATTTCTGATACGTGTTTGCCGGTAGTATGCAAACTAGTATCATCAGCAAACATATCGCAGAGAGAGAGAGAGAGACGCGCGCGGGTTTGTGCATGTGCTCCATTGAGACCTCTGCACTAGTCTGCAGTGTGCTCTCACTCTATTATGCTGCTGAGTGAGATTCAGTGGCAAAAACAAAACTGCTTTCCTGATTTCCACGTGTCCAAATAAAGAATTTCGGGAAAAAAGTGGCGAGACATGCCCAAGAAACGCCAGCAGTACGTCGATCAAACATGGCGTCGGCAAAATGACTCTCATACTTTGCGCCAGTGCGCGTGCGTTTTTTCTTCGATGTTTGTGAGGCGTGTGGCTTGTGAAGGAAATGTGCTTGGAGCACAAATTTTCAACTGACGATAACGGCTGCAGTAAATTTTCCTGATTTTTTTTTTTTTGCGACACCAGAGACACATTATCTATATATCTAGGTAGCGCTCTCAGCTTTACTTACTTCCCCTATATATTTAGAGAGAGAGAGAGAGAGAGAGAGAGAGAGAGAGTTTTCACAATGAGGTGCCGCCGATTACGGAAAATACACCACACGAGTTTGTTGATTTCGACCGTAAAACAGAGTTTTAACGATCAGTTTTACGGTCGAAATCAACAAACGAGTGTGATGTATTTTATGTATTTTTCGTAGACGGGGGCAATGAATTAGGAAAATTATTTATACCACGTCCGTATCTGCATTTCTTTGATTTGAAAGCTGACATCGGCAATCCAAATGCTTCCCACGGCATCTGTGACTGAGGTGCTTTACTTCGTTTTGTCCATAGGCTTTGAGAAGTCAGCAGGCCCGTTTCGAAGCCTCCGTCTTTGTAGAAAACTGGAACTAGGGGTTACGCTTGTCACAGTCACAAATACGACCGATCGTGGATAAAACGCAGCAAAAGATCAACAATTTCACGTCAAGCGACTGAACAACATAACAAAACCGACACTACCCTCGCCAAAACAATGCACCTTGGCACATGCATTAAATAAAATGACCACGAATTGGTGTTCAAAGACCGTGACAGACACGAGAGGATAATTCGTGACTGGCATGCTGCTAATTGTTTGTGTCTTTCGATGCCGTGCCCACATTTTGCTCACCAACTTTAATTTGTCATGTTTAGTTTCCTACCTACTAACGAAGTTTTACAAATGTTTTTAAGTTGTTTCTCTATGGGTTGGAGAAGATTTCGCTGCACGCAGCAGTAACTTTCAGAGATAAAAAGAAAGACTGTGGCGTTTCTCAAGATATTTACTTTCGCGCACACAGTGACGTAATGAAATCTGCGTCACAGACACCATACGTGCACTGCTGCTGCGTTCTTTTTGGCGGGAGTTGTGAGACGTGCGTGTGCGTGCGTGCGTGCGTGCGTGTGTGTGTGTGTGTGTGTGTGTGTGTGTGTGTGTGTGTGTGTGTGTGTGTGTGGACGGATGTAATAATCTCCTAAACCACCTCTTTGGAGAGCATTTTACTTAATGTAATGAGCAGTCATATGCTCCAGAGGTAAGTTTCACGATTTTTCACTTGCCGAATTTTTAGAAGAGTTATCGCCCATTTAAAGAAATAGGTCATGTTACGAATTTTTACGAACAAATTGTTCAAATGCCTTCATTTTCTAGACTTTGGAAGTTCATTCAATTACACTGACTGTATTCGTAGCACAGCTCTGTATCTCTGACAGATTTTGTGTTAAAAAAAAAAAATCCCAGGAAGGGACGGTTTGCATACAAGGCCAAAATTAATGTCTATGAAAAGACTCCTTCAAATTACTCATGTTCCCGGCATTTTTGTCACGTGTGACAATTGCACATATGACAGGAACTTCTGCACTATTAAAGCTTTAGAATTAAGAGTAACAGAGCTTTTAGATAAACTTTTTTTTTTAGATTTCTGCAAGAAACACCGTTCAAAAGAGTTCCAAATTTGCGATTTTTTAAAAGTACAATTCAAGGTATTCAAGTCCATATTTCATCAGCCCTCTAGATCTTCCGGATTTAATGTAAGAATTAATTCAGTCAGGGAAATCTTGAAAGCAGCATTAAAATCACAAGACATGAACAAGCATCCTCAGGCGACCAGAGTGACGTCAGATGTTTAATTCACAGACAAAATCTGCAAATATCGTCACTGCCTCGGACATTTTCACCAGTCGCTACATCTTCCAGATTTTATGTAAAAATTAATTCAGTCGGGGAAGTCACAACGCCAACAGGGAAATCACAAGACACGAACAAACAGCCTCAGACGGCCTGCGTGAGCTGACGTCAAATGTTCAGTTCACGGAATTGACGTCATCTCTCTCTCTCTCTCTCTCTCTCTCTCTCTCTCTCTCTCCTAAGAATCTAGATCCGCTATAGCGTAGAGGATTGAGAGTCTTTGACAGACTTGAAGAGGTCAACAACAAAAACAACAACAACAACAAAACACTGGCAAAAATAACAAAACAGACAAAATCACATGGAATTTGAAGAAACAACTTTATGGGATGGGGCTATTCCTCCGTCTTTTTGTTTTTCTAACGCGTTTGGGCAAACAACCTTTCGTGAGTGTGAAACCTACACTGTCCGCTACACCTTATAATCTTATTCACGCGCTACTGACCGCGGACGAGGAACCTGTCGGGGGCTACCTGGCTTAAAATTTAATCTGAGAGTGGTCAGCGTACGGGGGGAACCAAGTTATTGCCACCACCCTCTACCGGGCTCCAGCCTGTCCGCGGCTACTGGTCGACCCCCGCTCTGCTGCAAGCCGCTGGACCTACAGGGGGAAACAAGAGGATGGTCACGCTAGCGCTCACCACCCCTGGAAGGGCTGCAGGCCGAAAATGAGGTCCACTCCGGCCAGTATAAAGGGGGTTTATTTTGCACGCAACATCCTCGTGTATCTGGAGACATTAGCAACTAGGGCACAAGAGGTTACGTACTTTGGCGTACATTGGCCGTCCTCGTGTCTATAAAAGGTATCTGCTCTCCGCAGAACAACCACAATTCGACCAGTTCGGTTTTCGTCCACCGTCATACAGGTAAGTGTTTGTTGTGGAGTTCTCGAGTCGCAGTTGTATATTATAGTCCGTTTGGTAATTCAGTCGCCAACGATTTTCGGTGATAACCTTTATGGAGCCTCTTTCGCGCAAATATCTGAGAGAAAAAATTTGATCCTTGCTTAGTGTCCTTAGTCCTTTCATTACCTCGGGGGTTTTAAGTGTTTACCGTTTCCGTATACAGAGAAAAAACAAACAACAACAACAACAGAAAAAGTCAAAAACCTGGGACACTCGTGCGCGGTACAAAATGTGTTAAAACATCTACGGTATGGTACAGTAAAAAACCTGTTACACTCATGCGCGGTACAAAACTGATGAGGTGAAAAATCTACGGTATGGTATAGTATAAAACCTGGGACACTCATGCGCGGTACAAAATGTGGTAAAACATGTACGGTATGGTAGACCTGCAAAACCGGCCAGCATGGTAATCCCCTAGACAAAATTTAAACATATTGTATGTATTTAAACAATATTTAAAATAATGAGCCTCAAGATGAAGATCAAACATAAAATATAAAACAATCATCATCTTCACCCCCTCCCCCCGGCCACCACCACCCCCCACCCCACCTCTCTCTCTCTCTCTCTCACACACACACACACACACACACGCACGCACGCACGCACGCACACACACACACACACACACACACGGTCGTTTCTACGACATACAAAACACACTGGACCAACTTGCTTTTTTAGCTTGCTACTTCAACGGTTGGTGTACGTTCGTACAGGTCAGACAAGATGAGGTGCGTTGTTGTGCTGCTCCTGGTGGCCCTTGCCACGGCCAACCCTGTGGACAAGCGGTTTCTCGGCAGAATTGTTGATGCCTTCCGCAATGCTTGGAACTCAGCTAAATCCGAATTCGACAAGCTGACAGCTGGAATAAACGGTAAGATAAGAAAGAAAAGACTTTACACGTAGAAAGTTAACTAGAATACGTATGAACAGGTCTTTTAGTTTACTCGCCCACGCAGCGATGAAGATGAGAGGTTGCCATTTAGAGCTCTCTGGCTCTTTACAAGCCGTTAAAAAGGCTCTATTCAACAGCGACGCACAATTTTGTGTGTGTGTGTGTGTGTGTGTGTGTGTGTCAGTGTGTGTGTGTGCCACTGAGTGTGTGTGCCAGTGTGTGTGAGCGTGTGTGCCACTGTGTGTGTGTGTGTGTGTGTGTGTGTGTGTGTGGAGGGGGGTAGGGGGATATGCCACTTCAGATACTGAGACATGCGCTACTAAAAGGTAATTAGCAGATCGCACAACCTGTACTCCTGCTTTGTGAATTTTCTAACCGATTAAGGTCACGTACGTTTTTGTTTCAAAATAAAATGATTGAACCCATAATATATATATTGCCTCATCAGTTGACCTTAACTCGGTGGTGAACAAGCTGATTCCGCTGATCGACTCGGCCCCAACAGAGATAGCTTGTAAGAGAGTGTGTGTTGGAAGCGCCGCAACGGTTCTGGGGCCAGCTGCACCACTGGCGCGCACCGTCTGTAACCCTGCGTGCAAGGCGTAAGTTCAAACAACTATGCGCGCGTCGAGCCACAAGCACGGACCACGCTCCTTTATTTCCTAGTGTATAATGGACGACTCCACTCCTGTCAGTCGAAAGGGCCGAGCCCCCAGAATTCAGCCAATCGTGTCCCGCGGCATAACAAACAAAACACAGTCAGGGAAAGACCTGGCAAACTTTTTGCCTGACGCTACAACGAAGGAAGCACAGTGATGTAGTTTGATATGACTAAAACATGAAAGCAGTATGTCTATTTACGCCATTTGAGAAAAAAGACTTTTATTTTGGTCAATGTCTTTCATCTTGAAATTACCCCTTTTCCCCATACAATGACGTTATGGACGTACTGTGTTTTGCTAATACACCTCAGTGTAAAGAGGCGGGGATTTAGCCTCGGCGCTTGACGAGTAGAGTGGTCAATTAACTAGTAGCCCGGATGTCTGTAGCCACGCCCGCCTACTAAAGCTAATCCTCCTTGGCAACTGTACGCAGTGAGGTTTTTTTTTTTTTTTTTTACCTTCAGATTTTTATGTCAGGCACATTTTCCGACAAGCTATCCCACAGGTGTTTGTTTGTCGGAGTTCACGTGTCTCGTTTTCGAACTTTGATTGGCTAGGATGACCTCCTAACCAGGAACTGGCTTCGTGACAATACTAACCGGTCACCATTATACACTAGGAAGGAAAATGAGAATTGCACAGCGACGTTGAGGAAAATTGACATGTATGCAGATCAGTTCTGACTGACAGATCAGTGCAGCCAATCACAGCACACTAATACTCAGACAGACAAAGCAAACGTGTCTTTTATTTGGACACCGACATACCGAGGATCATCATTTTTTTAAGTCTTTCTTCCGTGTGTGTGTGTGTGTGTGTGTGTGTGTGTGTGTGTGCAGCGCCCTAGCTGAACTGGAAAGGATAGCTGGTTAAACGCAGAGCCACGTTTCTTGAACAGCGCACGAATTGTCAACATGAAAGAAATAAATCTTGAGTAAACTTGACTTCGCCGTTATCGTTTGTAAACATTTCGTCTGTCTGTCTGTCTGTCTGTCTGTGTCTGTCTCCCGGCTGGGCTCAAATATTTGTACTGGTATTTTTCTCGTTGCCCTGTCTTTTTTCTTTGCATCCATACATGGCGGAAAAGGACGTAAAACTCCCAAACACCCACCCAGCCCACTCTCTTTGTACTTGTTGTTCCTGCATGCACAATGTGAACTCGTTTACTGTTCCAGTGCCCCTCCCAACTGGAATAGAATCTTTATCGTGCACACTTGATATTCACACGCATGCGTGTGTGGGGAAGGCAAGACAGGCACCGTAAACGAGTTTGCACGTGTATTTGACTCGATCTGGCGTGGGAAACATCCATAACCGAAGTCCTGCCCACAAGGAGGACTCGAACCGGTTACCTTAGGATTCGCAGACCGGACACTTCAACCACTGTGCCAAATCCTCTCACTGTATCCTCTAACTGTATGGACGCTGTGTACAAGATGGTCACCAGCCCAATATGTTGTTTCCATTCAGTGACCTGCTGTCGTCACGGTCGTTCTTTTGTAATACCATGTATCGGGGAGGAAGACACACATGCGCAATCTCTCTCTCTCTCTCTCTCTCTCTCTCTCTCTCTCGGTGAGCTGACCGCATAGTATTATGTCCGCCTGATCAGCGTACACGACACCATGTTTGTCTACTATTGTCTACCCCGTCGTTGTGGAGCTTGAAGCCAGCGACGTGTGTTTGTCTCCCTTGAGGTCACGTGCAGCCATCCAGTCGAGCGCCGTGTCAAGGTGGAGCTATCCCTGAGTCTGATGGGGTACACCATCCTCAGCGTATTATCTGTGAAGGTGTCTGCGGTCCAGCATTGTTCAAGTCACTTCGAGAAGAAGTGCTTCCAGTCACTCATTCCAGGGAGAAGGTGAATGAAGATCTGAACCCCCCAGAATTCCCCGACGAATCGTCTGGACTCTCGTGTACATAGTTTCTATCCCAAGACCAACAAGTCTTCACCAAATCTACAGCATCGTTTCAACCAAGCTTGGGTTCATCTTGTTTATTTCCCTTCGTTATTCATTTCACATCCAATTGTGTATAGTGGCTTTTGTCCGCGTTGTAGTACATTTTGTATTCAGGCACATATTCATCCTTAGAATAATCGAGGTGCTGGTGAAATTGGAGGCTTCTGCTTATCAGCGGTGGGAATGATTAAGCCTTAAAACTACTTAATTCGTGTGATTGTCTGATTGTTTTCGTATATAAAAGGTCTCAGTCAAAAGAATAATTATTTGCTTGTGTGTATGAAAGGGAGTGAATGATGTTTGCATGCGTGCCTTTCTGAATGTCTGTGATGTGAAAGCGGAGTGAAAGTGTGAGACCGCCTTACGTTACACGCCACACACACACACACACACACACACACACACACACACACACACAGAATATCTCTCTGTCTGTCTGTGTGTTTCTCAGTCTCACTCTGTGTGTGTGTGTGTGTGTGTGTGTGTGTGTGTGTGTGTGTTGCTGTGACGGTCTTTTTGCACGCACTCTGTTGTACTGCTGAGCGTCGCTGTGCCGGGAGAACACAAAACCCAGTACAACGACGAAATTCCTGCTTTCCACGTCACCAGATAGAAACATTCGGGAAACAGTGGCAAGACATCCCAAGGCAAGGGAACGCCAGCGTTACGTCAATCAAATATGACGTCGTCAAAATGACACTCATGCTTTGTGTAATTGCGCATGCTTTCTTTCCTCGATCTTTGTAAGACATTTGATTTGTGGAGGCAATGTGCTTGCAACAAAACTTTTCAACTGAAGATAACGACTGCGGTGAATTTGTGTGTGTGTGTGTGTGTGTGTGTGTGTGTGTGTGTGTGTGTGTGTGTGTGTGTGTGTGTGTTTATTTTATGAAATCACAGACACATTAGCTACATTCAGGTAGAGCAATTTTGAGATCTAAAATGGCTTTGCCTTCGCTGACAATACTCGATGTTTCAAATTTTGCCGTAGCTACCTCGCTGGAGGCTCGTCAGCTACTGCAAAAGAACTGAAACATCTCGTGGTTTCTTTCGTGGTACACCACGCTAACTATTCATGTAAGCTCTGTGTAGAGCATGCGAGGTCTGCTGGCTGGGTGTGCCTGCCTTGGGCCTTTTAAGTCCACAGGTGACGACATGTACTAACTGATTCCCTTATTTTTGTTAAGATAGTGCATTCACGAGGAGGACACATTCGTTGAATATTCATGAGCAGCGGTGTGCTTCACACGTGACGTAACAGTCTAGGCTGCCTTTAGTGTGTGTGTGTGTGTGTGTGTGTGTGTGTGTGAGAGAGAGAGAGAGAGAGCGTGTCCTTGGCACTCCACACACACACACACACACACACGTACGTAAACATTCCATGTCCACACAAACAAACGCACGCGCCTACCGAAAATGCTCACAGAAATGAAAAAGAAAATGAGAAGGTACAAACTGTTTTGTCAAAAACGTTAAATCTTCCAGATTTTATGTAAAAATTGATTCAGTCGGTGAAATCACAAGACATGAACAAGTATCCTCAGACGACCTGCATGAGGCTGACGTCAAATGTTTAGTTCACGAAATTGACGTCATTCCTCTCTCTCCTCAGATTCTAGATCTGCTATTGCATAGCTGATCTAGTGTCTTTGACAGGTCTTTGTCACTTCCAGACTTGACGAGGCACTCTCTGGGGCACAGAGTCTTTCAGTGGAAAGTACCTCTGTGCACAGTGGGGAAATGGCGCTCACTGCGCTACCGTGACGGGCCTAAATTGTCTCGGTGCTCTCAAACACAAGGTCGCGCACTATGTCATCCTTGACCAGCTTTGAACCCAGGGGGATCCTCAATGGCGCAGGTAATGGCAGGCTGTCTTAAGAGTGAAAGTAGGCGCGTTTCTGAATCAGAGACATACATAACATGTCTCTGTCTGAATGGACAGATCTATATTACATTCAGTCCTAGAGCGCGGGTGTGTATGCTTTTGTAATCGTCTCTTAATCCACCACAAGGCAGGTACGTGATCGTCTACACCGTGCAATAATACTTGCCTGTAGAGTGCAGCACCTTTTCCTGTCAGAGTGCAAGCCCCTTGCCGTTTACTCACATCCTGTTGGATCAGTGTACCACGTAAACAGTGCCATCAAAGCGCAACAATAATCGTCCGCTGGCAAATATTTTGCCCAAACGAAAAGTGGTCGGATATTCAAGACTTCGTTTCAAATCGAATCATATGACACACAAGTCTTCGCTTTTCTAAAAAAAATTCGCCATTTTTGAAAATGGCGCTGGCTGTAAGCAGTTACATTTTCACGCCCCGCCGAAAAGGGACTGCACTCTGGAGTCTATTGACGAGGAACCCCCCTCCCCCTCCCCCCCCCCCAAAAAAAAAAAAAAACAACAAACAAAACCACCCCAACAACAAAACGATAACACTGGCAACAACTGATAACAGCAAAACAGACAAAATAACATGAAATTTGGAGACACAACTTTATAGGATGGGGCTATTCCTCCTTGGTTTTGTGTGTGTGTGTGTGTGTGTGTGTGTGTGTGTGTGTGTGTGTGTGTGTGTGTTTCTAACGCGTTTGGACAAACCACCTTTCGTGAGTGTGAAAGCTGCACTGTCCGCTACACCTTAAAATCCTATTTTGCACGCAAACGTCTTTTCCCAAACTTGCGAAGTAGAAAAACGCACGACAGCGGACGAAGAATCTGTCGGGGCCTGAGAGTGGGTAGCGACCAGGGGACCTATGCATGGAGACTTGGCGTTTAAGCCCGGTGCACACTAGCGTCGGTGCTACATCGCGCGCGCCACGCGTGTCGCCCCTTGCGTGCTTCAGGGCTCTCACACGTGGAGTCTTGCGCGCCGCGATCTCGCCACGAGTCAGTGCTTCTGAGTGTGCGATGGAATGCGAAATATTAGGGATCTGAAACGAATCATAAACTTCAGGCTGCTTGTTCGCAGTCTGAATAGAGACTGGTGATCGAGGCCACGATAACTTGATAGAATTTAGCTACAACAAACCCGGCTTTGCTGTATCGTATGATATGATATCGTAGACTGGGACGATGAGAGACTGATCAGTGACAACCCGGCGGTTCCGACGGTTGTGTCTAGTTTTATTTACTCCAATTATGTAGCATTTACCGTAGTGTGAGTCAGCGGAGAGTGACACAACAAAACGGCATACCAGTCGACTGTGATATGAATCGATCTGAAAATTGTAGAGGTTTCCTGTTCACGATACCGGTCGATGAGGCGAAACATTTCGTCTTCTCGCAATTCCGCCATCTTGGAAGAGAAGAGGATGGCGAGTGGGCCCTTGCTGGCTGGCTCTTCTGATTGGCTGAAACCACGCTACACGCGCGCGTCAAGCGCGCCGAATTAGAACAGGTCCTACGCCGCGCGATAGAATTTTTCAATCGTGCTACGCCTGTCGCTTCGCGCTTCAAGGGGTTGCATACGTAGACGCGCGACAAAATTTGCTGCACGCGTGGCGCGACAATGTCGCATGACGCCAGTGTGCAAGGGCCCTTAGGCTGTGCCTACGGAAGGTTGTGTCCATGCATAGGTCCCCTGGGGAAACCACGTTATCGCCACTACCCCCTCTACCGGGCTCCAACCTGTCTGCAGCTACTGGTCGCCGCCGCTCTGCTATGAAGCCGCTGGACCTACGCTGTACGGGCTGTTATGTAATGGCGTGCCGCGAGCGAAAGAAAGGGGGAAACAAGGGGATGGTCACGCTAGCGCTCACCACCACTGGACGGGCTGCAGGCCGAAAATAAGGTCCACTCCGGCCCACCCACAGGTGGTGGAAAAAACACCTAAAAACCTACCCACCCACCCACCACTGCGGCCATTAAACGGGGTTGATTTTGCACGCAGCATCCTCGTGTATCTGGAGACAATAGCAACTAGTGCACAAGAGGTAACGTACTTTGGCGCACATTGGCCGTCCTCGTGTCTATAAAAGGTGTCTGCTCCCCGCAGAACAACCACAGTTCGACCAGAATCCAGTTCAGTTTTCGTCCACCGTCATACAGGTAAGGGTCTGTCGCGGAGTTCTCGAGTCGCAGTTGTATATAGTGCGTTTGGTAATTCAGTGGCCAACGATTTGCGGTGATAACTTTTTATGGAGCCACTTCTGCGTACCTATCAGAGAGAAAAAAAAGTTGATCCTAGCTTAGTGGCCTCAGTCCTTTCATTACCTCGGGGGTTTTAAGTGTTTACCGTTTTCATATACAGAGAAAAAACAAACAACAACAGAAAAAGTCAAAAACCTGGGACACTCGTGCGCGGTACAAAATGTGTTAAAACATCAACGGTATGGTACACTGTATAGTATAAAACCTAGGACACACGTGCGCGGTACAAAATGACGTAAAACATCTACGGTATGGTATAGTATAAAACCTAGGGCACTCATGCGCGGTACAAAATGACGTAAAACATCTACGGTATGGTATAGTATAAAACCTAGGACACACGTGCGCGGTACAAAATGACGTAAAACATCTACGGTATGGTATAGTATAAAACCTGGGACACTCATGCGCGGTACAAAATGACGTAAAACATCTACGGTATGGTATAGTATAAAACCTAGGGCACTCATGCGCGGTACAAAATGACGTAAAACATCTACGGTATGGTATAGTATAAAACCTGGGACACTCATGCGCGGTACAAAATGAAGTAAAACATCTACGGTATGGTATAGTATAAAACGTAGGGCACTCATGCGCGGTACAAAATGACGTAAAACATCTACGGTATGGTATAGTATAAAACCTAGGACACTCATGCGCGGTACAAAATGACGTAAAACATCTACGGTATGGTATAGTATAAAACCTGGGACACACGTGCGCGGTACAAAATGACGTAAAACATCTACGGCATGGTATAGTATAAAACCTGGGACACTCATGCGCGGTAAAATGTGGTAAAACATCTACGGCATGGTATAGTATAAAATCTAGGACACTCATGCGCGGTACAAAATGTGGTAAAACATCTACGGTATGGTATAGTATAAAACCTGGGACACACGTGCGCGGTACAAAATGTGGTAAAACATCTACGGTATGGTATAGTATAAAACCTGGGACACACGTGCGCGGTACAAAATGTGGTAAAACATCTACGGTATGGTATAGTATAAAACCTGGGACACACGTGCGCGGTACAAAATGTGGTAAAACATCTACGGCATGGTAGACCTGCAGAACCGGCCAGCATGGTAATCCCCTAAACAAAATTTAAACATAATGTATGTATTTAAACAATATTTAAAATAAGGAGCCTAAAGCTAAAGATGAAGATCCAACATAAAATATAAAACGGTAATCATCTTCAGCCCCCCCCCCCTCTCTCTCTCTCTCTCTCTCTCTCTCACACACACACACACACACACACACACACACACACACACACACACACACACACACACACACACACACACTCTCTCTCTCTCTCTCTCTCTCTCTCTCTCTCTCTCATGAGCACGCATGGCCTTTTCTACGACGTAACAAAAGACACTGAACCAACTGGCAATTTTTTTTTAAATTCTGTTTTTGGTATATATATATATGAACGATACAATGACAAGGACAAAGACAATGTGCATGTATAACCGGCATAACTAGAGTAGCTTGCAATTGAAATATAAACTGGAGTAATGCCATAATCAACGGCCATGAAGGCAAGTTACAAAGTAGGGGCGCATATATATCTAAGAAAAAAAAAACACCAAACAACCAAAAAAAAAAAAAAAAACCGACAACAAAAAAAGGCAATGTGGAGCACTGAGGACAGCAGGCTTGTGCATGCTATAACAAAAAATTATACATAATATACATATGCTTTGCAATGTAGTCTATATAATCTAAGGAGTTACAGCCATTTACGCATATATATTCCGCGCGGAATTGACTAGAGCACAAGGCGCGGTCTCGTGGTCCTTTAACGACTGGTCAATTTCTCTAATATCATTCGTAAAGAGCGTAGACCCTACAAGTACATTTTTTTTTTCATGCATGCAGTATACACGCACATACACCCACAGACAAACATACACAGACACAAACACACTCACTCATAAACACGTAAACAAGTGGTTGAGTATGCCTACCTAATATACTGACAACAGAAGCTAACATTATATTATAAGCATTTTGTAGGGAAACCAGTCGGATGTAAATTTCTCCATGTTACCAGATATTGTATGGATATAACGTCCAATGGCATATCTATGTTTTAACATCTGTACCAATGCTGCTTTGTTAGGAACAGTATTCTGTAGTTTGGATTTATATATATGGAACTTGGCTAATAAAAGAATCAAACCAAAGATTTTGTCTGTCTTGCACTGTTGCTTAGTACCAAAAATTACCAGGATGTCGGAGAAGCCAACTGGCTATTTTATAGCTTGCTACTTCAACGGTTTGTGTACGTTCGTACAGATCAGACAAGATGAGGTTTGTTGTCGTGCTTCTCCTGGTGACCCTTGCCACGGCCAACCCTGTGGACAAGCGGTTTCTCGAGAGAATTGTCGATGCCTTCAAACATACTTGGGACGCAGCTAAATCCGAATTCGACCACCTGACAGCTGGAATAAACGGTAAGATAAGAAAGAAAAGACTTTACACGTAGAAAATTAACGAGAATACGTATGAACAGGTCTTTACTTTACCCGCCCACACAGCGATAAAGATGAGAGGTTGTCAGTTGGAGTTCTCTTTCTCTTTACTAGCCGTTAAAAAGGCTCTATTCAACAGCGACGCATAATTGTGTGTGTGTGTGTGTGTGTGTGTGTGTGTGTGCGCGCGTGTGTGTGCCAGTGTGTGTGCCAGTGTGTGTGTGTGTGTGGAGGAGGGGGGGGGGGCTATGCCACTTCATATACTGAGACATGCGGTAATTAGTAAAAGGTAATTAGCAGATCGCACAACCTGACATTCCCGCTTTGTCAGTTTTCTAACCGATTATGGTCACGTACGTTTCTCTGGTTCAAAATGATTGAATATAATAATTTATATCTATAATTATTTATATCTATATAATTATTGCCTCATCAGTTGACCTTCACTCGGTGGTGAACAAGCTGATCCCGCTGATCGACTCGGCCCCAACAGAGATAGCTTGTAAGAGAGTGTGTGTTGGAAGCGCCGCAACGGTTCTGGGGCCAGCTGCACCACTGGCGCACACCGTCTGTGACCCTGCGTGCAAGGCGTAAGTTCAAACAACTATGCGCGCGTCGAGCCACAAGCACAGACCACGCTCCTTTATTTCCTAGTGTATAATGGACGACTCCACTCCTGTCAGTCGAAAGGGCCGAGCCCCCAGAATTCAGCCAATCGTGTCCCGCGGCATAACAAACAAAACACAGTCAGGGAAAGACCTGGCAAACTTTGTGCCTGACGCTACAACGAAGGAAGCACAGTGATGTAGTTTGATATGACTAAAACATGAAAGCAGTATGTCCATTTACGACATTTGAGAAAAAAGACTATTATTTTGGTCAGTGTCTTTCATCTTGAAATTACCCCTTTTCCCCATACAATGACGTTATGGATGTACTGTGATTTGCTAATACACCTCAGTGTAAAGAGGCGGGGATTTAGCCTCGGCGCCTGACGAGTAGAGTGGTCAATTAACTAGTAGCCCGGATGTCTGTAGCCACGCCCGCCTACTAAAGCTAATCCTCCTTGGCAACTGTACGCAATGCGGTTTTTTTTTTTTTTTACCTTCTGATTTTTATGTCAGGCACATATTCCGACAAGCTATCCCACAGGTGTTTGTTTGTCGGAGTTCACGTGTCTCGTTTTCGAACTTTGATTGGCTAGCATGACCTCCTAACCAGGAACTGGCTTCGTGACAATACTAACCGGTCACCATTATACACTAGGAAGGA
>JACVVK020000001.1:5077500-5150000 GCA_018292915.2 Batillaria attramentaria | reverse complement strand
CAAGGAGGTGAAAGAAAACCACCAACAACAAACAAGATGGTTAACGGTTACAAACCCAATATTGTTTCCATTCAGTGACCTGCTGTCGTCACGGTCGTTCTTCTGTAATGCCATGACAATGACAATGACAATGACGATGAAATTTTATTTTTAAACGGTAGAAATTGTAGCACACGTGTCAGTTTATATTTTGCCCTTGCTAAACTACAAAATGTAAAACAAAACAAGAGACAAAATACCCCCCCCCCCCAAAAAAAAAAAAAAAAAAAAAAAATATATATATATATATATATATATATATTACGTACAGACATACACAGATGGAATTAGCCCTTTTAATGATAAAAGACAAGTGCATGCTCGTATCTCAACCATGATGTTTTACCTAGGAGCGATCGTCAGTCGTGAACCTTTTTTCTGCCATTTTCACTAACACCCGCGTGAATAGATTTTGTTTTCTCCCAGACCTTCCCTACATCGTCATGAAGTGTGCCATCGTGTTGCTGGTCCTCGTGGCCGCTGCCGCCTCCAAACCCATGGACAAAAGGTTTCTGGGCCACTTCGTTGAGAAGGTCGAGGACGCATTCCATCACGTTGGGGACTGGTTTCAAGGCGTGTGGGACAAGGCGAGCGCCGGCTTCAAGAACTTGTGGAACTCGGCTAAGTCTGAGTTCGATCACATCGTCCACGGAAGTATGGATCTTCTTCTTCTTCTGCTTTATCATATAAGGCTATAATAGGCAGACGATTTCGTTGTTGTCATTATTGCGAGGACGTCAAGGCGGGTGTGTAAATGTATAATTAGCTGATTAGCGTGATCATGGAGCAAATACTCATCGGTATTCAACCAGTTCATATGGTGTAATGGCTTTATCATCCTTTTGTCTCTCATGTCAACTTTTTAGAACGGTTTTTGGCAAGTGTTCGTTGAATCTCTCTATGATCTGAGTAAGCAGTGCTTGTTATGTATCGGGTGCAGTCATGTTTTACTTGAACAACTAGCTTATAAAGTTGGAAACACCGATACCGAGTACAAATGTTTAGTTTTTGCCGGCCGTGTTGACACAGGAAGATCGGGGTGCACGCGCACCAAGCGTAGTAATATTTGTTCTTTGCCAAAAGGTTCTATGTGTTCTGTCTATCTATATAGATAAAATATTGGCTGGTAACACACGGAAATGGTTGTCTTGTGACGTGTCGCATGAGTTATTTTCACTAGTGAGATTCCTGCACTTGTACAACGAGAAAGATCAAAGGAAAAAAGCCGCTAATGGATGATAAGATTTGTTATTAGCATAGTTTACAGTGTTATAATTTTAATCATTGTAGCCAAACTTCCCATACATTGAACAATGAAGTATTATTGAACTAAATTTGAAGAATATCAAAGGAACCCCGCTATGAATGCGAGTTTTGCCATCGTATCAGGCATGATACGGATCTGCTCGTTCCCCAAAAATGTCATTCATTTCGTTTCTTTTTCAATTTGTTTCATTTTTTTAATGTGCTGATGCGGGTGGTGGTGATTGCGGAGGCGAGGGGCGGGAAGGGGGATGGGGGAAGGTGGGGGGGGGGAGGAAGAGGTAATTTTCGCAAAATGAACGACATGAACGTAGAACGTAGAACTTTAACAACTGTTTATGTTTCAGTTGACTTTCACGGTGTGGTTGAAAAGCTAGTTCCGCTCATTGACTCCAACCCGACTGAGACTGCATGCAAGGCGACCTGTGTGGCGTCTGCTAACGTCATCGGTTTGGGCGTGGCAGGGCCTTTGATTTCACGTGCTTGCGATCCAGCGTGCAGAGCGTGAGTGTTTGGTCAGAAAGGCAAATACAATCATTGTATTACTATGCCCATCTATATATTATATGTATACCTGCAGGCTGTTACTTTAATTTTTGTTCAAATTTTCGGCATACCACAACAATCGTTCCGCAAAGAAAGCTAACTGTTAGAAGTTAAGTAAATAGAAGCGACATAAAAGGGACAGAAACGGACAGAAACCACTTAACTTTCACAAAGGACGGCACGGGTCAACGTTTCGGCTTTCGCCTTCCTCAGGACACAAACAAATGGGACGTAACTTCAACTAACAAAAGGTAACTCTGCAGACATACTGACATACATGGCACGAAAAAAAAAAATGAAATGAAATGAAATGAAAGCGAGAAAAGGACCAGAAAACAATAGTAAAACTAGTTAGTTGAAGTTATGTCCCATTTGTTTGTGTCCTGAGGAAGGCGAAAGCCGAAACGTTGACCCGTGCCGTCCTTTGTGAAAGTTAAGTGGTTTCTGTCCCTTTTATGTCGCTTCTGTTTGCTTAACTTGTAACCACTTCGCAGTCATTACCGTTTCCTTTTCTGTTGGAAGTAAACTGTAAGAGGCGAACAGATCGCTTGAAGCTTGAAACGGGAATCAGTCAGACGGTGACGAATTACTGAATTAAATTTCATTCAGAATACAAGTAACATAGTTACTTATGGCTTGTAGGACAGTTAGGTTTGTTCGATAATCTTATACAAGAGACTCAAAATCGGAAAGGAAAAAGCCAAAGTAAAATACACTGAGATAAATCAACTTCAGCTGTCTAATCTTAAAACAACGTGTGACAACAACACAGAAAATAATCACTTTCGCTACATCACAACTGACGATGTGTGTGTGTGTGTGTGTGTGTGTGTGTGTGTGTGTGTGTGTGTGTGTGTGCGTGTGTGCGTGCGCGCGCAGTGCTCTCGGATACTTGGAGGAGAAGGCTGCGCAAGGATAATAAGCAGGAAAAGCTGGCATCGCCATGTATTTGGGGCCTCTTCGTGAATAAAACAAATCTGCTCAACGAGGTTCAGTGTAGTGTGTGTGTGTGTGTGTGTGTGTGTGTGTGTGTGTGTGTGTGTGTGTGTGTGTGTGTGTGTGTGTGTGTGTGTGTGTGTGCGTGCGCGCGCAGTGCTCTCGGATACTTGGAGGAGAAGGCTGCGCAAGGATAATAAGCAGGAAAAGCTGGCATCGCCATGTGTTTGGGGCCTCTGCGTGAGTAAAACAAATCTGCTCAACGAGGTTCAGTGTAGTGTGTGTGTGTGTGTGTGTGTGTGTGTGTGTGTGTGTGTGTGTGTGTGTGTGTGTGTGTGTGTGAGAGAGAGAGAGAGGGAGAACAAGAACAAGTACCTTTATTTTACAACGGTGGAAGTTACAGGCATATTCATACCAATTTTAAAACTTGCCGTTGCTACACTACTGTAAAAAACAGAGAGAGAGAGAGAGAGAGAGAGATGTGTAACGAGACTTACGGTGTAAAAAGTAACAACAAAACCAGTGACAGTACCAGCAATATGCATAGACCGAATTCAGAGGAGGCAGCCTATAACATTTAGCCATCTTAGGCCTAGGTTTTGTGACAGCTGGCGTCCATCCACTTGTCGCCTGGTTACTTTAGGTTAGCTAATTCAACCAGCAACCTCTTCCAGCTTAGCCAAAGCACTGTGGACAGAAAGAAAGATGAAAGATAAGATACGAAAACAAACAAAAGACTACACACACACACACACACACACACACACACACACACACACACACACACACACACACACACACACACACACACACACACACACACACACACACACACACTCCTCCAGCAATGCTTTGGATTGATCGGTGGAAGGGACACGACTCCACAAAAACCAGACTGAATACTGTCTCTACTCATTAGTCCGGTGGATCTGTCAAAGAAACCGTATTTTGACCCCACAGAAAACAAACCGACTACTGTCTATACTCCTTAGTTCAGTAGATCTGTCAAAGAAACCGTATTAATGTTTAGCCTTTGCATCGTCTCTCCTGCTGGCCCCGTATGTAAAACTCGAGGTTAATTTAACCCACGGCTACGGGCCTAACCCAGACTAAGACAAAAGAAACCCGAAAACAAAATTACATAAATAAGGAAGCGAAGAAAGAAAGACAAAAATTCTTTTGACCCGCTTCCTGATTTAAAACAAAAAAAAAACAACAGAAAATATAACCCTAGAGCTAGTTTAGTTCGAGGTTAGACTCTAACCCGGGGCTAAACTCCCTAACCCCGAGTTTTACATGCGGGCCCTGTTCATTTTGCATAAGATATATGCATAAGCTTCACTCAAACTCCCACCACCACCACCACCACCCCAGTTCCTTTCAATCTGCTGGGTAAAAGAACGGCATCAATGAATCGCAAAACGTATTTCCTATGACTATCTGAATGGGAACACTAGAATAGCGTCCACCACACCAGTTTCCTTTCTTTAAACCAAACAGACTAAGTTGAAGGGTGGTAAGGGTGTTTCTCGAAGCATTTTTGCTGTTGTTGTTGTTGTTGAAAAACTGGCTAAAGTCATTAATTGGAACAGCGTCACACAAAATTATTTCGCTGATTGAAACAAAGTGCAATGCAATTATAAATAATAAATATAAGGGAGTGGGTGTAGGGGTGTGTTTTGGGGTTTAACGGTCCTTTTCCACCACATACGGGTGATATCAAAGACGGGGCAACGATGACAAAGCCAGCACAAATATTTGGCTCCAGCCGGGATACGAACTCACGACCCGAACATTAGAAGTCCAACGCTCTACCATTCGGCCACCCCGGCTCCCCAAACTATAAGGGAAATTATCTATTAAACTTTGTGTAACTGATAACTAACTAAATGAATAAACTAACGAAAATTATAAGTAATAAGTTTATTGGGCAGTTTTCTTTCGATTTTGCGCCTTTCAACTATAAATAGTGCAATGAATCTGTAAAAGAGTGTTTAGGTTCAATTTTGCCCACTACACTGTATCTACTTACGTAAGTATATGCAGCTTACTGTTTATTCCGGAGGTCAAGGAGTTGAAAGAGTTTTTTGCTGACTCGAAAGCATGGTTTAAGGAGTCCATCCATCCGTTAACAGCGTCACCGAATCCATCGATGAAACGCTTGTCCTGATTGGCTGGCACAGCGAATGTCGAAGCCACCAGAAGGCTCAGAATCACTACGGTCTTCATGGTTTTAATCCTGTTGTACCAGTAGCAATAAACGCTTTCTAGAACCCTACACTCTCGAACTGGATGACGACCAAACAAGAACAGAAAGTTTGTAAATAGATAAATAAACGAATAAGTAATAAATAAATAAATAAATGAATAAATGATGTGAACAAAATTGATGGAAAAATTTATCAAATCGGTATCAGTTATTTTAGTGCTGACAAGGGGAGTAAGTTTTTGTTGGTTAAATGGATCTTATACATTTATCCCCCACCCACTCCCCTCCTCCCACACCCACAGTAAATAAACAAATAAATAAAACTTTAAAAACCTAAACAAATTGTACAGAAATAGAAAAAAAATGGTACATAAATTTGTAAATAAACAAAGGAATAAATATAAATACTAACAGAATAAAAAATAAGATAATAAACAACAACAAAAAAAAACACCCCAAGTACACAAGATAAAAAATCTGAACATGAACAAATGAATGAATGAATAAATAAATAAATAAATAAATAAATAAATTGTGTGGGGGTAAATACTGTACCTGTAGCCTCACACGTACAACAAGTAAATGTAAATGGTATGTTACCCGGCCAGGGCAAGACTTTAATAGTAGACATCACTGACCTCAGCATTACGTCAGTCGGACATGTCAAATCTTGGGTCAGGTACTGTCCAGTTGAAGCAGCTGTTTGGTTTCAGACAATACTATCCATATAACGTAGTCTTCCACAGTTATTCCATGTTATCCATGTCACTAACTTTTCATTTACCGGCGTTCCTAGTCTTAATGCCCATGCAAACATCATATTCAAAATTACATTTCCTGTTTTGAAAGTTAAATTGTGCATTGCACCGGCCCCCGTAGTGTAGTGGTTAGCACTTCGGATCATGGACCGGGAGACCCGGGTTCGAATCCCAGCCGAGGCAAGCGGGATTTTTCCTACCTAGGTCGGCTCCTACCCAGAGCGGGTGTGCTATGGACCCGATGGGGAGGCTGTTGCCACACAGCCGAGCTTCACCCACTTCACGGGTGCGACTTTGGGGGTGCTTCCCTTAGTATGACACGTCTTATGATGTGGATGATTACACGGCCGGCACCGCAGGTGCCGTAGTTCCCGGGCCTGGTTAATGCCGGGATATTTATGACAGGAAGCGTGGAATGCGGCCCTGTCCCGCAGTCCCAAACCACATGGACCTCCATAGCATCATCTTACTATCATCCTCATCTCCATCATCATGCATAATAAAAATTGTCCCAGCTTCCGAGTCCGCCGTGGGTTCCACCCATGACCTGGGAGGAACACCACTGGAGCCGGCAAAGAGTTGGGGCCAAAAAAAAAAAAAAAAAAAAATTGTGCATTGCTGTATTTGTTAAAATGCTTTGTCAGTGAACATGACAGCCTGTTGTAAGCAAGGGTTTGCAGGAGGAAGTTCTACTGATAAATTTCAGAAGCCGCAAATCATTTCTCTGGCTTTGTCCGTATTCGTCTATGCATAATGCTTATCTAGGAATCATGCCATACTTTTCAAATTGTTCAGGTCCTTGTGTGTGTGTGTGTGTGTGTGTGTGTGTGTGTGTGTGTGTGTGTGTGTGTGTGTGTGTGTGTGTGTGTGCGTGTGTGTGAAAGCCCATTTAGGAAAAGGGAGAGATTTATCTCATTTTGAATAATTCTCAGCTTATGAACGTAAAAATTCCTTAGCATCTTGACTCCTCAGCCGAAAACATGAAAGTACGAGGATACAAAATTATACATATAAGTTGTGACTGATACAAATTTTATTGTTGGCAATGTAAGGGCATTAAACTCTTATGAAATCGGTCGCAGCACTGACACTGAAATTTTTTATTTTTTTTATTTTTACAAGACTGCACAATATACTTATATAACATATATACTTATATGGGTAAGTTATACATAAAGGTAAGGTAATTCTAAGATGAACACAAGCGAACAAAACTAGAAATAGTTGACAAACAAAAACCCCCAACAAAACAACACAACAACAACAAAAACAAGAACAAAAATACACACACAAAAAACCCACATAAAAACACACAACAAGAGCAATTTAACAAACAAGAAAGAAAGAAAACAAACAAACAGACAAACAAACAAAACTACAAAAAAAACTGAATCCACAAAACAGTAAGCTTATACATAAATACACATATTCGAACACACACTGTCATGGGTGGAGTCAGGTTACAAGGACATTTTGGCATACATGATTTTGAACATATACACATGATTCTTTTATTTCGACTTACGTCTCGAAGAACTGCTGGGTTTGTGGCGATTGACAAGTTCCGACATTTATAGGTTTCAGAAAACAAACAAACAAACAAACAAAGAAACAAAACAAAACAAACAAAAAACCTTCTGTTTTGCACTAGCTGTACTCGTGAACGCGCCTTTGCGCTTGAATTAGTCTGTCATCAAGTTAGTAGAGATTTAAATGCAGAGCACTGACGTTCGTTGGCCGCGAGAGCGAGGTGAACTTCAACGACCTGATTTTACCGTGGTTATTTCGAATAAAGTGATACAGAATACAGAATACTTTATTAATCCCATATTTGGGAAATTGCAGTTCTGGCCCGCATACTAATAAGACACAAATGATAAACATTTTGATAAAAGAGACTACAAAAATAAGTAAAACAGACAGTCTTGACCAGTAAGATTACTTAAAATCACGAATAAAACACACTAACACATAATAAAATTCCTGTCACAGTCAACACTCATTGATACATCCATTCCGGCATTCACGCTGCACATTCACGCTGCACATTTACTCGCTCTGCTCTCTCTCTCTCTCTCCCTCCCCCCCCCCTCTCTCTCTCTCTCTCTCCTCGATCCCCACACACACCCCTCTCTCTCTCGTGCGCGTCCTGCTTGAATTGGCAGCTCTAATAGCTGTGGGCAGAAAGGATCTTGAATATCTGGTAGTCCTAGCTCTGGGTACTCTAAACCTACCACTACGTACAATAGTCAAGTTGTCGAAGTCCTGTCTGAGGGGATGTGTCTCGTCACTGAGGATGTCAGTCAGTTTGTTCTTCGTTCGTCGGTCGTACAGTGTACCAAGTGTGTCTTGTGTCCTCCCGATCACCCCACCCGCTTTCTTGATCAGTTTATCCAACCTACCACTATCCTGTTTTGTCAGATTCCCACCCCAGCAAGTAAGGCCAAAAGACAATACACTACAAACTACTGATGAGTAAAACATTTGGAGAAGCTGAGGACAGACATCAAAAGACCTCAGTTTTCTCAGACAGTACAGACGTGTGTGTGCTTTCTTAAGGACAGAATCGGTGTTTTGGTTCCAGCTCAAGGTGTTATCCAGCACAACCCCTAGATACTTATACGTCTGCACACGTTCGACTTCTGCCCCTTTGATGATGACAGGGCTAGGTGTAACTTTGTTCTTCCTGAAGTCGATCACCATTTCCTTAGTTTTGTTTACATTTAGGTGGAGAAAAGTTTTGTCACACCAGTCCACAAAGTCGTCAATCTCGTGTTTGTAGTTAGTGTCGTCATCGTCAGTGATTTTTCCAGTCAGTGCAGTGTCGTCGGCGTACTTGTCAATGATACAGTCATCGTAAGAGGCCCTACAGTCAGCTGTATACAGAGAGAACAGGAAGGGGGAGAGAACCGTCCCCTAGGGCGCGCCGGTATTGGTAAAAATGACGTCAGAGACAAGATCAGACTGGGACTTTGTTTGTTTAGAACGGTGTGCAGGGCAGACAAGTTGTGATCGTGAACTAAGTGAGCGGTCGGAGGCCTGACTAGGCTGTAGCTTGACGAACTGTGGACGGTTTGTCAGGTAATCAAGGACCCAGAGAACTGTGGACGCACTGACTTTCATGTTTAGGAGTTTATCTGCAAGCAAGTGGGGTTGAATGGTATTAAAAGCACTGGAAAAGTCATAAAACATTAAACGGATGGAGGTTCCTGGTTTATCGAGATGAGAGTAGATGCTGTTCAGTACATGCAATAATGCATCATCAACACTCCTATTTTTCCTATAAGCAAATTGAAAAGGGTCAATAAAATCAGCTACTTGCGCTTGAAGATATAAAAGCACCACCCTCTCAAACACTTTCATCACGCAGGAGGTTAAAGCTATTGGACGGAGATCATTCATAACACTGACAGGATGTTTTTTTTTGGCACAGGCACAATACAGGACATTTTCCATAGCTCAGGAACTTCACACTGAGCAAGAGAAAAATTAAAAATAAAACACAAGATTTTGTACAACTGTTCGGCACATGTTTTCAGGACCTTGGGCAGTATGCCGTCCGGGCCAGCAGCTTTGCTCGGTTTGACCTGTTTAAGTAACTTTAAAACATCCCCATCCTGCACTGTCATACTCTGCTCCTGTTCGTGATCAGCCACTAGTACCCCCTTCATCTCCTCCCTCTCCCGCCCAAAGTCATGACAGTCGAAGCGTGCGTAGAAACGATTCAGGGCGTTGGCGTAATTGGCCGAGTCCGAGTTGACCTGCGAACGTTTTGTTGTCTTACGCCCGCCCATCAGATTCATCCCTTCCCACACCTTCCTTATATCATTTGTCTGAAATTTCTGTTCTATCTTCCTTTTGTATTCTTTTTTCCCCTTCCTTATTTCGACCTTCAACTCTTTCTGTATATCCTTTAACTGTTCTTTGTTGTTCTCCCCAAAAGCTTTTTTCTTTTTATTGATAATTTCTTTTATGTGTTTTGTAACCCAAGGTTTGTTGTTGGAATAAACCTTTACTGTTGCTTTTGGCACGACATTGTCAACGCAAAAGTTAATGTAGTCACACACCCTGTCCGCAAGCTGGCTGACATTTGTTTCCGTATCTGTAAACACTGACCTGTCAGTGCACTCGAAACAGCCCCGTAAGGCCTCGCACGCTGTTGCGGTCCACTTTTGCACTGTTTTCGATACAGGAGGTTTGCGTTGCACGCGCGGTCGGTATCGCGGTAGCAGGCTGACCAGGTTGTGGTCCGAGCGGCCTAGGGGCGGTAGGGGGGCCGAGTTGTACGCATCCTTGATGTTACAGTACAGTAGGTCGAGCGTGCGATCACCCCGGGTAGTGCATGTTACTTGTTGGTGGTACCCCGGCAAAACTTTCTTCAGGCTACAGTGGTTAAAGTCGCCGGTCACAATCTTGACTGCGTCGGGTGCACTAGTATCTAGGTCGTGCACGTGGCTCGCGATGATATGGTCGGCTGCGTCCTTTGCGTTCGCTGTTGGTGGCACATACACGTTAGTGACGATCACGTGGGAAAACTCTCGTGGCAAGTAGTAAGGACGTGCACTCACGGTTAGCATTTCCACAACAGGTGAGCAGTGTGTATACCGCAGTGACACATTGTTTGGATGACACCATTTCTGGTTGACATACACACAAAGTCCACCCCCTTTCTTCTTTCCTGACTCTTTCTGTCTATCGCCCCGGAACAACTGAAATCCATCGATAGCCACACTACTGTCTATGATCATTTCATGCAGCCACGTTTCTGAGAAACACATAAGACTACACGTTCTGAAAGTATCGACATGTTGAACACTGGCGTGTAGCTCATCTAGTTTATTGTTCAAGGACTGTACGTTACCGATGATGGCAGACGGGAGAACAGGTTTACAACCTCTCCTCTTGTTTCTAGCTCTCACTCCTCCCTTTTTACCACGTTTCCTGACTCTCATCTCCGGCGGCAGGTCCAACACCGGGCGGCCAACTAGAGGGGATGACCGTAGCTCGAGTAGTTCGGCCATGTTGAAACGGATCAAAGTGGTCACTGTCCGAATGGAATTTTGAGTCACACACTCGCAGCACATCATGCACACCACCACCAAACACACCACAACGCTCCTGAAGCAGGCATCCATCGTTACGGTCCAGACTTTCACAGTATCACAGTTTAAAAAACAGACAAGAACATAAAAAGCACACAGATGCGGGGGGCAGACGTGTCGCCACGAGCGCAGCGCCACCAGCAAATGTGTTGAAAATCAGTCGGTCATAGTGTGTAAAGTTGGCTGTATACCGGCACACCAGACAGGGGATGCTGGCAGATCTGTTTACAGGTCGTGCTGCCAAAGTTTAACAGTATGGTAGACTGTCTCACAGCGTGCGGGCGGTATACGCGGTAATCGGAATCAGGAGGGTCTGTCTTCTCCTCCGTCCTCCACAGAGAGAGCGTGTGATTTTATTCAGAGTGAGATATTGTCGGGTTTTTGGTGACCAGCATAGAAGGTGATGGCGTTTTCGCTTGTACAATCATTATAATTGCAACGTGTTATTACTTGAAACGTCACGGTGCCATGTATTTACAGATTAAAAAAAAAACCACAATAATTTTCAAAGACATACTGTATTATCCAACCGTATGCACGTCATCAGTATGTAAAACAACAACAACAACAAAAACAAAACAACAGTGCAATGAGACACCGATGGAACACTGTGACACCTGAGAAACGCCATTCAAACATCCTGATGCCGGCAATCCGACGATAATGCTGCCGGCCTGTCCTCCTTGTTGTAATAGCGCGGACTTTGCATGCACCATAACACTGACTCGGCTTGGTAGAATTGAATTAACCTGCGCGTTTCCGCATCAGTCCACTTTTCTGTGTTTTCTCGCAGAATAGTGCTGTCCATGTCAGAGCGTGATCGTATCCGATGTAAGACTGAAATCGTCTGCGAGGAAACGTCGCTTGCTGCAAGGCCGACACCGGATGTTAGGCGGAATGTGTCTGGAGCGGTGTCACGGGCATCTGGTATTGCTCACTCGGCACCCTCTAATGAGGTCTCTGACGCTGTTTGTTGGGCCGTGTACGGAGTGCTTAATTTTAATACGACCTCTTGTCAAAGGCTGAACTGGTCTTGTTTGACAGAAACTATATTGTTGTGTTGTAAACTGGCCAGATTCGAATAAAAGTCCGACAGATCATGAATGTGAATCTGTCATGTTTCAGTTGTGTTTCCCGTGGTCGTAGGTGTGTGTGTGTGTGTGTGTGTGTGTGTGTGTGTGTGTGTGCGTGTGCGTGTGTGTGTGTGTGTGTGCGTGTGTGTGTCTGTGTCTGTGTCTGTGTCTGTGTGTCTGTGTTGACACATGGCAACGTCGTCGTACCGCTCTATAGATTCATGCACGCATGAACCTCCATATACAGTAACATAAACTACCTTTGCTGACAGGCAACAAGCCAATAACTTGGCAAGTCCGAAGTCAGCTAACGCAAGCAGCGGGCAGAGAAAATCGACATATTATCTACAGCCTGCCCAAAGAACGAGACAGACGTGTCGCTCAAAATGTGAAAAATGCTGGCACTTAAACTTGGAAAGCCACTCCGCGGCATGTAACGCGTTAATATTTAGTGATATATTTGTGTGTACTAGAATGACCACAGTCAAAATTGCGTTCACAGTCACATCTCTTATATCCACGAGGAACCAGTGTGTACAGAATGTAGCCTGTGCGTATCGTGTAGACGTGATTCATCTTCTGTCCGTTTCTTCTCGCCATGATAAACAGACCTAAATCCATATTTCCCCTGAGTACTTTTTGGTGTAAACGGACAAGTTTTTTTCTTCTCTCTCGATAGAATGAAACTATTCCAAAATAATTATTGTATCATCATCATCATCATCATCATCATCATCATCATCATCATTTCAGATCGGTGTTCCATAAAACCTGCTTGTCGCTTTCATGGGCAAGGGGTTGGGTAGTTGCTTTGGGAGCGGGATCGGTTAGGAGCGGGAAGCGGGATGGGGGGGAGGGGGTGGGGCGGGAGGGGGAGTACTCCTTAGCCCCAGGAAGTCATTAGCTGATTGAAAATTATTAGATTTTTATTTTTGTGTTGTTTATTTTATTTGCTTCACAGGATATGTTTACTCTGCCCTTCCACACCGTGTCAGCATACTTGTTGTGAGATAACTTTTAATGTTCACTGTGAGTTTGTGTGTATGAAAGTGGTGTATGTAGTTATGATGTACGGCGCTTAGAGCCTGTTTTATTTCGTGTATAGGCGCCTTATAAATCGTCATTATTATTATTATATCTGACCTAAAAAATACTATGTATCTGACACGCACGCTGGAAAAAGGAACGTTCTGTATGCCGAGCAGAGTTTCAGTTTATTAATATTTTAGATTAAATCAAAATCACGACGTTCTACACGTACTTGTATTACACCACAAACATGATTCTAAGTGTGTGTGTGTGTGTGTGTGTGTGTGTGTGTGTGTGTGTGTGTGTGTGTGTGTGTGTGTTCTGGAATTCACACACATTCACATACTGGAGTGCACATGAAAACAAAACTTCTTGTACGTCACAAAATTGTAATGCTGAATATAGGGGCTTGAAGCTATATCACCGCATTTCTGCAAGGTCTACTTGTATCTTTATTAAAGTTTCTATGTTTTTAATGAGTTTTGAGGAAAAAAAACTGCTGTTTACAAAGCTCTAAGGATGTTTGCCGAATGAATACATTGGCCATTGCGACCATATTTTGTGACTTTGTGACTTTTAATAGTAGAGAAATATGCCTTTCTTTGCACTAACCAGTACTACCCGCCAATCGACAGGGGCGGTAAAAATAGCCACCAGTCAGCGCTGTGTATTTGGTCTTCAGTCTGCAACAAAATAACTTCTTCTAACGTCCTCCTACATAGGACAACGTACACTCGACTCGACTCGACTCGACTCGACTCGACCTTTATTGATCAGGCCATTGGCCCATATCAAGGGCTACATGTGCGCCAACGCATCAAAGTTTGAATAAACATGCAACAAGAAATGTATGGTAATATTTTGTAAAAACGAGCCGCGTGGAATACGACATGTACTGCGAAGCATTCCTCAGCAAAAATGCTTCATGTACAAACTTTGCCACATTCAACATTACAGTACTATTAATGCTGGAGAGCAACAAAGCCAAGCAACGTAGCAGGACAACGTACGAGTTATCGCAATGTTTTAGATGCTATACTGTGACCCAAGTGACTGAATCTGACGCACGGGTTAAGCGCATTCCTTCAAAAGTTTTCCACAACCTTGTTGTATGCCTGACAAACGTAGTGAGACTTTAAAGCCTGTATTTATTTCGGTTCTTCGTACTTCATAAAACGGGTTTATCTATACTCATATATATAACTACCACCCCTCAGCCCCTCCCATCTAACCTCCAGCATACCCAACCCCCCCCCCCCCCCTCACCCCCGACCTCCTCATTCGCAACACCTTTCCAACAACTTCCAAAAGCAGCTTCGAGTAAGTAATCTTCTTCAGCAGTTTTTGTCAGACCGTACATAATATCCTGAACACGGATAAGCAGTTTTTCATAAAGGGGTGATAGACATTTTGTTCACGTAAACTTGTCCGTTCAGTCAATATGCACTACCTCGGCAACTTGTATAGGATCAAAAGTGTTTATATAAAAGGCGTAGCAATCTTTCTGTTTGCAAGGCTTTTCTCCTCTCTCGCTCTTTGCCAACGTGAGTATTACATCAAGCTGGTCTAGAGAACCTTTCCTTCTCGATCAGTCCAAAGCTTGACAGAATTACACTGATTTCTGTCTTTGGAAGTTTTCTTCTGTGTATTGCTGTTGATATTCCAGTTAGCGATACCAGATACCCTTTTTTGTGTGGTCTTTCAGAGCGGTTTTATGTGTTTGGATTTTTTTTTCTCTTTTTTTTTTTTTTCTTTTTTCTGTCTTTTTTATCTTGTGTAAAACACCCAGGACTTTTACGTTTTTACTTGTGGTTTGACACTTCAGGTATTCATCAAGGAGAGTTGGAACTACCGTACAGCCTAATATAATATGATCAGTATCTCAAGAAACAATGCTATAAACAATGTCCAAAGTCGTGTACGTGTAGTCTATGAACCAGATGCAAAATATTTCAGTGATTTTTACGATTTTGCTCATTATTTTTTTTAAAGTGTGTTTTGAGACTTTTGGTGTTCTCCAAGGAGAGTTAGAACTAATATACAAACTATACGTGCAATCGGTATCGCAAGAAACAATGCAAATCAACATTGTTCAATGTCGGGAACATGTAGTCATTCCTCTCTGGGCACAGCGGCTACGCATTGAAGCATACGAATAAGGGAGGTCTGACTTCAAGTTTTGATTATTTCTGTGCTCATGAAAACATTTAAACTATCTTTTACACTGCTCTCAATCTCTTGATTATCTACTCTTTCATTCTGCAAAGCCTCATACGAATCGAAAGTTTCAGAGCCACATCTGGTAAATGACTGATTTGTACGAGTTACTGCTATGGGTCATCAACAATGCCGCATTAGGTAAATGACTGATTTGTACGAGTTACTGCTATGGGTCATCAACAATGCCGCATTAGGTAAATGACTGATTTGTACGAGTTACTGCTATGGGTCATCAACAATGCCACATCTGGTAAATGACTGATTTGTACGAGTTACTGCTATGGGTCATCAACAATGCCGCATTAGGTAAATGACTGATTTGTACGAGTTACTGCTATGGGTCATCAACAATGCCACATCTGGTAAATGACTGATTTGTACGAGTTACTGCTATGGGTCATCAACAATGCCGCATTAGGTAAATGACTGATTTGTACGAGTTACTGCTATGGGTCATCAACAATGCCACATCTGGTAAATGACTGATTTGTACGAGTTACTGCTATGGGTCATCAACAATGCCGCATTAGGTAAATGACTGATTTGTACGAGTTACTGCTATGGGTCATCAACAATGCCGCATTAGGTAAATGACTGATTTGTACGAGTTACTGCTATGGGTCATCAACAATGCCACATTAGGTAAATGACTGATTTGTACGAGTTACTGCTATGGGTCATCAACAATGCCACATCTGGTAAATGACTGATTTGTACGAGTTACTGCTATGGGTCATCAACAATAATAATAATAATAATAAATGGTATTTCTAGGGCGCATTTCTTTAAATAAAACTCAATGCGCCTATCACTCACTCACACTCACGCACATCATACAACGATGAACAGACATACACTGGTGAAACTGACTAGTTAAAATAACTGGTGTCAGTAGTTTGTGGCCTCATGCCGCTCAAGCAACAAGGACCAGCATGCGGCTGAGGAAATTACTGATAGGCTTTGCGGAAGAGGAACGTTTTCAGACTGCTCTTGAAAACGGACACCGTGGGCGCATTTCTCAGATCTGAAGGCAGAGAGTTCCAAACGGCAGGAGCGGCAAAACTGAAAGAGCGCTCACCGAAAGATTTAAGTATTTTTAACACTTTTTGTGCTGAAGTTTTCCTTGAAGGACCTGATAATGCATCGGAACTCTGTTATCCATGCATTTTCTGGCATAAAAATAAAATAAAATAAAATAATACATAAATAAATAAATGAATGTATAAATAAATAAATAAAAATGAACGGCTGCCACCAATTTATCTGCAGTATCTCTTCATCCAATCTTGCACACACATACACAAGAAATCACAATGCATTTCAGTATGAATCCGACAACTGTTTTGGTCATAATAATGTAGCCTGTGATAGCTGCTACTAGTAGTGTGTATATGCACAAAATACCACCAGCAATACGCATACAGAAAACACACCATGACCAACCACGTGGTTTATTTTGTTAAACCAAGCACAGGAGTAAACCAAGACTTAAAAGAACTATGTTCGCATTGACTGGAGGGGGAAAAATGCCACTTCCGAACCTCTTTCGATGTTTGTTGAAAAACTTGATGCTCTGTTTGGGTCATTTAGTATTTTTGAGAAATACGGCTTTCTTTTAACGCGCAATGTCTATTGTACGATCACTGAGTTGTGATTTGGAGCTATAAATAGACTTAGCCCAGTCAGTCGCTTCGCTTTGGGGCAACGCAGCCTCGACGCGAGGCTTCTCGCTGGTTCGCTGTGTTATACCTTGATATAAACTACTGTTTCGAAGCAGTGAGTTAAGCGCATTCGATGACAAGTTTTCCACAACGTTGTTGTGTGCCAGATACGTTCACAGAGGCTTAAAAGCTATGTTCGTAACGCCGCTGAGATAGAAAACTGCCGCTTCCCAAGCTGTAAGGTTGTTTGCCAGATAGAAGGCTGTTACACTTGGCCATCGCGAACGTTTTCGTGACTTTCTGGCTTCTACTACCAGAGAAATACGATTTTTGTTGAGTCCATCAAAAATGCGGCGCCAAAATTGTGGAACTTTCTCCCTGAGACAGTGGAAGGGGCAGTCAGCATTACCGCATTCCGGAAGCGCCTGAAGACTTATCTCTTCAGTGCCGCGCGCCAGTAATCATCTGCAGTTTTTTTTTGTTTTTTTTTTAAACTATCTTTCCTTTCAAAACCTCTCCCTAAGCGCCGTGAGCACTCAGTTAGGGTGGAGCCGTGCGCTATATCAAGTCTCCATCATCATCATCATCCATGGTGCATTTCATGAACAGATTGGGACTCGACAAGTCTTCTAAAACTAGCCACCAATCAGCGCGTCTAGCTGGTCTCAGTCCGCAACCAAATAACGCCCTCTGCTGAGTACGCGGTACGCTTCTACAGCAAACATAATTATGCGCCGGCCAGAGTCGCCACAATTGTTTCAGATGCCGTATTGTGACCCAAGTGACTCATTCTGGCTCCGCATGTAGAAGTCGAAGTTAGGGATTTTAGCCCCGGGTTGGAGTCTAACCTCGAACTAAATTAGCTCTAGGGTTAAATTTTCTATTGTTTGTTGTTGTTGTTGTTTTAAATCAAGACGCGGGTCCATTCCAGCAAGGTGCCTGAGCCGTTATAGAAGGATTTATTTCTTCTTTTCTTCGCCTCCTTTTTAAAAAAAAAATAATTATAATTTTTTTTTTTTTTTTTTGGGTTTCTTTTGTCCTAGTCTCGGTTAGGCCCGTAGCCTTGGGTTAAATTAACCTCGACTTTTACATTCGGGCCCTGATGCATAGATTAAGCACATTCGCGGGGAAGGGGGGGGGGGCATCCCACACGCTATTGCACGCCTGCCATACGCATTGAGACTTTAAGAATGTGCTGTCTGTTGCTTGTTCCCAGTCTGTCAGCCGGTGGTGAGGTGATCCCCAACATACACAGGCGAACGACATCACCACCTCCCACCAACTCACCATCATGCTGCCGATCCTTGTGGTGGCGCTCGTCTTCTCAGCCTTCTCTCCGGCCCAAGGTAAAACAACCTTAGTTTAGGCTGGATGGCTCTGCGCCGCGTCGACGCTCTTCCCCTGGTGGAAGCAGCCCAAATTTCCCGAAAGGGACAATAATTTTTTTTTTTAAAAGAAGTAATAATAACAACTGTAGGCGCTTTACCGAATTTCTTAAACTGGCTCAAGGCGCAGCGAACTAAACTCAACACGCACGCTCAAGTGAATCACACGCATTCCCTCACACACTAGACACGAACACTTTACAATCCCGTGGTGCGAAGAGTCACCTCATAAGTTTAAGTTTCGGAATTTCGAATTGCATGTATTTTCAAATTTTATGGGCAAACCAGTATAAACACCTCAGCCAACAAACAAAGAAACAAACAGACAAGCAAAGAGAAACAGATCAACACAAAACAAACGTAATATACAACAAACCAACAAAGAAAGGAACAAACGAACAACCAACCAACCAACCAAACAGAACACACACACACACACACACACACACACACACACACACACACACACACACACACACACACACACACACACTTTGGCTACCACCTGCTCCGCCGGCCCTGTTATGGCCAATACACAAAGAGCGACAGCGCACGGCCAGCGGCGATTGACTGACCTGGCGAGGAAAAAATAGGACGGTGTTCTATTAACTGGCGAGCAGACGGCGTTGCGCTTCAGTCCCTCCCGTGAGCCGATGTATTTGGATTAGAGCGCATTTTACCACTGGTATGCGTGCAAAATGGCTGCGTCTGACTAGCTTCTAAGACAGTGCAGCTAGTACTCAGTACTAGTGGGCAAAATGTATCGCAACGTATGACCGCGACCTCAGCGTAAATACACAAACGGCAGGGTTCGCGTTAACTGGCAATTACCAGTAAATTACTGGTTATAAAGAGGAAATACTGGAAAATTTTTAGCTGTCAGTCACGGGGACTGGTTTTATTTTGCTGGGACTGGTTACAGATTTATGGGAGAAAAAAATAACAAGATGGCCACCAGCCCAATATGTTGTTTCCATTCAATGACCTGCTGTAGTCACAGTCGTAGTCGTTGTGTCATGTATGCAGCCCGCGCGCACACGCCGGAACGCAAGCTCTCTGACATCAAGCATGCTGACATAAAGAAAGTACTGAAAACCCTTATCGTGCCCCTATGCACTTGCAAAAACCCAAACACATGAGGTCGTGTGAGCTCGCCTAGCTGGTTGACGTCACAACTTGTTGGCGTATGCGAGGTTCTACATGGGTGAATGAATTCTTGTACTAAAGTCGTTCCCCTTTGACAGAGTTACTTCCCGCAGACCTGACTGACAGACGATTGCTTACTGGTATCGGAGAAGAGACCCTCTCTCTCTTTCTCTCGCCTTAGACGCGCGCTTGCGCGCGCACGCACGCACCCCCCCCCCCCCCCCCCCCCCCACACACACACACACACACACACATTATGCAAAGACCTTGGAATCAGAAAGACGCGTCACTCCTGCCCTCGTAAGAGAGACATATAGCGGGACAACGCGAAGAGTTGTCTGCCCGCATTAGCGCGCATCCTAGATCTGGCCCCTATAGTGACAGCATGGCGGAAAGTGGAAAGCGATCACAAAAGCATGCAATTGTGTTCTGCGCCGAATTGTTCAAATAACAGACAAATATAAACGGGGAAATACTTCTTTTGGTATTCCTTTCCTATTCGCTTTCTTGTCAAAAAAAAAAAAAAAAAAAGACCTCAAGTGGTACGTGTGCATGCAGTGTAAACTAACAGTAAACACACGCGGCTGACGCAGATACAGCGTAATTTTTTCCCTGACAACTTTACAAATCACGGTGACTTAAATTGTGCTAGCGTCTACCTGCATCTAAATTCAGAACACACACACACACACACACACACACACACACACACAGAACAAAATCATCCGGCTGAACTTCATTCTAACCATTGTAAAACCATATCACAACATAGAATCTGCTGGATCGTCGGTCGCAGATATGATTAATGCTGAGTTAGCAGGAAGTATTCAGCGGATGCGTCCATCTTTGGATCTCTCGCACATTCGATCTTTCTGTGTTCCGTACTAGTTTTACTTGAACACATCGAACGAAATGCACTGCGTAGCCTACGTACAGCAGTGAAAGCCAAACTAGATCTTTCGTTCGTCCTCCGGAACTTTGAGAGTACTTATGTTTTCCATAGGCCTAAAACACATGCGAAATATATGGGGGGAGACCACCTGTCAGTCGCTGACATCTTCGTTTTTGTTTATTTTCTTAAAATGTTTTACGGCGGCTAGTGTAGGGTTGGGTCAAACAAACAGACTTTTTAAAAGCATGCGGATTCTATACTAAATTTACGCCAGTCACACGTCGTGGATGCGGCGATTTTGGTTTTCACGTGTGATGCTATGTGTTATGTTTGGGAGAAAACATAATCTTGGCTCCAACTTCGATACCGATCTTGGCTCCAACTTCGATATCGTAGGCATACCTACCTCTATTTTTCAAGGGGGAAATCTACAGAAAGGTTTTCCCGTTCCTGGTGTTCGCTTCTGACAGCAATTCGGCGCTCCACACCATTGCACGCCCGAATTTTTGCGTGGTTTCTGGCTTTCTGCCATTACTGCGTAGATCTGCGGGATGCGCGCTAATGCGCGCAGACAACTACTCTTACGCGTTGTCCCTCAAAGGGAGGTAAGTGAACTATCTTTATGTTTCCAAGATCTTTGCATTATGCTTCTGAGTGTGAGTCAGTGGCAAAAACGAAACCCACTGAAATTCCCGCTTTCCACATGTCAAGTTGTAGAGATCGCGAAAAGATACTGCATTTCGATGCAAAATAATTTCTAGACCATCCCAGAACATGCTGGTGCAGTAACGTCAGTAGATTACGTCACCTTGGAAAGATATCGAACCTTCCAGTAAGTTGAGAAATGTTCTAGATCTGACCTGTTCAGTACGTAAGCAGCCCTGCACAGCGTTCTGGGTTCTTCTTCTTTCATGAATTTGTTCTCCGTGCATATTCTGTTCATAAAGTATTGGAGTTGTATTCTGTTGTATCCCGTGTCTTCTCTGCGACTGCACGAAGATGGCGACATAGTAGAAGTAAAATACACCACGTCTCCAAACAGAGGAATTCGGAAAGAAAGTGGCGAGACACCCCCAAGAAAAAACAGCATCACGTCAATCAAACATGACGCACTTACTTTACGTCAGTGCGCGTGCGTCTCTTCTTCGATGTTTGTGAGGCGTGTGGCTTGTAGAGGAAATGTGCTGTGAGTACAAATTTTCGGGTCAACTGACGATAACGGCTGCAGTGAATTTTTCTTTTTTTTTTTGTATATTTTTTATGGCACCCCAGGCTCATTATCTATGTATAGTAGGAGCGATTTTGAGATCTAAAGTGTGTTCACCAGCACTTTCATCAGGTACGGCTTACGCCAAAAGTATAAAAGCGACAACCTCCAAAATTCACTTAGTTGAGAGTCCGTATTCATGCTATCTATGTCCAAAAAAATGGAGTGGTTTAGGTAAATATTACGCCTTTAAACGCCAGAAAGCCACTTTTTTGTGAAAAGGGCGATAACTCGCAAATCGTGTGTGCAATCGTACCTGGATCGGGCCTTCTATTCAACAATCTTGATTCATTCAGAAACCCCAAATTTGAAATCGATCGGTTCAGTATTTTCGGAGAAATAGGCATCTGAACTGGGTTCACATGCAATGTCAACTCAGGCTCGGTTTACATGAAAACTATAAGAGCGACCATTTTCTAGTAGTGACTCTGTTCAGAGTCCGTATTCAAGCTATCTACTGCCAAAAAATTGAGTGATTTAAATAAATATTACGCCTGTACACGAAAGACAACCAACTTGTCTCAAAAGGGCGATAACTCCCAAATCACTTAAGCAGTCATCACACGCTTGAATCGTCTAATGTAACATTTTGATATATTTGGATACCCCAAATTTGAAGCCATTCGGTTGAGTATTTTCGAAGAAACGGGCCCGGACACAATTCACACACACACACACGCACATCCAAACAGACGGCACTCACTGAGGAGGAGAAGTGCGTTCGGAACACCATACGCGTCAGCATCGATGACGCAAGTTTTCTTACGTCATTGTCAGAGTTACACTTGCAAAATCGTCTCTGCGGGAGATCGGCAGTGACGTGCGTTTGTACCACAGATGCTTGCCTATGAACGTGGAAATTTTAGCCCGTCCTATTATGTTGTTTCCATTACTATGGAAACAACATAAAAACTGAACAGGCTGATCGTAAAAAGATAAAAGAAAAAAGAAAGAAAAAAATGTTGATCGTTCATACAAATTTTGTGGCCCAGGCTTGACTAGCGGCTCTTGCCTTATCTCTCTGAATTGTGCTTGCAAAACTTTACGTCATTATTTGCAGTGCTACCGGAATTTTTTCACAGGGACTGGTTTTGCTCAGAGTCGCTGAAAAACGGTCGGGGTAGGAGGTGAGGGGACTGGTTTTGAAAAATCCTAGCGCGAACCCTGAAACGGGTGACTCTCGGGGTTATAGCGTGTGTCCCGGGCTTCAACGGTACCATAAAGGACGGTAACAAAACAGGGGAGGTCAGTGGTCTAGCGATTGTAAGCAGGGGCGCCGGAAGATGTTGGGGGGAGGGGGGGCAGAATCTCGGAGGGGGGAACGTTGCCCGAAGAAAGGGAACAGCGGGGGGGGGGGGGGGGGGGGGCGATCAAATGCTGCGTAGACAAAAAACCTTTACGAACCAGCACGTTGCCCGAAAAAAGTGAAGCGGGGGGGGGGGGGGGGGATTCAGAGGAGCGGACAGCCTTCGGTCCGCAAAAACAGAAGTTCTCTGTTGGGTGGGATGAGGGAGAGAGCACTAAGAGGGGTAGGGGGAGAGGTAGGGGAAGGGGGGGGGGGGCAAGACCATGGCTTTGCCCCCCCTCTTGCCATAGTCACCTGATTTTCCAGGGGGGGGGGGGGGGGGGCAAAAAGACACTCTTGCCCCCCCCTGCTTGGGCACAGGGGGGGGGGGGCAGCTGCCCCCCCTGCCCCCCCGGTTCCGGCGCCCCTGGTACTAAGAAACATCGTCACTTATGCGGCTGGCCAGGTTCGAGTCCCACTCGGGGCAAAGAATGTTTCCTTCTCGTACGTGACACCGTTCATTCGGACCTGTCGTCGGGGGGTTCTCCCCAGGTACTCCGGCTTCCTCCCCCTCTGCTTTGGAACTCATCAGCCAACAGAATTTGAAAATAACTGCAATTGTTGTAAATTTGGAAAGTTAACTTGCTGAGCTGACCCTTCGTGATTTTAATGTGTTCATGTGTAATGTGTGTGAGAGAATGCGTGTGGTTCACGTGAGCGTGCGTGTTGGGTTCAGCCTGCTCGCGGCGCTTTGAGACAGTTAAAGAAATTGGGTAAAGCGCCTACACAATACGCTGGTATTAGTTATTATTAAAAGCTCTGAACGATTGTGTGTAACAGTGTGTGTGTGTGTGTGTGTGTGTGTGTGTGTGTGTGTGTGTGTGTGTGTGTGTGTGTGTGAGTGTGCGAATGTGTGTGTGTGTGTGTGTGTGTGCGTGTGCGAGTGTGTGTGCGAGTGTGTGTGCGAGTGTGTGTGTGTGTGTGTGTGTGTGTGTGTGTGTGAGAGAGAGAGAGAGAGAGAGAGAGAGAGAGAGACTCTGAGAGAGAGAGAGAGAGAGAGAGAGAATAAGAATGCCTGTATTCTGTTTTTAGCCCAGCGTTCAGCTTATGAATGAACTCTTACGCTATTTCTTAATTCAGTATTAATTTCAAATAAATATAATTACTTGAGTCTGTGATTAATATTGATTGTTCTTAATTATTTCTTTCTTGATTTATACTGAGCCTGTCTTAATCTTAATTGGCCGTTTCGGGATGAATTAAGTGAATTGAATTGAATTGAATTTGCATGTGCAGAGTATGTCGGAACACACTAGCTCTTATAACGCGTGTTTTTGTCTTCTTCTTCAACAGCGACCAAAGGAGGGTGCACGAAACTAGGTCGACTGTGCATCAAGGAAGCTGACTGCGTGGATAAAAACTGCGTGTGTCCTGAGCAGGGGTCGGGAGAATTTGCATGCGCAGACGACGGTAATTTCTCTCTCTCTCTCTCTCTCTCTCTCTCTCAGAATAACGTGGAAGGGGGGGGGGGGGGGGGAGGTTAGCGTCATTTCTCAACAAGTAAGGGTGATATCAGAGAGCACAAGCAACAAAAACTTGGATATTTTGAGAGAGAGAGAGAGAGAGAGAGAGAGAGAGAGAGGTCTGATCTCCGCTCCCCTGACGTATTTTAAGTTACCTAGGCCAGTCGCTAGCTTCATCGTCCCGTCGAAGGGACCTAATTCACGCTGGAAGCATTTAATGTGTGTACTGATTGTTGTGTCCCCTGGATTCACAGTATTCGACGTCACATGCCCGATCTCCTGGGGAGACTGGTTGTTGGTTGTTCGTTTGTTTTAAACACACACACACACACACACACACACACACACACACACACACACTTGTCCCGGAGGAAAAGTGCCAAGCGGGATGTTTCTTGCTTAGAACGGATTCTACCGAGAGCCCAAATGGGCCCAAAATAATGGCAAATGGGAGTCTGTTGCCACACAGCTGAGACTCACCCACTTCAACAGTACGACTTTAATTTGGGGGCGCCGCCTGGGATAGCCGAATGGTGCACTTTCAATGCTCGGGTCGTGAGTCCGCTTAATCCCGGCTGGAGCCAAATAGTCGTACTGACCTGGTTTTCTTTGCCCCGTCTTCAGTATCACCCATACGTGGTGGAAAAGTACGTTAAACTCCACAAACACCCTCGAGTTTGATTTGGCGGCGCTTCCATTGTTGTGACACATGTCTTGATGTGAATGATTTCAAGGTCGGCATCGCAGGTGCCCCAGTCGCTGGGCTTGGTTGAAGCCCGGGATATATTCATGACATGGAAATCGATCCACAGCAGCATCCTACCATCATCCTCACCCTCACGCTTAATTAATAATATAACAAAATGTCTCAGCTTCCGAGCCCCCTTGGATTCTATCCATTACCTGTGAGGGACACCCAGGACCTGCAGAGAGTTGTTGGAGAAGAAGAAGAGTGGGTGGGTGGGTGGGTGTTTAACGTCCTTTTCCACCACATACGGGTGATATCAAAGATGGAGCAACGATGAAAAACCCAGCACAAATATTTGGCCCCAGCCGGGATACGAACTCACGACCCGAGCATTAGAAGTCCAACGCTCTACCATTCAGCCACCCCAGCTCCCCAAGAAGAAGAAGAAACGGCGCGGCTGCTGAAGAATGTGTAAGCGGTATTTTGCTGTGCAAACAGATCGCACGACGTAGTTCGCCTAGTTCGCAAACAACATAATCGATACATGTCTTTCTTTTCCCCAGAGGATTTTCTGTGCGAAGTGACCGCCGACCCTCACGTAAATGCCTATGGACACGCACGGGGCAGTCTGTTCTGGCCCTGCAGGTATCGGCTGACCCGCTTCGTGACCCCGCTAGAGGGCGGTGTTCCAGGCTGGTCGTCATGCTCTTTCGAGGTGTTTGGCGTGAATTGGGTCAACCAAAGAGGTCGCTACTATGCGCGCGCTGTCGAGATCTCACTGGCGATTGGTGACATGGCTCAGCAAGTGTTCATCCAGCAGGACATTGTCAAGTTTGACATCAACTACGTGAGTCTCAAATCATCATCATCATCATCATCGTCGTCGTCGTCGTCGTCGTCATCGTCATCATCATTATCGTCTTGAGGAGTCAGCGAGGGGATGGAAATAACATAGAGAGTTAGGCATAGGAGTACACAGCTCGCATCGACTGTGACATCACAACCCTCTTGTCTCAGCCACAGTTGGCAAACTTGACGAAAAAGCTTCTGTTGGCTCTAGTTTATGAGATGATAGATGCATGTACCACGAACACAGTATGTAACACTCGAGGTTCATTTAACCCGCGGCTACGGGCCTAACCCAGACTAGGACAAAAGAAACGCAAAAACAAAAACAAAAATAAATAAATAAAAAAAGGAAGCGAAGAAAGGTAGGAAAAAAATCCTTCTCTAACGTCTTCGGCACCATGGTGGAATGGACCCGTTTCCTCGTTAAACAACAAAACAACAGAAAATTTAACCCTACAGCTAGTTAAGTTCGAGGTTAGACTCTAACCCTGGGCTGATATCCCTAACCTCGACTTTTACATGTGGGCCCTGAACGTTCTGTGAGTATAACAATGGAGCATTGTCCTCTTTAAGCGAACATCCACATCACTCTGCATACTGTATTGAAACCTGCGAGAAACACACAGGGTTAAAGGGGCCATCAAGATCATTTCTGCCCATGGCTGTTAGAGCTGCCAACTCAAGCAGAAAGCACACGAGAGAGAGAGAGAGAGAGAGAGAGAGAGAGAGAGAGAGAGAGAGAGAGAGAGAGGGGTGTGTGTGGGGGGATCGAAGAGAGAGAAAGAGCAGAGCGGGTGAATGTGCAGCGTGAATGTGCAGAGTGAATGCCAGAATGAATGTATCAATGAGTGTTGAATGTGACAGGAAATTGTTTTATGTGATAGTGTGTTTTATTCTTGATTTTAAGTAGTTTTACTGGTCAAGACTGCCTGTTTTACTTATTTTTGTTGTCTCATTTATTAAAATGTTTATCAGGTGTGTGTTTTACTAGTATGCGAGCCAGAACTGCAATTTCCCAATTTTTGGATCAATAAAGTATTCTGTATTGCTACCATATTTATGCTCACAGATCGTTCTGAGCTGTTTTCGTGGTATCCATCATCACAACACTCAGACACTTGGACAGTGACAGTGTCTGTTATGCTGGCACTGAGCCAACAGAAGCGTACTCGATGACACGGCGGCCACACTGTGAAACAACAATCGTAGAATTTGAATGTTCGACCACTCGCGAAAGCGTGAACAACATTGTGTCGTATTAAGAGCTGTACTAATCATCAAGATAAAGCATTTGGAATTCTTCTTCGTCCCACAACCGTAGTAGGTGTGAGTGTTTTAGTATGTATGTGCGAGTAATTTATAATGAGTAAATTGCAGCCTGCGCGTGTGAGTGATCGCAAAGCAGATGTCTTAAACCAAAACAAATTCCTAATGTTTGTACATTATGGTAATAAAGTTTTGTTTATTGTTAATGTTATTGTTATTGTTTCCCAGTTGGGGATCGCCGATTCTCTGGGCCATAACGCTCCTTGGGGGTCCGGGCCAAACCCAGATGTGTGGAACGACATCGAAATCATTTGCACGTTTGACGACGAGGACATGTTCGCTATCCTTGATATCCCTCGCTGTAACGTCCAGATCAAGTTCCGGCCACACAACCCTGATGACGAGCCCGGCCCACAGCGTAAAGTCCCGGGAATCTCCATTGAAACTGGACAAAACACAGGCTTCGGGCAAATCAACAAGGGAAGGTACAGTGGAACACGTTTAAGTCGAATTCGCAGGAGAAATGGATTTTTGTTTTACGGTACCTGGAAATATAGTCATACAAAGAATGAGTCTGGCCGGGAAAATTTGTTTGCTTTGACTTTACTCCGCATACTGTATTGAGACCTGCGAGAAACACCCAGGGTTAAAGGGGCTATTGCTACCATATTTATGCTCACAGATCATTCTGAGCTGTGATAGTCCCATGGCAGTATGTATTACATTGAAACAGAGACAAGTGCACAATCAGATTGAAACAGAGACAAATACACAATCAGACAAATAATCAATGGAAGAACTTATGAAACAAGACTGACATGACACCTGGTACTACTACGGTACACACAAACTGACATGGAGACAATCATTTGACACTACATAACGATGACAAACCCCTCGGTGAGAGGTGAAGTCTGACAGACGATCCGTTCCTGCACTCCACAACACAACGTCACAGACACCAGGAATCGATCTTGGCCGATCTCTACGGTGCTCTTGGGAGATCACAACCTCCTTCTAAACCATGCAGGTACTGAGGTAGACTCGGCTTTACAGTAAAATAATCTTGTCTCCTAGGTTCGGCTGGTCTTTGTGTGGAGAAACGCTTCTGCAAGGTGACGGCCCCGATCTCTATAGTAAACGTGCTGAAGAGCTGGGTTTGGACAACGTTAATCAGGTACAGTAACAGTTTTCTGCATCAAGATCACACACACACCCATCCACACACACACACACACACACACACACACACACACACACACACACACACACCCATCCACACACACACACACACACACACACACACACACACACACACACAATGAATATCGTTTACATCACTTAAAGTACTTTATCATCCATAGCGGCCTATTTTTCTTTGATCTCTCCTGTGGAATAAGTGTCCGTATTGTACTAGTACTGGATAAATCATGTGACACAGAGCACGACATCACATGACAATCAGGCGTGGTTCCCTGCAAAAAGGTTCTTTCTTTCAGACAGAAAGAACACAGATATAGCCTTTTTGGCAAAAACAACAACAACAACAAAAAACAAACAAACAAACAAACAAACAAACAAAAAACAAACAAAAACACACACACACACAAAAACCAACATCGTCATCGATGAGCAAGTACATGTATTTCTACTCTTCGGGGAGAACTCGCTCCCTATGTCAACACCATCGACGACGAAACATTTTGACTCGGCTTATCGGTGTTTCCAACTTCATAAACTCGTTGTTCGAGTACAAAACAACAGTAGCCTGTGCCTAGCAAGCACTTCTTCTTACTCAAATTTCGGACAGTTTTAACCAACACTTATCAAAAGCCGTTCTAAAAAAGTTCGGTCGAAGCTGACGTCTCACTGACATGTATGCTGTTTACTGATTTGGCCGACCGTGGCAAGTCGGACGCAAATACCGCTGCTCAAGTTCGAGACGGCAGCAGACTTGACCTACCGAACGCTGCGCTCTCAAATCAAAAGCAGTTTCAACACTAGGAAACCCAAAACCTGTGACATAAAGCTGAACAGAATCGACTGAGTCGGTCGTCTGCTATCGGCACAGAGAATGGCAACGGATTCGTTGTCTAGACAGATCTCCGATTGAACAGAAGCTTCTTGGATCGTTTGAATCATGCATGCAGTTATAAAATGTAGCTACTGGGGGAAGGACACTTTAATCGGTGTACATGTACTACAAATATTAGAATAAACGCACACAAAGCTTCATATTTCGTGAAGAATCGCGACAGGAAGACTCCTGCTCGAACCATAATCGTGCAAAGCGTGAACAGACTGAGCTGTGCTTGATCGGTTTCGCATTCACCTCGCAAATTTATATATCATTGAAAGCGTTAGTATGTTTGTTTGTGTCTTTAGTCGAAGTTTAAAACTTGTGTTTTTGTTTGGATTTGAGTTCATGAGTGAAATGACACCGTCTTGCCAGCATAAAAAGCCGCACTTAATTCTGTCGGCGTCGTGCTCTGCCGACGTACAAACTCGTTCGTCTGCTACATGTATGTGCAGCCTCTGTCGACTGTCAGTTTTTACTAGGATAAACGTTCAAAATATACCATAAACAGGCCAAAAAAAGGGGATGATAAAGCATTTACACCCCGTCAAGATGTGGAATACCGACTCGTATTTTGATCCAAGACGCAATCAACCCTTCGCTAAAGCTCAGGGTTGATATGCGTCTTCGATCAAAATACTCGTCGGTATCCCACAGCTTGATGGGGAATAACTGCTAACTCCCTGACCGGACTGCTCAACGTCATCTCAGTGTTATCGGTCCGGTTTGCGTGGTTTCCTGTTTCCAGTCCGTGATCAGTCAGAGTCCATAGTACTGCTAAAAATATTACATCGCAACGTTGTTCGAAACGGACAGCAAATCGCTGTGACCGCATTTGCTGACAAACAGAAGCGGCCGTAGACTCGTGATACACGGGAGACGTTTCTGTTCGAGCAAACATTGAAAACAGCTCAAAACACACCCCGGGGGGGGGGGGGGGGGGCAAAACCAAAACAAACAAACAACAAAAACAACACCAAAACATAGGACAAAGGCATATTGTGGCCGCATGTCACACGACAAACACGGAACACCATGTTCGCTGTTTGTTCGGACTAAAAACACTCCCGTTGTGACATTGGCCTAACATTACTCGGCGGCATCACAGAGTATAATTATATGTGACCGTACACCACGATATGAGTCGTAAGTCACGTTTTGACTATTCTGAGATACTGGCATCAACACAAAGTAGAAGAAATGCTCTTTCCAATGGTATAATTATTTTTTCCTTAACTATGCTCTTTTGGCAAAGATACAGTAGTTCTTAAACAGGTATCTCCTCAGATCACATTTCACCAGAAAACGAGAACAAACTTGAGAAAACGCTGTTATAGAAGTTTTCCTTAGCAACCTGTTTCAGGCTGAATAAAGTATTTCTACACTTAATCTGGCTTAGGTATTAAAGCTCATCACAGAAAAATAGTTAAACAGTCCAAATCAAATGAAATCTCAAAATCGACCAATCCAGCCTCATCTGCCTATTTTTGGCTGCTAAACAAAATGAAGTCAGGCGCAAAGCGACTCATTTCGTGGTGTACGGTCACATATAGGTTTGTCGTGCATGAATTTTCTGGAGAGTATTCAAACGTATTTATGGTAGTATCTTACTGATTTCAGGTCCTTCTGTTCGAAGCCCTTTCACAGGAATTGGATCAGGTGGCTCTGGTGTAAGTGTCTGTCCGTCCGTCCGTCTGTCTGTCTGTCTGTCTGTCTGTGTCTCTGTCTGTCTGTCTCTCTCTCTCATGCATATGCATCAACGCTGATAATGTCACTTAGGTTATAAATCCCACCGTCCAATTTTTCTAGCTCACAAATGAATCTGAGCTGTTTCGGTTGGCGACCCATTAATTGCATCTTTTCATTCGTTGATTCCTATTTACTCTTTGACCAGGAGCACTGCCGAGAACCTAATCCCCGACCCAGTCCAGTGCACCAACTCCATCGAGCTGTTCAACAACTGCGGCGGAGGAGTGGGTCCCAAAGTGGAAGCCATCAGATGCTGCCACAAGATACTCAAGCGAAAGAAAACCGTCAAATGTCTCGGCAAAGACAACGTCCTCCAAGCGTTCAACGACTGTCTCGAGGTTTCCTGCCACTGCGACGAACTAGCCTTTGATAACCTGAAAGCATTGTTTGCTGAAAAAAATTGCAAGATACCGCGCCGCGTGAGGAAGTGTTTCAGGCTGAAATGCGACTTCAAGTAGAAAATTCCGCGCTAGCCGCAGGCTAAAGGAGAACTGGAGTTGTTCTTCTGTCGTCTCAGCTGCACAGGCAACACGAAGTTTAATTTTCCTTCTGCACGTGCAGTATGAAGTTTTCGCATTTCGATGCTCGGAACCACGTGGCAAGCTTATGGCACGTTTGGCTGACCGAAAGATGGCGATTTTGCACTATGTGAAAAAATACAGAGAATTTAAAATAATTTGATCGCGTTTTTCTCTCGGAAAGTGTTCTTTGACATGCTAGTTTAGGACACACCGCTTATAGACCGTTTTGTTTAGGTCTGAAGCAAAACAAATTGTCTCTGTGTCGTTCATTATGATCTGGTATTCTTTGTACTCTGGACCAGGGACCTACATAGCCTCTATATGTAGGTCCCTGTCTGGATCATTTATGCTTGAAAACGGTTATACACGTTACCACACAGTATAAAACAAACAGTTTTATTATATATTTTCTGAACATGTTTAAAACAAAACATGAATGATTCTACACAAACATCGATAAGCGAAACCTTTAAGAATGCAAGGACAGGGGATATAAGGGGATTCGTGTTCAACGATTTCATTTGTCTGACATTGGTTTTTTCCCCCCATCCATTTTGACATTTTTCAATCACTTGCATTTTACTGTCATTGCTCCAGCAAGAATGATCAGATAAATGTTATCGCGTTTTGATACGACCTCTTGTTGATGCCCAGTTGGCCTTGCTCGACACAAACGTGGCAAAGCATGATAAGTATTGTGAGATGAACAAATTGAAATAAAACATCCAGACTTTAATCTATCACCTTATGTTGTAATTGTGTCTCCCGTGGTTCCCCCCCCCCCCCACCCCTCTCTCTCTCTTTCTGTCTTTGATATCAAACGTATGTGGTGAAAAAGAACGTTAAACCCCCAAACACACACACACACACACACACACACACACACACACACACACACACACACACACACACACACACACTCCTCTCTCTCTCTCTCTCTTCAGAGTGTTCACGTCTTATCTTTTGTGTTTTTGCTTTTGCGAAAATCAAGATGTGCTCTGATCAAGCACATACTATACGGCAATCATTCCGCTGTCCTTGAAAAAAAAAACTATAACACTTTCACACATCAATTATCACACGATTTACAGGCTTCAGCGACACACAAAATACACCTCACATGGGATACCAAACCATATTATTTCCTCGTCAGTGCTTCCTTAACGATCCGAACTCATTTTACACATAAGTATTAGGTGTTTCGGAGACAATATATGCACATGTACATGATTCCATCCATGGTATTGCACACATATGTACTGAGCTGGAAACTATAGTAGCTGAGAGTCTGTGGATCTAGCTGTCACCCCTGAAACTCCTTCTTCAGACTTTGAGAGGTAAGAGAGCTTCTCAAAGCGACTGTCTAACAGTGTGGTATGTTTGGCAATGTAGTTGTCGCAGAAGGCAGTCAAACTACACGTGGATCTGGTGGAAATTTCCTTAGGCTCCGATGTCTTTCTAGTGGCGTAAAGTCCCTTTTGCTGAAGAGTAATCTGCGAGTAAAACAAATACATGCCGATTCTGAAAATATTTTGGTTTGGGTATAGTCCCAATTCAAAATTTGTTGTCGGCTGCCGTTAGGAAAGAGTGATAAAGGAACTCCGTTTTCAGTCTCTCATTACATTTTATATCTGTTTATCACTAAAGAAACTTCATTTGACATTATTATACTACTTCTCTCTCTCTCTCTCTCCCTCTCTCTGCACACACCTGTGTCTGTTCCAAGGGGCTCTAAAACCCAACAAACGTCAGCAAATGCGAGAAAAATGGAGCGGGCTCAAAAATATTGACGATACATTGAAAACGGTAGTAGGCATACTTATCAAGTAGCCATAAACCCTGTGCTCTTCTGCTTGCCAGCCGAAAATGCCTGACAGTTACTTAAGTTCGCATCGGGATCAAAATCGAAGCAATGTGTCGGTGAACATAAGTTACGACATTTAGTGGCCAAACGCGGACTGGAGTACTCTCATGTCGTTCTTATATTTTGTCATTCACAGCTGACGTAAATAGGCAAGGGCTGATAATTTATGTAAACAGACACACCATGTTTTCGATCTCCGACAAGATGAGGATAAACTCTGATCGGTTGTTGCAGTTAGTTTTACGCCCCTTTCCCTTCACTTTCTGTTAAAATCAAAGACGGAGCAACGAGAAACAAGCTAGCACAAAATGTTTATAACTACAAATGAAGACACTGCTGTGACACTGAAAGCCCACCAAAACGTTATAACCAATGTCAAGGGGGAAAATTAAATAAAACAAAACAACAACAAAAACAACAAACAATAAAACAAACCAAAAACAACAACAACAAAAACAAAACAGCAACAACAACAACAAATAAAAACACAAAAAACAAAACAAAACACAACAAAAACAACAAAACAATAAAACAAAACAAATACAACAACCAAAAACAAACAAAACAAAAACCCCAAACAACAAACAATAAATAACAACAACAACAACAACAACAACAACGCGAGGCCTTTATCTATTTAGGTCGCTAAAAGCTTGCGGAAGGTTGCTTGGTCAGTATACCGTGATGAGAAACACACCAGCCGACAACGTCCCTTATTCCCAATTAAAAGAACGCCATTCGTGAACATCATAATTATATGTCACAACGTTCCAAGAACGAACCTCGCCTCGCACGAAGGCTATTAATTTTTGTCATCGTTGACTCTGACCAGAAGAGTGTGGTTACAACAAAATGTCGTTATTGCAATTCATTGTTATGCGGGCATTATCTTCAGACATGTTAAGCTCCTCGGTAACACAACAACCATCTCTCTCAGGTTTAACGTCTGTCTAGACAAACAAAAACAGGTCAGACATGTAATCCTATCATCTAGAGGGATGACCCTGGGATCGGTCACTCCAGAAACACGAAGAGGGTGGGTGGGTGTTTGGGAGTTTAACGTCCTTGTCCACCACATACGGGTGATATCAAAGACGGGGCAACGATGAAAAAGCCAGCACAATATTTGGCCCCAGCCGGGATACTACAGACCCATACGCTTAAGTCAGACACGCTTAAGTCGAACTTCGGATACGTCGAAGCAAAAAGTTTTTCCCGGCAAAACTTGCTCTTTGTATGACTAAATTTTCCACGGATAAGTCGAACGAGTACTCAAAAACGGATAAGTCAAAACTCGGTTATGTCAAACGGAATCTGCAATTTTAGCCTCGGATAAGTCGTACCAGTCGCTGGCACCGGCATTTCTTTTTGTCCTTCTGGTGCATCAGGGCCAAAACACGGCTTGTACAGAGATTTAACATTTTCCGTGCAAGTACAGGTTGACAGTGTTATGTGTCCTGCGGGCCTTAGGGCTGGTTATCTTGGGTGGTAGAACACGAAATTGGCGAGAAACACGTGCAAGAACAGAGCTAGGCGTGAGATCTGACCCTGTGCCCCTGATCTGTGAGGTTTTCTATCGCCAGTGTTAAGAAGGTGATTTGCCGTCGGTTTCGGAGGGTAAGCAGTGAGTTATTCCTGGTGTGTGAAATGTTTGTTTGTGTGTGTGTGAGAGAGAGAGAAAGAGAGAGTTTGCCGGTTGGTGCCGTTAGAGTTGGATCTTGCTGCTATTTGACTGCGTGTGTTTATAATTATGACGTTGCACTAGAATTTATTGAGCACATGCGATCATATGACTGCGAACGCGCGCGCACGCACACACACACACGCGCGCGCGCGCACACGCACAGATGACGCTGCTGATCTTACAAGCAGAATAAGAGTCAGTGAAACTAGAAAACAAGAAGAAAACATAAGCTGGAAACTTATCACCGTTTGGTGCCAGACAGCTTTCACGTCAGAACGAAACAGCCATCAGAAGAACTTGGCTTTCTAATTCCTCTGCATTGCATGTGTGACTATGGTAAGACCAAGCCAATACTCTGAACTGAAAGTGAACTCAAAGTGAACAAAATAGCTACGGAGATTCGATGACATGGCAGCTTACACGAGCGTATTGAATACAACAAATCCTAGCAGTAAGGATCAGTATTGTTTGCACCCCTGGGCCGTATTGGGCAAACTATTCAAACGCATCCACACTCGTTTAATAGAGTTCGCCTACTTATATCGATTTAGGGTTGGGGTAACCTTGTGGTAACTGATGGTGCAATCGCTATGTTCAGACGGTCGCAGTGCATTTACAGCAGGTGCAAGTGAGTGAGTGAGTATTTTAAGGCTTAACGCCGCGTCAGCGACAAAGACTAATTCGCGGCAGCCACAAGTTTAAAGGCCCCTTCGTTAAAAGGTAAAAAGCTGGATTAAAACAACTAGTAAATATAGGCTAAAAATTTATAGGTTAAATGAGATTCTACCAGTCTTGGGTTACCACAAGTTCAAAACGTCAAGCATGGGTCTTGTACATAAATAAGTACAAACACAATGTTCAGATTTTATGAAGGTTAGTTAGTTAGTTATTTAATCAGATTTTATGAAACAAATTGACTTCCCGAAGGAAGCCAAAAATCTTGTCTGGAGGGACATTTCGGAACAAGAGCTCCATTGATTCGGCAGTGAAATACTTCTGTCGAACCTCCGTGAGGTCTGCACAAGAAATCAAAATATGTTTAATGGTATCTGGCTCATCGCAGCCAAAACAGAAAGGGCTCTCTTCACCTTTCAGCAAGTGCGAGGGGGTATAATATGCGTGCCCAATATGGAGACGGGCCAGGACCACCTCTTCCCGACGGTTAGTCCTACACCGGGGAATGATTTCCCGAAGTTTGGGAACTATACTGTGGAGTTTATTGTTATCAAGAGTATCCCACTGGGCTTGCTATTGATCTACTATGTACTTATTTATTAAGGGTTTAAAATCAGTAAAAACACTACTCTTGCTAGCCACAGGACCATACAGCAGGTGCAAATGACACAAGGGGGCGAACTATACCAACGCAGCAGCAGTAAGTTCATGTTGACCAGGGAAAGTAAATTTCAGTTTCCAAATCGAATCAAGGGGTGAAAAGGTGCAACTCGCTTAACTCGAAGCTAGAGTCGAAATCCGACCTTATCCGTCGTCACGGATAAGTCAAACTTCGGATACGTCGAACAAAAATCCATTTCCCCTGCGAATTCGACTTAAGCGTGTTCGACTGTAACTCACGACCCGAGCATTGGAAGTCCAACGCTCTACCATTCGGCCACCCCGGCTCCAGAAACACGAAGAAGCAGAAGAAGAAGAACAACAACGACCACAACAAAACGGCTGCGAGGGACAATCACTTCAATCACACACAGCATAATGCAGGCAACTCTGTCACAGTTGCAGAGTTGTCAGCGCTTCGGAAACCGTTATAAAATCAGAGGGTGAATTTGCGGGGACTTTGTTGTGATTTTGATTTTGTTGTGATTTTAGAGCGTCTAGCGGCTGTCGTGTGCTGCACGAGAAGACTAGTCACTGCGATCGTTCTCGCTCAGTGTCAAAACGCAAACTGAGCTGTGAAATCAGGCTGCCCGTGGCTTTTATAGGGGTTTTAGAGACGCTAAAAACCCTGTAACTGTGACAGAGTTGACTGTGCATTTTGCACAGTCGGATTTTTTTGCGGCTATTTCTTGAGATTGCAGACCTTAAACCCTTTCTACACGGAGTATGTCTGGCGCTAGGTGCCTGGAGCCCCAGTGGTGGCATTGCACTATAATCAGTATGATCAAATAAAGGAGCAGAGCTTCTGTATTTGTGGGCCAAACGATGTTATGTTTAGAGGAAGTGTAGCTTAGATGTCGTACTTTATTTTGACATCACCTTCAGAGTCGCTAAAGCTGGATTCCTCAAGATCATCAGCACTGTCGTTGTCCATCACCAGCTGTAGTGTTTCCGGCACACCAAGCTGCCTTTTTTAAAACCTCATAAACCGCATGGAAAACGTACACAACGAAGTCAGAAACCGTTTCTACAGGAGCTAACTTCAAGAAAACCTGGTAACGGCTAGCAACGGTGCAACAGAACGAAAATTTCGCACACTAGTGAGTGTTACAGCTATGGTTGGAGCGCGGCAGTAGGGACTAAAATCATGTAACAACCATGGTCGTAGCGCGGCAGTAGGGATTAAAATCATGTAACAATCGTAGTCGTAGCGCGGCAGTAGGGACTAAAATCATGTAACAACCATGGTCGTAGCGCGGCAGTAGGGATTAAAATCATGTAACAACCGTAGTCGTAGCGCGGCAGTAGGGACTAAAATCATGTAACAATCGTAGTCGTAGCGCGGCAGTAGGGACTAAAATCATGTAACAATCGTAGTCGTAGCGCGGCAGTAGGGACTAAAATCATGTAACAATCGTAGTCGTAGCGCGTAGCGCGGCAGTAGGGACTAAAATCATGTAACAACCGTAGTCGTAGCGCGACAGCGGGGACTGAAATCTTTTAACGACTATGTACGTCTAATAGGCGGAGCGTGAGCAGAACGAGTTTAATGTGCCTATTCCAAGATGGCTAGGCTTCAAAAACGATGCTAGTGCTAGACGCTATCAAAATATCTTCAGTGCTGTCTGTGAGCCGAGAAATGTCAGAAGAGGGGTCTTTACAGTTCAGGTCTCAGCCCGAAACATGTAGCTCAAACCTGAGGTGGTGTACGTGCTGCCCCTTACCCCTCCCCTGCTGTGCACACAGATAGCACGTCAGTGATTTCTTCGGTCTAAGTCCTGAGCTTTTTAAACGGACTATTTCCATGTTTCCTAAGCCAGCTTTTAGTTTGAAACAGTTTCGCTTCTTCAGTGTGCCTGTACGCTCGAAATACTCTATCTTGAGGATTAGCAGAGCTCTAAAGGCGATACAGTGTTGTTTACACTTTGCGCGAGTGGTTGAACTTTCAAATGCTACGACTGTTGGTACATTGAGTACGCACCTGTTGGCTCAGTGCCAGCATTTGAGATGTCTTGACTGTGCAGGTGTTTACGCGCTGTGATGACAGACACAACGAAAACAACTCAAAACGACCTGCGAGCATTAAAATCATAATGATTGCGCCTTTAAGTAATTATGTCATAAAATTCAGAACACCTCCCGGGTTGCCTATGTAAATCAAGGCCGTTGTGTATTTTGCAGTACATATATGCATATTTCTTTCAAACAACGAAGACGTGTATGTGACTTTACCTTCAAACTGCTACCTTCGAGTAGCTCCCCAAGAGTAAGAGTTTTAGTCCGAAATTATTTTATAGTCTCCGCCGTGCAGCCACTTGATGTCAACGTTCGAATCGTCAGCACTTGAAAGCGATAGACTTGAATTTTGTATAAAATGAACCTGCGTGTTCGGAGTTCAGGCAACTCACTCCTTCCGAACGTAAGTATAATACTTTGTTCTGTTCTAATAACAAAAGCCCTAGCGGTTATGGTGTGGTATGGTAAACTTCTCCCCAGCGCACATATATCCATCTCTTCTGAAATGCTCATAGCGCCGCAGGGCTGAAGGACGAAGCATTAAAGCCTGCTGCCGATAAGCGCTACTTCATATGCAAACCACACTGCTATTCATTCTGGTGCGTGCGACAGTATTTCTGTTTTTCGGCGCCACCGGCCACAGCCTGCTCTTCTTTGAAAGGTGGACGTGGGATTATTACTTATTAGCGTGCACACTTGATGTGTGTGTGTGTGTGTTGTGTGGGTGTGTGTATGTGTGTGTGTGTGTGTGTTGTGTGTGTGTGTGTGTGTGTGTGTGTGTGTGTGTGTGTGTGTGTGTTGTGTGTGTGTGTGTGTGTGTGTGTGTGTGTGTGTGTGTGTGTGTGTGTGTGTGTGTACGCGAGGGCGGAACAGGCACCGTAAACAAGTCTGCACATGATTTTGACTCAATTTGGAAAGGAAAAATCCATCCAAATTCCTGCCAACCAGAGATTCAAACAGGGCGGCTCAGGATCCGAAGTCGGAAACCTTAACCACTGGACCAAATCCTCTTAGACGGTTAGGACGTACGCTGATATATGATTCTGAGGCACAGTTTCGAATCCTCTGGTGGACAGGACTTTGGCTACAGATGTTCACGATCAGACACTTCTACAGTTCCTGTTACGCCTTCGTGTACACATGGGAGCCGGGGTGGCCGAATGGTAGAGCGTTGGACTTCTAACGCTCCGGTCGTGAATTCGGTCCCGGCTGGGGCCAAATATTTGTGCTGGCTTTTTCATCGTTGCCACGTCTTTGATATCATCCGTATGTGGTGGAAAAGGGCGGTAAACCCCCAAACACCCACCCGACCTCGTGTAGGCATGTAAAATATTACCGGTACACGCGCGCGCGCACACACACACACACACACACACACACACACACACACACACACACACGAGCTCGCGTCGAAAACAAACGACAACAGCTATTTCTTTTCCTCGTAACAGGGGCCGGACTCCAGAACTGAACAAGTTCCAGTGGCCGACAGCACGCCAGCAGCACCACACTTCTTACTACAATGCTGTCCAGCTTCTGGGTGGCGCTTTCCGTCCTCTGTCTCCTCCACGCTCACGCTGTAAACGCCCGAAGAGAAAAAAAAAACAAAGGCCAAGGAGATCAAGGAGGACAAGGCCAAGGTGACCAAGGAGGTCAAGGAGGACCAGGCCAAGGAGGACCAGGCCAAGGAGGCCAAGGTCAAGTCCAGGGTCCCCCCGACAAAGACATTTGGCTACACGTTGCTTGTTGCCGCTGCTTTATATCGATCCTTCTTTTTTCACTTATTCGTGTTATTGGTTTATCCAAATGGCTGCACCAGCTACCAGCTTCTCATACGTAATGACAGTGTTATGTGATAACCTAACGACCCCCCACCCCCACCCCACCCTCCTCTCCATGATAAACATGTACATACGCGTTTCGTTTACAAACCAAATTCTGTTTATTTGTTTGAGGTTGTCGTTGTTGGTGTTTCTTTTGGTCTGAAAGTGTTTATACTTTCAGCAACAGGATTACGTTAACTCCTTGATAAAATAAGTGTAATTCCCGACAGTGAATATCACTTATTATTGACCTCTATAATATATTGACATAGCTTCAACATCATTTTACTACAGGACAGTCTGGTGTACTGTGCGGCCGGCTACCAAGAATCTGTTCTTCACAAGCAGAGTGTATAGACGGCTCGTGCAAGTGTCCTGACGGAACACAAGGGACCGGTTTCTTATGCTGTGTGCCTGAGAGTAAGATAATAAAGCTTTATACCACTCTACCACCATCACAGGTCATTGTTTAAAAATCCGTAATTCACCACGCGTGGTTTAACATTGTACCCATCATAAATCACACGTGAATTATGGATGTACCTAAAAAGTGCACATGCACTCCCCCTAGGAATGTTCTAGCACCGTGTTCTGGCCAAAGGATTTACGTCACCGCATGATGCGAAAATAGACTATAGAATAAATTTACGCCACGGCATGACGTGCAAAGACCTCCTACTGGAATGGGGACGAAGGAGCTTTGCCAGTCGCTGGATGTGAAAAAGTTGATCTTTTGCCGGCTGTGTTTTATCCACGATCGGTCGTGTTTGCGACAATCGTAAACCTAGTTCCACTTCTCTGCTCAGTCGGAGGCTTCGAAACGACCTACTGACTACTCCAAGCCTATGGACAAAGCAAAGTAAAGCACCTCAGAAATGCCGCGTGAAGCATTTTGATTGCCGATGTCAAATTACAAATAAAAAAAAATGCAGGCACGGATGTGGTATAAATAATTTTCCCCAATTCGGTGCCCCTGATTACACAAAATACACCACACTCGTTTGTTGATTTCGACCGTACAACTGCTCGTTAAAACAGTTTTACCGTCGAAATATGCAAACTCGTGTGGTGATTTTCCGTAATCGGGGGCACCTCATTGTGAAAACTATGTTATTCCCTATCAAGCTGTTGTATACCTACGAGTATTTTGATCCAAGACGTAAATCAACCCTGAGCTTTATGTTAAAAACTGTCCGGGATTTAAGTAAGCAGTGTTTGTTAGGTACAGGGGATTTGGTCTAGTGGTTAAGGCATCCGACTTCGGATCCTGAGCCGCCGGGTTCGAGTCCCCGGTGGGCAGGAATATGGTGGGATTTTTCCTTCCGTTATCGAGTCTAATCCATGTGCAGACTCGTTTGCGGTGCCTGTCTCACCTTCGTGTACACACGCACGCACAAACATCAAGTGTGCACGCTAAAAATCCCACGTTCATCTTTCGAAGAAGAGTAGGTTGTGGCCGGTGGCGTGGTAAACAGAAATACTGTCGCACGCACCAGAGTGAATAGCAGGGTGGAGGTTTGCACACAAAGTAGCGCTTAACGGCAGCAGGCTTTCCGTGCTTCGTCCTCCAACCCTGCGGCGCCGTGAGCATTTCAGCAGAGATGGATATGTGCGCCGAGGAAAAGTCTACCATACCATACCATACCATACAGGATACTGTCATTTTCTACTTGAACAGCGAGTTTATGAAGTTGGAAACACCGATATGCTGAGTCAAAAATGTTCCGTCGTCGATCGTGTTGATACAGGGAGCGAGTTCTCGCCGTAGAGTAATAATAATAATAATAATAGAGAGAATTCCAGGTTAAAGGACCAGTGCAGGAGAATGCTCTAGTGCCAACGGTGGAAAGGCTGGTTATGTGAATCTTGAGGATAAGAGTGTCAGCTGAAGACCGGAGGGAGCGTGACGGAGTGTACACACACACGCACAAACATCAAGTGTGCACGCTAAAAATCCCACGTTCATCTTTCGAAGAAGAGTAGGCTGTGGCCGGTGGCGTGGTAAACAGAAATACTGTCGCACGCACCAGAGTGAATAGCAGGGTGGAGGTTTGCACACAAAGTAGCGCTTAACGGAGGCAGGCTTTCACTGCTTCGTCCTCCAGCCCTGCGGCGCCGTGAGCATTTCAGCAGAGATGGATATGTGCGCCGAGGAGAAGTCTACCATAGAGCTGGATCAGTTCAGAAAAGTAGGATGGGGCAGAATCATGCAAACATTTGTAGCAAAGGGTGCAGATTTTGTGCTGAATCCTGTCAGAAACAGGAAAGGAGCGGAGTGCACGAGAGATGTGGTAGGACGTTTTCAAGCGAAGGACTAGACGAGCAGCAATGTTCTGAAAACGCTGAAGAGGGTGAAAGGATGAAGCAGGGAGGCCAGGCAGGAGAGCGTTACAGTAGTCTAGACGAGACAGAATGAGTGAAGTGACCAGAAGAGATGGATACGTGCGCCAAGGAGAGATCTACCATACCATATCATTTAATTATTATCATCCATGGCGGATTTTTTTTTCTTCCTTTGATCTCTCCTGTGGAATAAGTGTCCGTATTGTACTACTACTGCTCTACCATTCAGCTGTCCCGGCTCCTGATGTTAAAACAAAACACGGCCATGGGATAACAAGGGTTAAATCTCATTGTTATTGTCTGCACCATGAATATAGAATTTTTTGTTGTTGCCAGATCACTATCTGTGTGAGGTGGTCGGCGATCCACACATCCTTGCATACGAAGGAGCCGTCGGTAATCTACACTGGCCCTGCAGGTACCGACTGACGCGAATCGTCACGCCGCTAGATCGTGGCAGCGAAGCGTCGCATTGTTCCTTCGAGGTGTTTGCTATCAACTGGATCAGCGACAAAGGCCGCTACTACGTGAAGGCTGTGGAGATCGCGCTGGCTATTGGGGACTTTTGGCAACAAGTGTTTACTCAACATGACGTGGTCAAGTTTGACGTGGGCCCTGTGAGTTTATCAGACACATCTATAATCATTTGGGAAGGGTGGGGTGGGGGGAGGTGGGACACACACACACACACACACACACACACACACACACACACACACACACACACACACACACACACACACACACACACGCACAAAGACGGAGCTTTGAATTTGAAAAGCTTAAAGGCCCGTTTCCCGGATAAAGGCAAAAACGTTCCCTTGGAGCAGCAATTCACGCTAAAACTCCGATGACCCGTTGCTCTTTTCATTTGTTTTAAAGGACCTAGGTTTAAGATTTTTAGGCTCTCAGATCTCTCTGGGCTGTGTTGGTGGTGGCCAGCATCACATCACTAAGACACATACACAAACCGGCCCCCGTTGTGTAGTGGTTATAAGTACTTCGGACTATGGACCGGGAGACCCGGGTTCGAGTCCCAGCCGAAGCAAGCGGGATTTTTCCTACCTAGGTCGGCCTAGGTCTACCCAGAGCGGGTGTGCTATGGGCCCAGTGTGGAGGCTGTTGCCACACAGCCGATCTTCACCCACTTCACGGGTGCGACTTTTGGGGTGTTTCCCTTGGTATGACACGTCTTATGATGTGGATGATTACACGGCCGGCACCGCAGGTGCCGTAGTTCCCGGGCCTGGTTAATGCCGGGATATTTACGACAGAAAGCGTGGAATGCGGCCCTGTCCCGCAGTCCCAAACCACACGGACCTCCATAGCATCATCGTACCATCATCCCCATTTCTATCATCCTGCATAATAAAAATTGGCCCAACTTCGGAGCCCTCCGTGGATTCTACCCATTACAAGGCAGGAACAACACCGGAGCTGGCAAAGAGTTGGGCAGCCAAAACACAAAACAAAACAAAACAAAACACACACACACACACACACACACACACACACACACACACACACACACACACACACACACACACACACACACACACACACACTGACATCCCACATCAGCCCTAGAAATTTGAAAATAAATGCAATTCTAAATACCGAAACTGAAATAGTTGAGCTGACCATTCGCACCACATGATTATAATGTGTTCATGTCCAATGTGTGAGAGAATGCGTGTGATTCACGTGAGCGTGCGTGTTGGGCTCAGTTCGCGGCGCTTTGAGCCGACTCAAGAAACTGGGTAAAGTGCCTGTACAATACTCAGTTATTATTATTATTATCATCATCAGACCATTTAGACGCATTGACAGTGACAGCGTCTGTAATGCTGGCACTGAGCCATCAGAGGCTTAATTACCTGATAACGTAGCGACCACACTGACTTGTAGGTATGTGTATTAGGCACACCCCATCCCATTCCATTCCATTCCATTATGTCTATTTATATATTTGTACGTAGTATGTATGTATGTATGTATGTAACTATGTATGTATGTATGTATGTATGTGTGAGTCCTGCAAAACGTGTGTGCGAGTGACTATGATGTATGTTGGTCGGTGTGGTGAGCTTGATGTATGTTAATTTCTAGTTTCATGTACCCCCAACGGGGTTTTGAAATAAACTTTGACTTGACTTGACTTGACTTGACTTGACTTGACTTGACTTGACTACACGTTCCAGTGTAACAGCATTCGTGGAATTGGAATGTTCGATCGCTTGCGCAAACTGTAATCAACATTATATCGCATTAAGAGCTGTATCTATCATCTAGATAGAGTATTGCTAGCCTACACTACAGGCGCGCCCAGGAGCGAAAATGTTCCAAAACGTAAGTCAGCGTAATGAAAATGTAATCAGGAGATAAAGTAGAACCGTTAGAGATAGAACCGTTCCAGCTTCTGTGACGCATAGTTATTGATCACGGAATATGAGCGTTTAAGCATGTACAATCTCAGCTTGTTTTTATACAGGATGGGTTTATCGACACCGAGAATCATCTTGCGCCATGGGGCACGCCACCAGACCCATTTGTGTGGAACCTCATCCAGATCCAATGTTCGTTTGATCTGGATGAGAACATTGCCATACTGGATGTCCCTCAGTGTGATGTCAAAATCAAGTTCAGGCCATACAATCCTGCGGACGAGCCCGGTGCACAGCTCAGAGTGCCTGGTATCTCCATTGAAGTTGGGCAAAACACAGGCTTCGGAGAAGTCGAAGAAGGAAGGTGTGTGTGTGTGTGTGTGTGTGTGTGTGTGTGTGTGTGTGTGTGTGTGTGTGTGTGTGTGTGTGTGTGACGTCATCATACGTGCATATTTCATATGCTCTCTCTTTCTCTCTCTCTCTCTCTCTCTCTCTCTCTCTCTCTCTCTCTCTCTCGGGGGTGGGGGTGGCGCGTGGGGGGAGTATGAGAGAGAGAGAGAGAGAGAGAGTCTGAATAGTGAACCTTAAACCTGAAATATAAAACAAAACAAAACAACAACAACAAATTTTTTTTTTTAAGTCAATGTTTTTTTTTTGTGTGAGAAGTTCCTTTTCTTTTAGTCTGCTGCTTTAGCTTTTGGGTTAAGCAAAACATCCCACAAAATGAAGAAGAAGAAGAAGGGGGAGAGAGAGAGAGAGAGAGAGAGAGGGCTTTATGATCATGTCTCCTAGGTTCGGCTCATCATTGTGTGGAGAGACACTTGTACAAGGTGACGACCACAAACTCTACCTCGATCGCGCGAAACTACTTTTCAACACAGATAAAAGCGTTGACCAGGTACGGACATTGTTTGTTTGTTTGTTTGTTTGTCTTTTTTTTTTTTTTTTTTTTACGATAATACTTGTAATATTTGTCGTGTAGACGGTACGGGAAATTCAGGCTACCCCCCCCCCACCCCCCACCCCGTGGACGTACTGTATTTTTGGCAATACACGGTAGACAAAGGGGGCGGGCATTTCGCCTCGACGCTTTCCGAGTGAAGTCGTCTATTGAAATTGAGGTTGTCAGGGCCTACGTCTACTCGTTGGTTTGACGTCATCGCCACCTTCAATATTTGCGTGCCGCAGTGCCGCGAACGACCGGGCGTCACAAGCGCGCGCTCATTGCCCTAGTAGCGTCACGGTACAACGTCACCCACCGTTTTTCCTGCCTGCTTGTTTGTTTTTCATGCCGCGGCCCCTCCCGCACGGAATGGGATACTGGACGTGCACACTTGATGTTTTTGCGTTCGTATGTACACGAAGGCGAGGAAGTGAACGAGTCTGCACGTGAATTTGACTCGGTCTAGCAGAGGGAAAAAAATCCCACATAATTCCTGCCCACAAGGGATTCGAACCTGCAGTCAATCTCTAAGCTATCCCTTGGGGGGGGGGGGGGGGGGGGGGGGGGGGGAGGCTCCAAACTGGACAGGTCATCAACTTACGACTTCTCCGGTTCGGAACCTGACCTCATGTACTGTTACGCGTCTTATGGGGCGGTCGTCAGTGTGAGCTGTTAGGGTTTGCATCCCACTTCGGGGGAGGGGGAGGGGGGGAGGCATTAATCTTTATGGCCGACCATCGTGGGTTCTCTTTCATTACTCTGGCTTCCTTTCCCTCTGCTTTGTAAATGTTCCGCCAATAAAATTTGAAAATAAACGCAATCCCAAAACCCAACTAGCTGAACTGGCCCTTTGCATAACGTGATTGTGATGTTTTCACGTAGGTGTGTGAGAAAACGCATGTGATTCAGGTGTGTGCGTGTGTGTGCATGCTGTGTTTACCTCGCGGCGCCTTGAGCCAAGAAATTATGTAAATTGAGTAAATACATGTAACCTGAAATTATTATTATCATTATTATTATTATTATTATTCCAGGCTCTTCTGTATGAAGCTCTCCGACAGGGGATAGAGCAGAAAAATCTTGTGTAAGTTGTCCTTATCATTTACTCCACACATACCCAGAAAAAATACTCTTTGAAGGAACACGCATAAACGCAGCGCAGAGATATTTGCGGATTGCCATGCCTGTCAAAAACGCAGTGGACGGATATTTGCGGATCGCCCTGCCTGTCAAAAACGCAGTGGACGGATATTTGCCGAGTGTCCTGCCTGTCAAAATCGAAGTGCACGGATGTTTGCGGATTGCTCTACCTGCGCATAGTAATTACCCACAGTGGCAGAGATTAGACGAGAGGCAAAACCGGCGGGTGCAGTTTGTGGCTGTTGACTTGTTAGGTTGTAGTCCGAGCGACTCTTTCGTGCAGAGGAATGTTCCCTCGAAAGCATCCCCAGATAGCTGGTTGATTGCTGGGTGGTTCATTGGTTGGTTCATTGGTTGGTTGAGATTTTAACGTCGTTTTCCACCACATATAGCAAAGACAATAGCAAAGACGGGGCAACGTGGAAAAAGCCAGCACAAAAGCATTACACGAGCATCGAAAGTTTGACGCTCCACTAGTTCGACCATCCAGGATCCCCAACATGAGGTTGAATCAATCCATCAACAAACTGACTGTATGATAGTATTTGTGCCCACGGCCATCAGAGCTGCCAACTAAAGCAGAACGCGCGCGAGGCAGAGAGAGAGGGAGGGGGGGGGGTGTTGAGGGGAGGGAGAGAGAGAGAGAGAGAATGTGCAGAGTGACTGTCGGAATGAGTGTACTAGTTGATCAATGTGATAGTAAATTGTATGTATGTGATACGTGTTATATTCATGAGTTTAAGTATCTTCATTGGTCAAGCCTCTTTGTTTTACTCAGTTTTGTTTTGTTTTGTTTCGTGTATGTGTGTATAGTTGTAGTCTTATCTCTATGAAACTGTTCGTCGTTTATTATTAGTATGCGGGACAAAGGTTCATTGACAAGGAACATTTTAATTTGATCAGACCTGCAGCAGGACAGCTGATCCACAACGAGGGCCACTGCAACGAATCCGTCCGCCTCTTCAATAACCTCTGCGACTCGCTGCTAGAAAGAATTGGAGCCATCAACGCGTGCCACAGAATTCTTAAGAGGAAGAAAACCGTCAGGAGTCTGGGCAGCGATAACGCCCTCAAAGCGTTCAACCTCTGCCTGCAGGCGTACTGTGACTGCGACGCAGACGCCTGGGACCAGCTGAAAGATATGTTTAATGATATTGCTAACCGCAATATCCCGCATGGAGTGAAGAACTCAGTCAAAAAAAGGTGCGGAAATGAGTAGCTATTCACAGTTGACCGAAGTCCTAGGAGACCCCATGTTACTGTCTCCTCTGTGCAACACAACACGTCGGAACTTTTCGCTTTTCGATGCTCGAAACCACGTTTAATGGTGCGTCACGTTCACTGGAAAATGATGCAGTGAGGATGATCGAATCTGTATCTGAAAAAAAGAAACAGTATTCACGTGTACATACTACTATTTGTACTTCTGCTGGAGGAAAATTTGGACTATTGTTGAACTATAAACGTTCACAAGTTCAGAGAATGTTTCGGGTTTCTTTGTACAAAATCATTACTCGTGACCGCTTTAGCTTTGAATTTGTTATAAAGGGAACAATACAAAATTCAACAAGTCTGCACTGTTTCAGAACAGAGAATTTAACCGTAAATATATTGATTTTTGCCAAGGAAGCTCTCACATACTGCAAGGACAGGTGAGACAAGATGATCCGCATTCAACGATTGCATTTTTCTGACATTGTTTATTTTTTTCCCCATTCATTAACTCATCTTCCACTCACTTGCATGTTACTGTCATTGTTTGGAAATGATCAGATGAGCGTGATCGCGTTTGATACGACCTCTTGTTAAAAGCCGAACCGGCCTTGCTCGACAGAAATGTGGTCAAGGCATAATGATGCATGTAAAACGAGCAGTTCGAATAAAGATTCAGAACTTGAATATGGCGTCTTTGGTACTAATTGTCACTGGTACTAATTGTCACTGGTATATCTTGTTGCGTGTAAAAGCTGTGTAAGAGAGATGTTTACTGTTTTCGTACATGGTGGATAATTATGTGGCTGGGTGCTAGTGTGTGTGTGTGTGTGTGTGTGTGTGTGTGTGTGTGTGTGTGTGTGTGTTATCTATATAGCCATAGACTAAAATAAGCTAGAAATAAACGTCTCCTCAAAAATAGAGCAACAAAAAACTTCGAAAAATAACGAAATTTCTCTCGAGACCACCCCCCCCCCAAAAAAAAAAAAACAAAACAAAAACAAAAAAACACCACTATCTAAAACAAATCCGTACATCCGCTAACGGGTCAAGTGACTAAAAAAATCGTAAAATGTCAAGAAAAACACACACACACACACACACACACACACACACACACACACACACACACACACACACACGCGCGCGCAGTTTTGCAATCCACGTCGTGCCAGATCACCCAAACCACACCACAGTGACTAATATAGAATACGTTAACATTGTCTCATTGTTCCCAACGCCGCTGAAATGCAAAACTGCCGCTTTTGAAGCGGCAAGGCTACCAGATACAGTATATTTCATTTGGTATGGTATGGTATGGTATGGTATGGTAGACTTCTCTTCGGCGCACATATCCATCTCTGCTGAAATGCTCACGGCGCCGCATGGCTGGAGGACGAAGCACGGAAAGCCTGCTGCCGCTAAATGTTTGGAACTCGCTGCCAGTCGAACTTCGTGACCTTCCCACACTGTCCCAGTTCAAATCGAACCTGAAAACCCATCTCTTCCGTCAGGCCTTTCACACTTATGACAAGTCTGCCATTGTTTCAGTGCCTTCGACTGCAATCTGCATCAGGCTGGGTAGTGCATGTCAGTGTGTCAGTGCGTGTATGTCGGTGCGTGTGTGTGTGTGTGTGTGTGTGTGTGTGTGTGTGTGTGTAGCGCTATGAGTTGCTTTCATGCGAGATTAAGCGCTAAACAAGTACTATTCATTATTATTATTATTATCATTATTAAGCGCTACTTTATGTGCAGACCTCCACCCTGCTATTCACTCTGGTGCGTGCGGCAGTATTTCTGTTTACCACGACACCGGCCACAGCCTTCTCTTCTCCGAAAGATGAACGTGGGAGTTTTAGCGTGCACACTTGATGTATGTGCGTGCGTGTGTACACGAAGGCGAGATAGGCACCGTAGACGAGTCTGCACATGGGTTTGACTCGATATAGTAAGGAAAAATCCCACCATATTCCTGCCCACCGGGGACTCGAACCAGGCAGCTCAGGATCCGAAGTCGGATGCCTTAACCACTAGACCAAATCCCCTGTCATTTGCCCATCGCGACCGTTTTCATGACTTTTTATAGGAGACACATGCTATTTTTCTTAAATCTACCGTCCATTCCTGAACAAACAGCACAAATATTTGGCCCCAGCCGGGATACGAACTCACGACCCGAGCATTAGAAGTCCAACGCTGTACCATTCGGCCGTCCCGGCTCACCTTATTTTTGATGACTTTGCGTCATTTTTGGTGACGTTGTGTAGTACAGGTATAGAAGCGTCAGGCCAAAGCAATTCATATTTCTCTACTATTACAATCCGCAAAGTCACGAAAATGGTCGCTGTGGCCGAAAGGAACATCTGTTCATTTGGCAAACAACCTTTGAACTTCGTGAGCAGCAGCCCCCCCCCCCCCCCCCCCCATGCATGATGATGGAGATGAGCATGATGGTAAGATGATGCTATGGAGGTCCGTGTGGTTTGGGACTGCGGGACAGGGCCGCATTCCACGCTTCCTGTCATAAATATCCCGGCATTAACCAGGCCCGGGAACTACGGCACCTGCGGTGCCGGCCGTGTAATCATCCACATCATAAGACGTGTCATACTAAGAGAAGCACCCCCAAAGTCGCACCCGTGAAGTGGGTGAATCTCGGCTGTGTGGCAACAGCCTCCCCATCGCTCCCATAGCACACCCGCTCTGGGTAGGAGCCGACCTACGTAGGAAAAATTCCCGCTTGCCTCGGCTGGGACTCGAACCCAGGTCTCCCGGTCTATGACCCGAAGTGCTAACCACTACACTACGGGGACCGGTAACGTTTAGTAATACTTTGTAATCCTTGACACCGGTCTCAGCTGGTCAGACCTCGATCGGAAACGGTGTTCAGGATTACCCAGACCTGTTCTTGGATCACCCACACAGTCTAGACGGCGTCTGTCAGGTTTTCGCTGACAAACGATTTCTATTCGTGAGGCGCACTCAACGTGCACAGCTCATTCAAGTTTTTTTTGTTTTGTTATTTTTTTAAATATGATATACACTTTTTTTTATAGTATTATCACGTATTTGTTAAAACTGTTCTCTTTGATCAAATTGAATGGTTGGAAAGCTTACTATGTAGTTTCTCTTATTCTTCTTGTAGTTTAGTTTATTGTTATATACTTTTTGTTAATGTCGATGGCTTTGGTCAATGTGAATAGTTTGGGAGGTTATATTTTGTCTTATTCTTCTGTTAGTTTGGCTGTTTCGGGATCTAGTGTAGTTTTTTTTTCAATATTACCAGCCTTTCATCAAGACAAATAGTTGGAGAATTTAATGCGTACTTTACTTACTTATTCTTCTCTTTGAAGTTTTTATTCTTTATATTCATTATTTTATAACCAGAAGAGGGCAACTTCTGATGTAGAAAAATTGAACAAAATTTATGACACCAAGCAGCAAAAATTCACTATTATTATTATTATTATCGTGATCATCATCATCATCATCGTCATCATCATCAGCAGCAGCAGCATCATGCCAACGGGTATGGAGAGGACACAAGCGAGCACTAGCACTTCGTAAGACTGGGTGAAGCGACAAAGTGACGCTAGCAGAAATTCTCTGCTCGTATCCAATTAGTCCAGATAGCGCTTCCACGTGAGCCTGTAGGTAGGTGAATGTGTTAACAAGGCAATTAGTCGGTCTATATCAAGACCTGTTAGGACGTGAAACTGTTATAGAAGTTGATGGGACTTGCTATTACAGCCATCCTCGCTGGATAACCCAATTACTCCGCCAATCGGTCATCTCCGAAACTGTGTCTGAAGCACATGAAAGTGTAATACTATACCAAGTCATCTAACAGGCTGAGTAAGTTAGTTAACTGAGAGACTGAAATAAAGTAGCTGGTCTCTGTAGCACTAATGGTTGTGCGCTAGTCCTTGTATCGGGTCTTGTAATGTGATACACGGCACCGCTCCTCTTTTAGACTCAGTTTCCAGTACCACACTTAGGAACTTGGTCAGTGGTGCAGGCCTAAGAGAGCAAGGTCATTAGGAGAGAGAGAGAGAGAGATTCATTTTTCAAGGCGTGGGTGAGTGGGTGTTTGGGAGTTTAGCGTCTCAGTTTTTCCACCACATACGGGTGATGTCAAAGACGGGGCAATGATGAAAAAGCCAGCACAAATATTTGGCCCCAGCCGGGATTCGAACTCACGACCCGAGCATTAGAAGTCCAACGCTCTACCATCATTATTTTTTTTTTCAAAGAAAGGGGAAAAATCACTCAGGCCTAAATAAAAAGCCTGTCGTTACTGTCCCCGATTCAAGTGCCGGAACAATCCTAACTGAAAGAGACATCAAACTTTTGCACACACACACACACACACACACACACACACACACACACACACACACACACACACACACACACACACACACACACACACACACACACACACACACAGACTGAGCGAGGAAGGTTCTGCGTTTGACCGGCCTCCAAATGTCACAGTTGATCTGGTTACGAGCAGAAAGGCTGGAGCTAACCAGACGGAGAAGCATTAGGCCCACAGTGTTTCGCAGAACATTTGTACTTTAACGTAGAGCCGATCGAATGTTCCTTTAGCGGAAAACTAGAACGCGGGACCAGTGACATTAAGCTGGCTTCTCTGTCTCTTGCGGAAGGGCCTGGAAGCTGTGAAGGGCTTCTTATTGTGAATAATTTGTCAAGAATGGTCTTAGTTGTTGAGAGTTCAGCTACCTGACACGCAGAGTACGGATGGGAGTGCGAATTAGAGTGAGAGCGGGGAAGGGGGGTGGGGGGGGGAGGGGGGAAGGAGGGGGGTGGTAGAACCTTTAGGATAGGAGGGGGTTTCATACCGGTGTTTGTTGCTGTTTTGATTTCATTTTTGGCATAGTTTTTGTAAATATAGTGTAACGGTACCATTTACAACACTAAACACACACACACACACACACACACACACACACACACACACACACACACACACACACACACACACACACACACACACACACACACACACTACAACAACAACAACAACAACAACAACAACAACGTGATGTCCCGAAGATACGAACTGTACGTTTACCAGTTGGAAACTTTAGCATGCAGTTTAACTCTTCACCATGAATAGTAATACTATTTGTAATAGTAATACTCATCTATCGAGAGGAACGCCAAACCCATCATTGTGCGATGTTCCAAATGGTAGGCTTGAATAATGACGTCAGATTTAACATAAATTATTTATTTGCTGCAAATGTACAGAGAAAAGGAAAAAATGAATGAGCTTCAGAATGAAATCAAACAGAGGTCTGTACCTGAAAACAACAACAACAACAACAACAAAACACGATAACACTGGAAATAGAATTTTGAGAGAAAAATCACGATTTTATTTTCTTAGAAGCTGACCTTAAACTTGCTATTTCACAGTTTCATACGCATCACAGACGTCAACTTATGTTTTGGAACAGTTTTGTTCGTGATTACGCCTGCAATCTTGAAATGTTCTATCTCAATGATAAGTAGAGCTGTTAATGCGATACAGTTCTGTGTACACTCTATGCGAACTGTCGAAAATTCAAATTTATTACGGAAAGGTTGGCCGTGGCGACAAGCCTCTCGCTCAGTCCTCGTGTTAGCCGCGCTTCTGTTGGCTCAGTGCCAGCCGTTGAGATTCAGATGCTGTGATTGTGCAGGTGCCTCAGTGGTGTGATAGGTGGGTGGGTGTGATGACGCATTGGTGATACTTTTAGTTGTTGGTGATGACGCATTGGTGATACTTTTAGTTGTTGGTGATGACGCATTGGTGATACTTTTAGTTGTTGGTGATGACGCATTGGTGATACTTTTAGTTGTTGGTGATGACGCATTGGTGATACTTTTAGTTGTTGGTGATGACGCATTGGTGATACTTTTAGTTGTTGGTGATGACGCAATGGTGATACTTTCAGATAAGGGTGATATCAAAGACGGCGCAACAAGAAAAAGGCCAGCACAAATAATTTGGCCCCCGCCGGGATTCGAACTCACGACCCTAGCATTGAAAGTCCAGCGCTCTACCAGTGCTATACACCACCACAACACCTCAGAACGATCGGTGAGCACAGACATCCTAAAGACCACGGTTTAGGTGTATTAGTGGCCAGCTGATCTGTTTAATCGCATATGACGCTCGTGGTTCCTGTAACGTGTCTTGGCTTATCTTCGGAAATAAGCTTTGTTTGTCTGTGCCTGCAGCCCAGGTTCGTGTATTTAGCAGAGCCAGGAGATATAGGAAATCGTGTGTCAGAAATTGCGCTCCGTCGTCAAAGAGTTAAGATGGCGAGACACCTGTAAATACACACTAGCTTACTATTTAGGCTTGTACAGTCGAACCTGCCAAGGCGGTCACCTGTATAAGCTATGCCACTGTCTAACCTGGTCACTCAAGAGGATCCCCTGACATGCTAGCTGTTGACATGCCAACCCTGAATAAACCCGGTCACCTGTCTAAGGTGGTCAGTTTGACCCAGTCCCTTGGGTGACCACCTTACACAGGTTTGACTGTATCTGACAAACCCTATAAGTCTATGAGGTCTATTCCAAGCATCTACACTATAAGAGACTGGCGCACATGCATGTACATGTAGCAGGTTCAGTCCGAGAACTGCCGGCAAGTGGTTGAAATCTGACAAAATCGGCGAGGTTTGTTTTCCTTTCTTTTCTTTTTTTCACATGTTGCACATATACAGAAAAGACGTAACATAAGCACACAATCAAGCAAACGGAAACGAGTAACGCATACGAATAAAGGAGAACAAGAAAACAAAACAAAACACCCCCCCCCCCCTCACAAAAAACTAACAAAAAAAAACAAAAAAAACAAACAAAAACAAACCAAACAAAAACAAACAAACAAACAACAAACAAAACAAAACCAAAAATAAAAAACAAAAAAAAACACACAAACAAACAAACACACACACACACAAAACAAACGAACAAAGAAACAATAAAACCACACAAAACTAGAGAGGCAGAAGCCTCCATGGCTCCCTTGTGACAAGGTCAAAGTCATTCAAAAGTGTAAGTTTGTAAGTTTATCACCATCTATCATCATGCCAAGTAAGAGGTCTCTGGCGTTCCGAGTTCCTGGCAATATTACAATTTTCCCCAAAACAGTTTGTATGGCCTTGACCTTGGGTCAAAGTCATTCAAATGAGATCTCATCAATGTCGATCATTATGCCAAGTTTGACGCCTCTAGTATTTGTAGTTCCTCCGAAAACAGTTATGTTAAAATTCAGCTTTAATGACCTTGACCTAAAAAGGTAGGCCTCATTGCTGTCATTGTTACACAAGGGAGCCAAAAACAACAGCAACAACAACAACAAAACCGAAAAAAAACCCAAAACCTTGAACGAAACAAAAAAACATACCCCCGAAAACAAACAAACAAACACACAACAACAACAACAACAACAAACAAACAAACAACCAACCCAAAATAACACACAATCAAACGAGAAAAAACACCACCACCACCACCAGCAACTAACACCCACCCCCCCCCCCCCCCACACACACACACTCACCTCAGCCGAACAGACATTTGTCCAGAGCGCTTACAAATGTCTAGCAGTGAAGATCTACTACGGCACAAATGTATATATTTATAATTCATAGTATGTGCCTTAAAATGATTCAACATTATCAACTTTTAATATGGGAACCAATCATGATCAAATTTCACAAGCTTTCCACAATCGGCGAGTGTTTAGTGTACAAACTTCGATTGACCGTGTTGCCGATTCCTCCTGGCCGATTTTGGTGTTCAAAGGCTTCCACACTGCACGAAATACGCTTCTCAGCTTGTCTGATTTTTTTTCTGCTTTATTATCCCTTTAGGGAAATTCGGGCTGCTTCCCCCGGGGGAAGAGCGTCGCCGCGGTGCAGCGACACCCAATACCTATACTTTTTTTTTTTTTTTTTTTACAATTTTGCTGGGGGGAGGAAAGCCGGATAACTGGGAGAGAAACCCCCGATGAGCAGCCCAGCAGCCAGGAAAAACCGTTATGACATATCACAAGCCCGACCTTTGCTCAAACCCACGCTTTATCGCCATGATATTGGTGACGGCCGTTCAGTGGCGCAGCGGCTAAATCCGACGCGCTACCTATTAGACCACCGCTCATCCTCTAGGTGGTTACAGAAGTGGCAATCGGCAATAAGGTTACGGTGTTTTAGTATGTTTTGTACACAAACAACAACAACAACAACAACAACACACAAAACATGCATTTCAGGTTGGTCCTATGCCCTGGAGAAAAGATCGGTTGAGCGTGGACTCGGGATACGCAGTGAAACATTTGGTCCTTCGCCATTTCCTCGTTTACTCACCCTGATAAAACGACTGGTATCGACGGGAAAACGCCTGACTGCTACATGTGTAGTGGCACCAAACTAATTATTCCTCTAAGTCAAACCATCCTTGGTAAACGTGATACTTGCACGTAGCATACCTGGCATCACTGTGTGTGTTTTTGTGTGTAGTTGGTGTTGTTGTTCAGTTATAGTAAGAACTCCTTGCCATCTTCTCTGAGAAACGTCCCTTCCCTCCTACAGTTTAAAGCAGAACTAAAAACACATCTTTTTAAACTAGCTTTTAATCTTTAAGTTTAAACTCCACCGCCTGTATTGATGTGTATAAATGTGTGCGTGTGAATGTTGTGTGTGTGCGTGAGCAAAAAGCGCACTTTGTGCTTTTCGAAACAGAACTCCGCGCTCTACAAGTGTTATATAATATATGATTTGTTGTTTTTGGCTGCTGTTGTTGAAAACGTTTATCACTGTAACACAGCGTCATTGAATGTAAACATTTATTTAAACATCCTTCTCCTCCTCCCAAATTACCGTCCCTCCCTCAACTAGCCCTCACACCTTCCCCGCCGGTCCCCACCACCGGCTGTTGGTGACCTAGGACCCTAGATCCTATACGCTGGCGCACCTAGGTTCCTTGGGTAGCCAATCTAGGGTCCTTGTTACTGAACGCTATTTTTGAAAGTTGATTTGCCCATAAGACTGTGCGTTCTAACATCTTGAAAACGATTAAAGGGCGGCTGCTGTCTTTGTGTGGGTGGGTGTTTGGGAGTTTAACTCTTTGAACTCATTAGCTATATGCTGCATCACACAGAGTCACTCTGCTTAATAGTCTTAGGAAGAAAAGTGAAGAGGACACCACCACTACACCATAATCTCTTCATCTGATCTTTATCTTAATTGGTAGCCTCTAAATTGAGCGACACTATGCGCCAGCGTTTTCATTTAAACAGAGATGGTTTTTCTTTTTCTTTTTTCTTTTTTTTGGTTTTGTTTGGTTGTTGTTGTTTTTTTGTTGTTTTTTGTTGTTGTTGTTGTTGTTGTTGTTTTGTTTTTTGCAGTAGAAGCTGGTGTTCTCTCTGTGAGGTTGGATACGCATTACTGGACAAAGCTTTGTGTCTTCGCAAAAGTTTTAGCCCGGCGAAGATTCAAAATCAGGACCTTCTGATCAAGAGGTTAGACTTCGAACCACTTAATCACCCCTTCTTCGACAGACACACATTGTGGTCTTCGACAATAGACCTTGTCTATGATCGATCGTTGACCCACAATTTTTCTGTTGAGGACTCACAAGTACCTCTGTGTAGGCGGCTGTTGTACTGTGACAAAGGCTCGAGTGACTAGCGCTAATGCATTTCTTTTCTAACAGTGTCCAAAGAGAATCCTACAAGAAGCTTAGCTAATCAGAGCGAAAGATCCTGATGGCCTACGGGGAAATAGCCGTGCGTCGTCGTAGTCTTGAAAATGACGGGTGAACTGAGTGTACAAAGTATAGCCCTTGAAAACAAGAAAGAGAAGAAACACTACTGCTTACAAAGGCGGGGGGTGCATCTGCATACATCTGCGAGGAGAACGGGCATTACGTAAACTAAAAGAAAAGAAACGAACTGTTCTCAGCTTTTTTCAGTCACATATCCACATGGTTAAGTCCATATGAATTAAGGCGCTGTGTGACCTAAAAAAAAAAAAAAAACAACAACAACAATACGACTAGAAAAGCGGAAAGGCGCAAAACAAAAATGAATCAAAACGAAACAAAACGAGACAAGACGAATCAAAACGATGCAAAAAGGAAACGGGATGAGACGACACAGAACGAGACGAAGTGAACAGACACTGCACGACACGACACGAAACAAAAAGATGCCACACGACACGACACGACACGACACAAAAAGATGCCACACGACACGACACGACACGGCATGTCACGATGCAACGCGAAACGAAACGGTACGAGAACACACGTCACGACACGATACGACACGACACAGAAAGATGCCACACGACACGATACGGCACGACACGATGCAACACGACACGACATCGATGTGACACTAAGACATGAAATACGTGTTTGGCAGTGCACAGGCTCAGTCTTTTCTTACAGGTAGGGGGGAATCGGATGACTTCAGGCTCCGTGCCACGCCGTACACACTGGGCACCTGCAGCCATGAAAAATCCTACAGAAGTACTAGAACAGTGGAGAAGTTCCTGTTAGGTGCTGCTACAACTTTTACGGGGATTGGCGCCAGTGTTCCCAAGACACAGGAGGAGTGCTGGAGTGTTGAAGGCGTCTAGTTTCCAGTCAAGTCTCACTGGTTAAGTTCAGTGAAGACTAAGTGAACACGCTCTTCATACGAACGGGATGGGTTGGGAGTGGTTTGTTTCAATTCTCTGTGCACTGGCCGGTCATCGTGATGTATTGAACTATATGAAGCTTGTTAGATAGAGACCAAAACGAATGAACAAACTTTGAACGAACAAATTTCATTCAACAACGGTTTTTTTTTGTTTTTTTTTTACATGTAAGATTTGCCAGTTTTCAATCCGTTTTAACGAAGTTACGCATCGAACAAGCAAAGAAAGAAAGGGTGGGTGGGTGTTTGGGAGTTTAACGTCCTTTTCCACCACGTATGGGTGATATCAAAGACGGGGCAACGACAAAAAGGCCAGCACAAATATGTGGCCCCAGCCGGGATTCGAACTCACGACCTAAGCATCGGGAGTCCAACGCTTTACCATTCGGCTATCCTGACTGCCCGCAAAGAAAGGAAGGAAAAAACGAAGGAAGGAAGGAAAAAACAAAGAAAGAAAGAAAGAACGGCGTGATAGTAGGAGCAGAACAAAACCAAATAGCAGCAGTACAAAAAGTATTGTGGAGGTTTTGTTCAAGTCACGTCAAGTCAAATTTACTTTCCGACGCTCCGGGGACATTGGGAAAAGACAGAAGGAACGGTATGATAGCAGCACCAGTGCAAAAAAGTATTGTGGGGGTTTTGTTGGCCGGGTGTTTCTTGGTTTTGTTGTTGGTAAGACTATTGATGTTTTGTTGTTGTTGTTGTTGTTGTTGTTGTTGTTGTTGTTGTTGTTGTGTGTGTGTGTGTGTGTGTGTGTGTGTGTGTGTGTGTGTGTGTGTGTGTGTGTGTGTGTATGTGTGTGTGTGTGTGTGTGTGTGTGTGTGTGTGTGTGTGTGAGAGAGAGAGAGAGAGAGAGAGAGAGAGAGAGAGAGAGAGAGCGTGCTCGGAAGTTTGTTTTGAGGGTTATTTGAGGACGTGGTGTGGTATTTGTTTACTTACCCAGTCGACCAAGGCCACAGCTACGTATGGTTCACAACAACAACAAAATCGACATCAAGGAAATTGTATAGATACAGCGTTCAGGTAGCCCAACGGGTATGTTCTTTTCGCTAAATAAGGTCACGTTCCCCAAAGGGTACACGCTACCGCAATCTTTTGGCTGCTAGCCGCGGGGGCCATCAATAATATCCAAGCTTTGTTTTGGGAAACACACGCACGGTAGCAGTGCCGGGGCATGGTGTATCATTTTGGATGCTGTATCTTTTGTGAAGTTCAACCAGATTCTTTCCACTGGAAACATTTTGTTGTGGTGGTTGCTGCTGTGGTTTGTTTTCGGGTTTAAAGTCCTTTTCTCGCCACACAAAGGTGATATCAAAGACGGGGCAACGACGAAACAGCCGTGACATGCTCTCGGCTCGCTAGCGGGATTCGAACCCACGACCCGAGCATCAAAAGTCAACGTTCTACTATTCTATTTACCCGGTTCCCCTTGTTGCTGATGTAGGGGTGGTGGTGATAATGGTGTTTTTGTGGTGCTCATAGAGGTGGTGATATTTGTCGTTATTGCTTTGGTTGGTCATGGTGAAAGAAAGAGCGACTTTGCCCAAACCTTGTCTCCCTTCAGGAAAAAAGCACGGCATTTCCTTGTGGGACAATTTAAGGCAAAAACTGCAATGGAACAATGCTCACCAGTGAATTGCTGACAGCAGGAAGACGTTATCACACTTAACAGGGCTATAGATCTTTCACCGTTCTGAGCCCTCTTGCTGGTGAAGTGGCTGTGTGTGTGTGTGTGTGTGTGTGTGTGTGTGTGTGTGTGTGTGTGTGTGTGTGTGTGTGTGTGTGTGTGGGCGCGCCCGCGCGCGCGCGTGTGTGTGTGTCTTGTGTCAGTACGTGTGTACTTTCGTTTTATTAGTTTTGACCGTGTTTGTGAAGCTCGTTCAGCTCACTTTGTGGGGATTTTGCGCTATACAAAAATGTTAGTAGTAGTAGTAGTAGTAGTAGTAGTAGTATTGATCCAAGGTATGAATCTATTAAAGCTGCAGAGATGTGCATGCATCATACAATGGAAAAAAAAAATTCTACTAACTCCGGGGATGTACGCACCCACCTTACAAGACCGACACCCACATTACACACCCACGGAGGCTAGAATTACCATTGTCATTAATATATTTTTTCCGTTTCAGTCCTTGTTTGCAGAGAAGCTTAGAAGAATCAAATCCTTTTGTTGTGGTGTTGAATTTCGTCTGTCAGTCGTTTCGCAACGCGCACAAGCAAATGGACACCAGGAACTTGTTCGGGAATTACGAACGACCCAGTTTCATTTGACAAAGCACTCCCTATACTCTCTCTGGACCTTAATTCGTCCCTGAAGAGGAAAGAAGATCCTCGTTCTATTTGTCAACGTGGCATTTTCTGGTAGAAAGCGTAGGCCGATGCCTTGTTCGGTTCAGCCGTATAAGGTTACCATGTCACCAGTTTTAAAGCTGAAGATGCCGTGATGGGTGTGTGAATGCTAATTAAGGTTCACAAAAAAAATTTCAGTCTCACTACGTAGGAAAATAAAGTCAGTTTGTAGGTAAGCTTCAGATTTTTCCTCTTTTACTTCTTCTTCTTCTTTTTACCTTCTTCTTCTTCTTCTTCTCTTACTTTTATTCTTCTGTTTTCCTCAAAGATACATTTGTTCTTGAAGCCAGTCACTGCTGTAGTCGCCAGACAGAAACAACAGGGGCAGGGAAAGCAAGTACGCGACACGCGACAAGAGTTGTGTCCATTGGATTTTTATCATTATTATTATTATTATTAAATTGTAAGAGTTCAATATGCAGCATAATTATCCATCTTTTTGCACTTGGTCCACAACAAATTTGCTCTAAAGTCGTTGATAAACAACCCCCAGACTAACATTCCACACAGGGCTGAAATACATTGCCCCGTCCCCCGCCCCCAAATTCAAAGTACACCATCGATCCTTCAGACAAATTGTGGTTCCAAATGAGAGATAGACGTTTGCGCAACCAAGGTTAGTTTCTCCAGTGAATGCCTGCAGGCTTTGTTTCTATTCTTAAAAGGAAAGACAGAGTCTTTTTTTTAAAAAGGAAACTGGAAATTAAACTAAGTCCCCCCCCCCAAAAAAAAAAAAAATAAAAAAAAAAATGGACAGAGTACATTTCTGATATTTCAATCCAAACATTGGTCAAAAATCAAATAATTTAGCTGTAATGGCCGAATTATCATTGCAACGTTCAGTGTGTCACCAAAACTAAGTATGTGGTTCTAAAACCTCGTTAATTTCGCGTCACTTGGGATGAATGTGCAGCTCATACGCCGACAAGTCACCATAAGAAAAAAAAAGTATGTTAATTTGTATCTAGCAGTAGTTAGTCCATTATTCATGTATGACCAGGGGAGCCGGGGTGGTCGAATGGTAGAGCGTTGGACTTCTCATGCTCGGGTCGAGAGTTCGATCCCGGCTGGGGCCAAATATTTGTGCTGGCTTTTTCATCGTTGCCCCGTCTTTGATATCACCCTATGTGGTGGAAAAGGACGTTAAACCCCCAAACACTTACCCACCCACCCTCCTCCCCCCCCCCTTATGTGGTGGAAAAGGACGTTAAACCCCCACCCACCCACCCACCCACTTACCCATGTATTACCAAGTCCTTGGCTGGAGAACATTTTACAGTCATAAAAAGTTTAGGATGGGCGTGATTAAACAGACAACACGGAAAATATACTTCTTTTTTTTGGGGGGGAGGGGGGGAGGGGAGAAGGGGGGGGGGTAAATTGTGTGACAGGATGCAGATTGAGACAGTTTTTCTTTATGTTCTCTTTCGCCTTATGATCTTTTGCCGATCACGCACGCCAACAAAATCCTTACCGGTCACGTTCCGGAATCTTGTTTCCATATTTAGATTTTAATGGTCCGAACAGAAAGAAGATTGGACTGAACGGAGGTGGCTGGCCGACTTGCATATGACAAGAAAAGACTCGGTTTTCTTTTTCTTTTCTTTTTTCTTTCGTATTTTCTTTTCTTTCTTTTTTTATCTGTATCTCTCAACGTACAGAACACAAGTTTTTTTTTGTATTTTCTGTTGTTGTTGTTTTCCTAGCAACTACTATAGCTACTACTGTCACTAATACTGCTACTTTCACTACTACTATTACTACTACCTAAATGAATACATAGGTTAAAACAACAACAACAACAACAACAAAAACAGACAAATAAATGAGAAAATGCGCAATCCAGGATCGTTCTGTTCACTTTGTCCTGTTAACGCAGAATTAGTGTATGCACCTCTGCCAACCTATGTTCGTATCATTTGGGACAGAAATAAAGAGTATGTCGTCTCTGCAAGGATAACTAGTATTGATTTCATGAATCCGCGACATTGGAAAATATTGGTTAAAATCTCTCTCTCACTCTTTCTGAAATGCGAGTCTGCACGTGTCGAAGCGCACGCTCGTATTATTTGTGCGTGCGTGCGTGCGTGCGTGCGTGCGTGTGTGTGTGTGTGTGTGTGTGTGTGTGTGTGTGTGTGTGTGTGTGTGTGTGTGTGTGTGTGTGTGTTACATGCATATGCTTGTTTTGTGTTTTGATTTAGCTTCATTTTTTACCCCTTCGTCTTTTCATAATCGAGTCGGCTCCACGTCGATCGCTGGTTCATCCGTTACTCTCAACTGCTTTGTCAAGTATCTAGGCGTCAGAATTGACCAAACACTGTCCATGGATGATCATATTGGTTCAGTGTGCCGCGCGGCCTTCTTTGCTCTCAGGCAGATTGCCTCTATCAGGCCACTTCTAACAGCTGATTCCACCGCCATGCTAGTCAATGCCTTCATTACATCACGGCTTGACTTCCGTAACTCGGCTCTCGCTGGTTTACCCGCTGACCAGATCAATCGGCTCCAACGCGTTCAGAACAGTGCAGCGCTGCTTATCCTTCGGAAGCGCAAGCGCGACCATGTCACACCCCTGTTAAGGGAATTGCACTGGCTGCCCGTTGTGTACCGCATCAAGTACAAAATTGCAACACTGTCCTTCCGTCATTTTGAGCAGTCCCTTTCTCAGTATCTTTCCGACAAACTTACCACGTATGAACCTTCTCGTACTCTCCGCTCCTCATCGGAAAAGCTCCTGAAGTGTCCCAAGTACAATCTCAAAACCTTCGGTGAGCGCTCTTTCAGTTTCTGTGCCCCCCAGGTATGGAATTCTCTGCCTCCCTCCCTTAGGAACACCCAGACCCTCCCACAGTTTAAATCAAAACTAAAGACTTATCTATTCAAGACAGCATATGATCTGTAGTATCATCTACCCCCCCCCCCCCCTTCCGCACACGTAATTAGTGTTTCATGTATGCGTGAGAATGTGTGTGTGTAGCGCACTGAGTGCTCTTTGAGCAGACTACTAGCGCTATATAAGACCTATTATTATTATTATAATCTTATGTTGTAGTTTAGCAAGGACAGATTGTCAGACAGGTTCTCGTGAACCTATATCTCAATCCTTGTGTAAGAAAGTTTCATCATCATCATCATCATCATATCTCTCGCTCTCTCTCTCTCTCTGTTCTGTTCAAACACAAACAAACAACAACAACAACAACAACAACAAAGATACATAAAAAAGAAGCCAAAAACAAACAAAACTAAAGAAACAAACAATACCAACAACAATCAAACAACAACAACAACAAAACAACAACAACAGCAAAACAACAGCAACAACAAAACAACAACAACAACAAAACAACAACAACAAAAACAAAGACGACGTCGATTACTTTAAAAAGCAATACACAAAACAAGCATATAAACAGACTCAGGACGCCCCTTCCTACCAATATCACCCTATCTTTCATCGCCATTCCCAAGTATTATGACATTACAGAAAAATACATTATACAAAAACAGAGGCAAAGTTGTCAGTTATTTCCATTATAACAGACATTATTCCTGGGCGAAATTCTGGACAGAACGAAGAGGCGGTGGATACTATTTATTGCGGTTTTTATGCTTTAGATGAATGACGTTCTGGTATTTGCGTCGCTTACGTGGGGTTCTGAAACTCCTGTCACACGTGATGTAAAACGGAAACCAGTAAGCGGATCTTCAACGGACGGTCTTTGCGAACTTCTATCCTGCAAGCTCCTTTGTAATAATAATGATAATAACGAGGATACCGGACCCCGTAGTGTAGTGGTTAGCACTTCAGACTATGGACCGGGAGACCTGGGTTCGAGTCCCAGCCGAGGCAAGCGGGATTTTTTCAACCTAGGTAGGCTCCTACCCAGAGCGGGTGTGCTATGGGCCCAATGGGGAAGCTGTTGCCACACAGACGAGCTTCACCCACTTCACGGGTGCGACTTTGGGGGGTGCTTCCTTGGTATGACACGTCTTATGATGTGGATGATTACACGGCCGGCACCGCAGGTGCCGTAGTTCCCGGGCCTGGTTAATGCCGGGATATTTATGACAGGAAGCGTGGAATGCGGCCCTGTCCCGCAGTCCCAAACCACACGGACCTCCATAGATTCATCTTACCATCATCCTCATCTCCATCCTCATGCATAATAAAAATTGCCCCAACTTCCGAGCCCTCCGTGGATTCTACCCATTATCAGGAACACCACTGGAGCCGGCAAAGAGTTGTGGCAGCAAAAAAAAAAAAATAATAAAAAAAAAAAATAATAATAAAAGAGATAATAACAAGGATTTGTCTGGCGCCCATCCTCCTGCTGGACCTCTGGGCGCCTCACAATAGCAGAGTGGCATTATTTACATACACTGACATTAAATACATGCCACATTACATACACACTCAATACATGCCACATTACATACACATTCAATACATGCCACATTACATACACATTAAATACATGCCACATTACATACACATTCAATACATGCCACATTACATACACATTAAATACATGCCACATTACATACACATTCAATACATGCCACATTACATACACATTAAATACATGCCACATTACATACACATTAAATACATGCCACATCACATACACATTAAATACATGCCACATTACATACACATTCAATACATGCCACATTACATACACATTAAATACATGCCACATTACATACACATTAAATACATGCCACATTACATACACACTCAATACATGCCACATTACATACACATTAAATACATGCCACATTACATACACATTAAATACATGCCACATTACATACACACTCAATACATGCTACATTACATACACACTCAATACATGCCACATTACATACACACTCAATACATGCTACATTACATACACACTCAATACATGCCACATTACATACACACTCAATACATGCCACATTACATACACACTCAATACATGCTACATTACATACACACTCAATACATGCCACATTACATACACACTCAATACATGCCACATTACATACACACTCAATACATGCCACATTACATACACATTCAATACATGCCACATTACATACACATTAAATACATGCCACATTACATACACATTCAATACATGCCACATTACATACACACTCAATACATGCTACATTACATACACACTCAATACATGCCACATTACATACACACTCAATACATGCTACATTACATACACACTCAATACATGCCACATTACATACACACTCAATACATGCCACATTACATACACATTCAATACATGCCACATTACATACACATTAAATACATGCCACATTACATACACATTCAATACATGCCACATTACATACACACTCAATACATGCTACATTACATACACACTCAATACATGCCACATTACATACACATTAAATACATGCCACATTACATACACATTCAATACATGCCACATTACATACACACTCAATACATGCTACATTACATACACACTCAATACATGCCACATTACATACACACTCAATACATGCCACATTACATACACACTCAATACATGCTACATTACATACACACTCAATACATGCCACATTACATACACACTCAATACATGCCACATTACATACACATTCAATACATGCCACATTACATACACATTAAATACATGCCACATTACATACACACTCAATACATGCCACATTACATACACACTCAATACATGCCACATTACATACACACTCAATACATGCTACATTACATACACACTCAATACATGCCACATTACATACACACTCAATACATGCCACATTACATACACACTCAATACATGCCACATTACATACACATTCAATACATGCCACATTACATACACATTAAATACATGCCACATTACATACACACTCAATACATGCCACATTACATACACACTCAATACATGCTACATTACATACACACTCAATACATGCCACATTACATACACACTCAATACATGCCACATTACATACACACTCAATACATGCTACATTACATACACACTCAATACATGCCACATTACATACACACTCAATACATGCCACATTACATACACACTCAATACATGCCACATTACATACACATTCAATACATGCCACATTACATACACATTCAATACATGCCACATTACATACACACTCAATACATGCTACATTACATACACACTCAATACATGCCACATTACATACACATTAAATACATGCCACATTACATACACACTCAATACATGCTACATTACATACACACTCAATACATGCCACATTACATACACACTCAATACATGCCACATTACATACACACTCAATACATGCCACATTACATACACACTCAATACATGCCACATTACATACACACTCAATACATGCCACATTACATACACATTAAATACATGCCACATTACATACACATTCAATACATGCCACATTACATACACACTCAATACATGCCACATTACATACACACTCAATACATGCCACATTACATACACACTCAATACATGCTACATTACATACACACTCAATACATGCCACATTACATACACACTCAATACATGCCACATTACATACACACTCAATACATGCCACATTACATACACATTCAATACATGCCACATTACATACACACTCAATACATGCCACATTACATACACATTAAATACATGCCACATTACATACACACTCAATACATGCCACATTACATACACACTCAATACATGCTACATTACATACACACTCAATACATGCCACATTACATACACATTAAATACATGCCACATTACATACACATTCAATACACATCAGATACACGTTACATACACACAATCATGGAACATCCTAACACGACATAATGATGGTAAGTGATGGTTGAGTAGTTAATTTAGTCTCTATAAAGAGTTGCAAAAAATTGGGATTTCAGAGCGCTTTTAAAAGAGTCCGCCGACTCAGCATGGCGAACAAGGGAAGGCAGGCTGTTCCAAATGACCAGACCGTGGTTGAGCAATGCTCGCTGGCCTAGTATTTTGTTTTACTTAACCTGTGGAATGCGGAAGATGCGGGTGTCAGCGGAGGATCTGAGTTGTCAGGAGGGTGTGTACAACTGTAGCAGAGAGGAAAGATATGAAGGACAGGAGGCAGTGATGCAGTTATAGCATAATTATAGAGCGACTGGTGTAAAGAAAAGCCAAACCGACTTAAAATCTCGAAATTCTTAATGAGTTCTGAAGGGGAAAGACTGCCGTTTACAACCCTCTAAAACTGCCTGCCAAATGAATTTTTTTTTTTAAAAAGAAGAAGAAAAAAAAACACTTTGAAATTGGGGATTTTATAAGCCGGTCTGAACTTATTTTCGTCCGCAGAGTATGGATTGGATTGCTTGCAGATACGTTCTCCTTGACATAGCTAATATCATGTGCACTAATACCCGACGTGTGCATCACAGATAATGCTCGGAAATTCCGGCTGTTGTAGTCTCGGGTATCCAGACAAATCAGTGACAGCTGTGTATCTCGGTCAGCTTGTTGAACTTTGGGTGATGCTCTCTCTCTCTCTCTCTCTCTCTCTCGGGAGCCGGGGTGGTCGAATGGTAGAGCGTTGGACTTCCAATGCTCGGGTCGTGAGTTCGTATCCCAGCTGGGGCCAAATATTTGTGCTGGCTTTTTCATCGTTGCCCCGTCTTTGATATCACCCTATCTGGTGGAAAAGGACGTTAAACCCCCAAACACCCACCCCCCCTCTCTCTCTCTCTCTTCTCTCTCTCCATTATATGCGGACATTCGACAGAAATACCTCATTCAACACATACGCGGACGCCATTCCTTTCACTATTTTACGCAGTTCCTGGGATTCATTATATTCTACTCTATTAGAATACGGGGGGATTACCTGCACAACATTGGCCACATAAGCTAGGCAGTAACGAGAGCGCTTTGACATAGTCAGTGTAGTATATATTATCATCTACGTGTGTGTGTCTATGTAGTTTACGTGTTGTATGTTTTAGTTCACCATGTGTTTGGGGCTGGTGGCCCGTAACAATAAATGTTCGAGTTCGAGTTCTCTCTCTCTCTCTCTCTCTCTCTCTCTCACACACACACACACACACACACACACACACACACACACACACACACACACACACACACAAACTGACATACACACTGACACACGCTAGTTTCCCCCAAGAACAGCAAAAGTAGCAGACCTAAAATTCTGTCATGGCAGTTCATTCACACGCTACCTGAAAACGCACAGTCTTGACAAAGTGGGTGGGTGGGTGGGGGTTTAACGTCCTTTTCCGCCACATAGGGTGATATCAAATATCAAAGACGGGGCAACGATGAAAAAGCCAGCACAAAATTTGGTCCCAGCCGGGATCGAACTCACGACCCGAGCATTAGAAGTCCAACGCTCTACCATTCGACCACCCCGGCTCCCCCAGTCTTGACAGAGCGTGCTAGAAAAATAGATACATTAGTACACAGGCGAAGTTTTCACCTGTCAGATTTTGGCCACCGACGACTCCACTCTTCTCAATCAATAGGGTCGAGCCCCCAGAAACCAATGAGCACAATATATGGCATAGTCTGGCAAACATTTTGCCAGACACTACAACAAGAGAAGCGCCTGTAGTTTGATACGTCTTAAACATGGACAACAAAGCATTAAGTCTATTGACGTCATTTGAAGAAATCACGCCTTTTTCTATAAGATGACGTCATAGACGTACTGTGTTTTGCCACTGCAGGTAAGGGGGCGCGGCTTTGGCCTCGCGGCTTGCCGAGTGGACTCGTCAATTAAAAAAACAAAACAAAAACAAAAACAAAACAAAAACAAAAATGAGAGTAAACCATAGCTTGTTGCACCTTTTTCTTCAATTACTCCATCGTCTCAAGAAACAGGGTGTCACGGTGCGTTGAGAAGTAAAGTTATACTGAAACAGCAAAAGTGCAAACTGACAAAAACAAAAGGAGTGAAAAACAATGCTGCCAATGCACGGCTAACTCCCGCTGGAAATAAACAGGAACTAATTCTGGGGCTATTATGAAATCGCACCAGTAATTGCAATGTTCGCATGTATTCGCTACAGCATGACTATCACATGAAAACAGAACCTGCAAACAACAGGGTCGGCCACTATATTACGTTGATAATAACCGAATACCGAATCATTAAAATGCATAACAGGCATGCATATCATAGAAGCATTATTTTGCATAATAGCATGCATGTAATTAGATACGTATTTTGCATAATAAACAATCTTATTTTTTGCATAATAAACGTTCACAACCGATATTGAATTATCATTTTGCGTAAACAACAGCTCGGTAAGCCTATAGACTGTACTAGGAATGAGGTCTGGATTATACAGCATGCGACCTGACGCATGACAAAACAGCAAATTAACAAGGCTGACGCCAGACAGCGAGGTGTGAAAGGTGCTATATCGACTTACTGTCGACAAATACGAGGAAATAACACACCGCCAGGGGCCCAATGACGCTACTTAGATTGCTGATGCCCAAGAGTACACGAATGCTCTGCCGGACGCTATACTGACTTTAGAGGTGTGATAATATCACATCAGCAGTGACGGTAGGCGTTGTTTTTAAACTGACACCTGCGGCCTGATTTTGTGTGGGCGGTTGAACATGCACAGTTGGCGTTTTTGTTTGTTCGTTGAGTGAAATCAAGTCAAATTTCTTTTTAAAAAACCCGAGGGGGGGGGGGTGTTACATGAAACACGACAAATAATCAAGAACGACATGCTCACCACACACACACACACACACACACACACACACACACACACACACACACACACACACACACACTTTTATACATACACTTATACATACAAATACATACATACATCCATAGCGTGTTTATATCCTCTATGTTCGTAGCGCCCCTGCGATAGGAAACTCAGGGTCGCTTTCGAAGTTCTAGTACTACTAGTTCTACCCAGGTGACTGATTCCAATGTACAGAGTCAGCGCATACGATGGGAAATTTTCCACATGCTGTTGTATGCCTATCACACATATTGAGACTTTAAATAGATGTATGCCTAGATATTAAGCTCAACCAGCGTATATTTGTCAAAAAGTTTTACACATTAAACTTTTAAATTTTAAAACACTTGGGCGTTTCCAAAAATACCCAGGAATATTTTTTTTCTAGTTTCTGAAAAATATGGACAAACCAGGATATTCATCACCAAGGTCATTTGAACTGCACTTATTACAAACACGTTCATTCCTAGGCAGTTGTAAAAATCTTCCACTTTCAACTGGCAGTCTGTGGTTAAGTGTGGTGGGTGACTGCATGCAGTGTAGAGTTTCGCCCGAAGAATCGCGTGCTGTCTGATGCAGAGCGCGGTGTTTGAGGGCTGAAGCATGAGCTGGACTGCAGAAATTACGAGGGAGAAAATAAGGTCGAAATATGGTGAAATTCTCGGCGGATACGTTTCTATGTGAGGATCTTGTTTAAATTCAGACCGGTCGACACAAGATTGCATTAACTGCTGTACTAATCAAACCCTCCGTATGAGGGAAATTCCATTTAGTAAGTTTAATCTTGTATTTGTGATTGAGGCCGTTTTCAGTTTCTATGTGAGGATCTTGTTTAAATTCAGACCGGTCGACACAAGATTGCATTAACTGCTGTACTAATCAAACCCTCCGTATGAGGGAAATTCCATTTAGTAAGTTTAATCTTGTATTTGTGATTGAGGCCGTTTTCAGTTTCATTTTGCAGGTTATTCTCAGCCCCTTGATGTCGGTCTTTGGCCATTCAATAAACTTCACTTGACTGGACTAATCATCAAGATAGAGTAATTAGTACGTACGGGCGCACTCAGGAGCGAAACTGTTCCAAAACATAATTTGGCTTAGCAAAGACGGGATTAGTCCGTTTAAATAAATATTTCTAAAAGCCCACCATCCGATATTTCAAGGAAAACAAATCCTTTGGAGCTGTTTTGACGGTGTCTAGCACCGTACCACTTTCACTTTGAATCACGCAGTTTTACTCTCACACAGGCTGACAATAAGCAAACAGAAACCGAAACGCACAGCGTGTGTCATAGTCGGCTGGCCTTCTGTTTGTAAAGTCCATGTAATTCGGCTGTTTAGGAGATCGAGCTACGGGCCATTTAA
>JACVVK020000001.1:5070000-5072500 GCA_018292915.2 Batillaria attramentaria | reverse complement strand
CACACAGCAACTTAGGAAAAAAACACTCACAGTTTGTGGCTGTGAAGGAAAGCAGCAGAGCCAGCAAGTGAGCTTCGGTAACGGCTATAGGGTGGGTGGGTGTTTGGAAAGTTAACGTCCTTTTCCACCACGTAAAGGTGATATCAAAGAGGGGGCAAAAAGAAAAAAGGCCAACACAAATAGCTGTCCCCAGACCCGAGCATTGAGAGTCTAGGGCCCGTATGTAAAACTCGAGGTTAATTTAACCCACGGCTACAGGCCTAACCCAGACTAGGACAAATGAAACCCCAAAACAAAATTAAATAAAATAAAAAAACAGGAAGCGAAGAAAGAAAGACAAAAATCCTTCTATAACGGCATAGGCACCTTGTTGGAATGGACCCGCTTCCTGATTTAAAACAAAAAACAAAAGAAAATTTAACCCTAGAGCTACTTTAGTTCTAGGTTAGGTTCTAACCCGGGGATAAACTCCCTAACCCCGACTTTTACATGCGGGCCCAGCGCTCTACCATTCGGCTATACCGGTTCCCCGTAACGGCTATAGTGGTCCTTCACTCTATAGTGGTGATTGAGAATGACAATAGGAGGATGGGGTGGGTGGGTGTTTGGGAGTTTAACGTCCTTTTCCACCACATAAGGGTGATATCAAAGACGGGGCAACGAGAAAAAAAAAGGCCAGCACAAATATCTGGCCCCAGCCGGCGGGATTCGAACTCACGACCCGAGAATGGCAATAGGAAGCTGGCTATCCGGGAAATCGGATCTTTGCAGCCAAGCGTTGTGAACGTCAGGGCCGAAAAGAATATAGCACAGAAAGAGAGAGAGAGGGGGGGGGGGAGAGAAAAGGGGGGGAGGGACAGAGGGGGGGGAGAGGGGGTGGATAGAGAGAGAGAGAGAGAGAGAGAGAGAGTTTATAGGGGACCGTCTCTAATGCGCAATCAGGCGATGCTGGACAAACGGAGAGAATCGTTGATAGGTTTATTAGTTTGGCAGTCGATTATTGATGGTACATGCATGTACACGAGGAAGAAAGACTGGCACGATTTCTGATGCTGTATGATTAGTCTATTGATAACATGGAGACTAACAACAATCAGACAAACCAGACTTGCATAATTTCACACAAATTAAGGACACAAAATAATAATACCTCAGTGGGGAAAAAACCCACCCACACACACCCACCCACCCACACACACACACACACACACACACCCCCACCCACACCCACCCACCCACCCACCCACACACACACACACACACACACACACACACACACACACACACGTATGGATCCACACAAATCCCTAACCCTAACCCTAACCCTAAAGGGGAAAAACCCGGGGTTTACCTACCCTCCTCGCCCTCCGCCCCGTCCCCCACTCTTCTCACGCACATACTTGTGGAAACCGAAAGCCTCGTACAAGACTCGATGAGAGAACGAGTGAATGAGTGAGTGAATCAATGAATGAACTGTACAAAAACAATTGCTTGTCTCGCAGCTGCTCTTTCCTTAAACGACTGCAGAATGTGAGGACAAGAAAAGGGGAAAAAAAACAGTTAAACAAACAATCAACCAGACAGACTACCACAAAGAAGCTAGATTTACTAATAACAGAGCAGCTAACACAGACAATTAAACAAATTTGGAACACAGAAAAAAAAAAAATCCAAACGTAGTTAACAAGACAAGAGCAAAAGGACTAATACGGTTGAAAAGGACAACGAAACATTTTGAAAAGATGCGTAGGTGAATTGCAGTTATATTCATTAACTGGAAAATAGAGAGAGAGAGAGAGAGAGAGAGAGAGAGAGAGAGAGAACTTTATTTTTCAACGGAAAAGATTGAGCCAAACAATGGTTAATTTTCAATCTGCCGTTGCTACAAAAGAAAAGAATTACTGGCAAAAAGCAAAGAAAAACATACAACAATGAGTAACAAAAAAAAAAGAATAATGCAAAACCAGAAACAAAATGCAAAGCTCATACAAACACACACACACACACACACACACACACACACACACACACACACACACACACACACACACACACACACACACACACCACACACACACACACACACACACACACACACACACACACACACACACACACACACACACACTCTCTCTATAATACCCGTCACTTAGACCGCATACAGTTATGATACATTGAAGCCGTTATAGAGATCGTATAGGATCGGTATATAATCGGAGAGTTAAGAGAGGGAGCATTAAAATGTATGTTTCAGAGAGAGCGAGAGAGAGAGAGAGAGAGAGAGAGAGAGGGGGGGGGATCTTACAGCGCCTGTATGCCTGTGCTAATCTTGCACGTGTCCTGCTTCCAGTCTTTGTCTGAGACAGCAAAAGAGTAGCGGAAGTGTTTACGACGGTCCAGTAATGACTGCTTCTATGAAAATTGATGTTATAGCCTGCGAGGGAGTTGTGTAGCGGTGACATGAAAATTACAGAAAAGACAGCACGTTATATGTGACACT
>JACVVK020000001.1:5052500-5067500 GCA_018292915.2 Batillaria attramentaria | reverse complement strand
CTTTGGAAATGTTCACCCAACAAAATTAAAAAAAAAAAAATGCAATTCTAAATTCCGAAACATAAATAGCTGAGCGGACCCATCGCACCACTCGATTGAGATAATGCGTGTGATTCACGTGAGCGTGCGTGTTGGGTTCAGTGCGCGGCGCTTTGAGCCGATTCAAGAAACTGGATAAAGCGCCCATACAGTACTCAGTTAGTATTATTATTATTATTAATATTATTATTATTATTATTATTATTATCCAGAGCACGAAAGTGGAATTGACGACGCTTCACATTACCCTGATACCAGTGCTGTCTTGTCCGGGTCAGCTCAAGGGTCTTTTTTTTTTGGCATTACTAACAAACCAAAGATGAGGTCAATGACTTGACATTAACGTGAGTGGTCAGCTTATGTGCCTGTATAACCAGGACAGTCTGAAGTGCACTAACAGTCTCTCGGTGCGGTGCGGAGAGTATTACTGGCGGCGAAACCCCATTAGTACTTTCTTTAAATAGTGTACGCTTTGGAGACGACAGATGTCGTTCTGTTGCGAATGCCTCTTCAAGCGGTGGCGACCATGTAAATAAAAACTGCTAACTGTATAGTAATAGAAATAATAACAAGCTCATTAATACAGGCGTTTTATCCCAAATATTTGGCTCAAAGCGCCACGAGGTAAATCCATCACGAACGCTCACGTGAATCACACGCATTCTCTCACACACTGGACATGAACACATTACAGTCACGTGGTGCGAAGGGCCAGCTCAGCAATTTTAGTTTCGCAATTTTTAGAATTGCATTTATTTCTTAATTTTGTGGGCTGAACATTTCCAAAGCTATTAAAGTAGCAGTTGAAGTCTGGGCAGTAGATGACATTTTTGAAGGGAGGTGGAGAGAAGAATATAAACAGAAACGGTGGAAAAAGCAAAAGGAGGAGGAGAAGAGGACTAGCAATAGTAACAATGTCAAAGAAATTGTCAGTATGTTGTCAGACTATTTAATTCACAACAAGTTGATTGAGACTTCCAGTGGGTCGGTGACATATGAACAGTGGTGGGAAGAAAAAGAAAGAGGAAATGGCAAACGAGAAAGAAGATGGTGAAAACAGCAAAAGAAGAAGACGAAGACTAGATACAGGATCACAGTGTCAAAGAAATTCTCATTTTTTTTGTCAGGTGATTGAGGAAGGGTAAGCTAGGGGATCGCGGGGTGACATTTTAAAGAATGATGGAAAGGAAAACTAAGACGGAAAAGGTAAAACAAGGAGAAGGAGAAAAAGTGAAGGACGGAAGACTTTGGAAGGATAACGTGACAGCTTCAAGCAAATTCTTGATGTGTTGTCAGGTGGTTGAAGAGCAATAATCAATAGTGGAGGGAGACACGAGGAGAAGAAGAAAGAAGAGGATGATTAAGGAAGTTAAGAAGATGTTGAAGATATATAGTAACTGTTTTAAACGAATTCTCAAAAGTGTTGTCAGATGGCTGAAGAACAATGAACAAACCCAGTGAGACGCGTGGGTCAGTCAGTGACATTTTGAAGAGTGATGAAAAAGAAAAAGGGTCAGTGGGTGAATGTTTAGGAATTTAACGTCCTTTTCCACCGCGTAAGGGTGATATCAAAGACGGAGCAACGAGAAAAAGGCCGGCACAAATATTTGGCCCCAACCGGGGTTCGAACTCACGATCCGAGCATTGATAGTCCTACGCTCTACCATTCGGCTATTCCCCCCTCCCCGGAAAAGAAAAAAAAAAGGCAAAAAAAACAAAAAAAAAAAAAAAACAAACACACGAAGAACGAAGAAAATGTAGAAGAGAGGCAAGAGGGGAAGGATTAGAAGGAGATTCCCCTCCCCCTCCGCAAAAAAAGAAAGCTAACAACAAGAACAACATCAAGAAAAACAACAAGAAAGTGTGATGATATACAATAACAATTTTAAACAAATTCTCTGTGTGTTTTCATGTGATTGCATGAAGACCAATACTTAAATAGTATAAAGAAACTGCAGGGCTGTAAATGACATTTTGAAGAGACGTTGAAAGAAAACAAAGGCGGGGAAAGCAAAAGAAGAAGTTCGAGAAAAGTAAACGAGTTTCAGTATAAGTTAGAAAGTATTTGTTTTCAGTGCTATGTCAGATGGTTAAAAAAAACAACAACTGACAGACAGAGAGAGCCGTGCTTGGCGGGATGACTTTGGGATTAGGGAGGTAAACAAACAATTATCTTACTTGGTGGTCGCGAGATGTGTACTTCTTCATGGTTTGTGCATCACGAAATCTGCATTTGTAGTATCTGCGAGATGACGGTCAAAGGAAAGTATTAGTATTAGTATTTTCCTTAATTAGTCGGTGACAACTGGTCAGAAAAAAATCGTGTGCTGACCTGTTGTGCAGACAGCTTAATTTCCTTAACATGGATGACACCATTGCAGTTTAACAGAGCTGACTTATGATCAATATGAAACCTGTCGACCCGAGCATCAGGAGTCCAACGCTCTACCATTCAATATTCACTTATATGCTCTTGTACTAGCATGAACAAAACTTACATGAACCATTTTTGGAGACAGTACTATTATTTCAAAGTGTTATTTCATTCGGGGCCAGGGGGAGAGAAACTGGCCTAGAACAGGAGGGGGTAGATTCTGGGCCAGGGGGGGATAGGAACTGGCCCAGGCCAGTTTAAACCCGGTGTAGCTTCTGGCCTAGTCCAGTTTCTACCCGGGTAGATTTGGGCCTAGGCCAGTTCCTGCGGGGTAGATTCTGGATGGGGTAGATTCTGGCCTGGTACACCGGCTCCCACAGAGAGAGAGAGAGAGAGAGCATTAGCAACGTGACTGCGTAGGCACGGCCATCGAATTTTGCAGAGTTCAGACTGACCTGAAGTATATTTGTCATGCTGATTGCAACTCGATCGGTTAAAAATCAATGTAACCAGCTCGGGTCGGATTTTATAATGTTTACCTTGTCATCGGAAAAAAGGTATCTTCGTCGTTAGACGTGTAATAATGAGAACAAGAAAAACAACGACATAGAAGCCTTCAAAGTCTCATTTGTCAACTGAACGTTTCGAAAGATTTTATCTCACCAAAAAAAGGTTGAATATTTTTGCTCTTCGTCTTTTTCTTCTTCTTCTCAAAAGAATTTTTTGACAAGAAAAGTTTAAGAATGTTATTATTTTTCTTCATCTTCTTCCTGTTGTTGTTGTTGTTGTAGTTTGTTTTTTGTTTGTTTGTTTGTTTTTTCTCATTCGTATGTCTTCAGAATGTGAAAGGTCGACCAATTTGCATGAGCCTTATGCTGAGACGTGCAGACCATAATCTGACAAAACACTGATAAAACCCAAGGCCACCAGTCTTTCTCATCAGAATATATATATATGATGTTATGAGACACAGATGTCACATATTCAGTATCCATACTGCTGTCAAATGGTAAAAGAGTCAGAGTGCTCATCAGATCTACGGCGCAAGGGCCCTTTAACCGAATAACGGAAGCAAGAGACGTATAACCAAACATCATGCCTGTCTCGTTCGCTGATTTATAGACACTAACCGCTTCATTGGTTGAAAATTTCTCCCTGCACGGAACACGTCATTCACTGCTGTGCTGGATTATGGTTAATAACGCAATGATATTACGAGATCCAAGGTAATGAAAGGCATATAAATTTTCTCATTGTCTCCTTAGCCCGGCACGTTAGATTGGCAAACGTGTAGAAGAATCTGACTGGTCGCAAGTGTTTCTGACACGCAGGTAGCCAATAAAACTGGAAATCGTTTAAGCAATGGTGTTCTTTATTAACTCTTACCAGGTCGCAGACTTTTTGTAAGTGAAAGCGCGTAAAACGGTGTGTTCTAAACAGGCATCATAAAGTCATTATTAATCATTATATGTAAAGATGTTTAAGCTTTTATATCAAATGAATTTAATCGCTTGGGACACAATAATTACGCCATCTGAAACCATTGTGGTGACTCTGGTCAGCGTATGATTATGTCGTTCTACGTACATAGCTGCGTACAGCGTCCTGCGCAGACGACGTGAATTGGTTGCGGACTGAAGACCAGCTAGACAATGCCGATGATGGCTATTTATTTATAGCGACATTGTTGATTGGCGTGTACTACAGGTATGGAAGCGTTAGTCATATTTATCTATTGTTAGAAGCCGCAAAGTCACGAAAACGGTCGCAATGCCCAAAAGGAACATCCATTCATTTGGCGAACAGTCTTAGAGCTTTGTAAGCGGCATTTTTCTCGTAACACATGACGAACATAGAGACTTTGATATCCACAGGATGGAGGGAGCGACTGACATCACAACCGAAGCCTACACCGACAACCGCACGGAAATCCCTCCGGAATTCTTGGGATTGATGGATGATGAGAACAGAAGTGACGTCTACCTGCTGCACCGCATCGCTGAGGAATACCAGAATCAGACTCACTGGTTCTCCACGGAGACTGTGGTGGCGCTGGTCATTTCATACTGCGTCGTCATCATTCTCGGCGTGCTGGGCAACATGCTGGTTGTGATCGTCATGTGTCGACGGGCCGACCTGAGGACCCAGAGGAACTTCTACATCCTGAACTTGTCCATCTGTGACGTGCTGATGTGCAGCGTGTGTCTGCCGCTTTCTCTGGTCAAGTACACGCTGAAGAGGTGTGTGTGTGTGTGTGTGTGTGTGTGTGTGTGTGTGTGTGTGTGTGTGTGTCATTGTGAATGTCGTTGTTACTGATGTTGTAGGTCGTAGCGGTGGTCGTGTTGGTGGTGATTTGTTTATCCCTAGTATGATTTCAGCTTCATCATTTAAAAAAAAAAACCAACAACAGCAAAGGTGTCACGATATTTAATGTTTTTCAGATCATTTTTAGTGCCGTTACTCTTTCACTTAACTGACGTCCTTGCCGCTCAACTAAAGACAGACAGACGCCATTGGTGTAGTGACAGATGACATGAGTCATGTCGGCGCGTAGTTCTTCATATTAAGTCTCTCTCTCTCTCTCTCTCTCTCTCTCTCTCTCTCTCTCTCTCTCTCTCTCTCTCTATGTCACTTCCACAAGGGTGATCGGGAAATTTTTTTTTTTTTTTAAGGAATTTTGTTTTGAAAATTGTTGCAGTCTATCTTGCTACGAATCACACGCTGTTGCCGGTCATTCAAGTAACTGATCCTTATGCGTACGTGGCATTTCATTCAAGTAACTGAGCCTGCGCTGATGTTGTAGGTGGGTACTGGGAGCGGCCATGTGCAGAATCGTGGCTGCGCTGTCCACCGTTGACGTTTTCGTGTCCACGTTCACCATCGTCGCCATTGCTGCGGACCGGTACAGGTCCATCGTGCACGCCAATCGCAGTCATAGTAATCCTGTCAACGTAAGTTAGAGAATGATTTTCTTACTGACAGACAGATGAGAGATATTTGTGTACAACTGTGTTGGTGATCGTTTGTTTGTGAGTTTCGTGTAGTGAGGTCATTTAGCCGGTTTCATATCAGTGCCGCTACGTGCGGCAATCTCCTGGTGTGTGTGTGTGTGTGTGTGTGTGTGTGTGTGTGTGTGTGTGTGTGTGTGTGTGTGTGTGTGTGTGTGTTTCAACGTTTCGGCTGTGTTGGACACAAATCAACCTGTTTTGCCTCTTCAACACAGGTCCTGTACAGATTAATCATCATCTGGTGTGTGTCCATCGGTCTCGCTGGCCCGCTGTTTATTTTTCACGAGCTGTCCACGGACGTCATCTACGAGAAGTCGGTGTTCCACATGTGCATTGAAGCGTGGCCGAGCGAGCTGTTCCAGCGAGTGTACACCACCTTCGTTGCCCTCATCCAGTATTTGACGCCAACCATCGTCATTTCCGTTCTGCACGCGCGCATCTGCAGCTTCCTGCGCAGGCGCATTCACGAGAGCCCAACATCTGAATCGCAGGTAAATGGAATGTATTGATTTTCTTCAGCGTATGCTTCTTCCTCTCAATGTTCGTTTGTTTTAGGCCGTCAATTATTGTTTGCTCGACTGCAATGTGCTTGTGCAATTCATTTTAGTTTATTTCAAGTAACTGCACTTATTCTTTCTGTTCTGTTCTGTTCTGTGCTGTGTAATATATTGCGTTTGTGTCAAAAGAAACAAATATCCGTCTTCTTACTTTTCTTCCTCCTCTCTTTGTGTCACTACCTTTGGTTTGCCGTGAACTTGAACAGTATTATTTGTGTATCCAGCAGAGGCAGACAGAAATAATCAATGTATGATTATGTATTAATCGTCTTTGACAGGGTACATTGAAAGTGCACATAACTGTTAGGATGAACATTCTAATGGTTCAGTGTGGCAGGGCCGCATTTGAAGTAGCGTAAACGTGTTCAGTTTAAGAGACAAAAGTTCAGGTAACAATATTTTATCAGTCCCAAGCACGGACATTTGTTTTCGGCACTCGGGACGTACAAATATTATATTTACAGACAAATATCAAATTAACAGACATATATTACATCTACAGACAAATATTATATTTACAAATATTACATTTACAGACAAATATTGCAGATAGGATTAACGAGGGGAAAAAAAGACAAGAAGAATTAAACCAGCATAGCCGAGATCTTCCGGAATGCAACACCACCGCAAAATTACTAAGAAGCAATTGTAGCGTGCCAGTGTTAGCTTACCATCCACCCTGATCATGAACAAGCTTTGCCCACCATACAGGTACGGCGCAACCAGCGAGAGATGAAGCGTCACAGAAAGAACCTAGCCCTGCTGACCGCCATAGCCGTCTCCTTCTCCGTCACCTGGCTGCCCCTCACCATCCTGAACATCACCGCCGACTGGACCCACGACCACACCTTGTTCGGCCTCTTCAGCGAGATGTGGTTCTACCTCGCCCACGCCATCTGCCTTTTGCTGGCCATGTCTTCGTCCGCCATCAACCCGCTGCTGTACGGATGGCTGAACCATAACTTCAGGAACGCTTTCCTGGAGGTTCTGTGCTGGAGAAGACAGCAACAGCAGCAGCAGCACGAGTCGTCCGCGCTGAAGGGCCGGGGTTCTGTCAAACGTCGAGATCCCAACTATGACAGCTTCCTTGGGACTCCTACCCCTACCTCCCCTAAGTGACAGCCGTGGAATAGGACTTCGTCTTTGTTGCTCGCTCGGTTCAAGTTCTAATCCCTAAAAACTCACTAACTCACTCTACTCAAGGGCTGTTTGTACTCGTCATCTGTGCCTCTGAGGGTGATCCACACGGTATAGGTTGATGGCTAGGGTCGATGGCACTATCGTGACAATCCTGTTGTGGCCATGTGCCACGTTTAAAAGGGAAACGTGTTAAACGTTTCCATGCTCAGAGGTCGACCTTGCCTGCTTACGATGGCAAGACTCCTGTGGACCGCCATTGCTAAGGTATACGCGCCTTCGGAATTCCCAAATTTCCGCCCTTCCACGCGCGAGATTTCGGGACTACTACCCTCTTTATCTCTACTAAAGGCTCAGAGATTTAGCGAGACTTGGGTCTTGATGCATGCGTACTTGTAACACGTTCTGTAATTCCGCATGACCAAATGCACATCTACTGGAGACAAAACACTCTGGGGCACGGGCTTTCAAGAGTTAAGTTCCTTCCCTTTGGCACAACTTGCCAGCTCACCTTAAGTCAGGTTCTGCTACCACCAGGACCTTCAAGCGGAACGTCAAGACGCATCTCTCTTCTCAGTTCCATTTTTCTTTCTTTCTTATCCCCAAATGCGCCGTGAACATGCTACTGCATGGAAGTTTTTGCTGCGCCTTACAAATGGCCACTCATCATCATCATCAACATCATCATCATCATCATGCTCATTGCTCAAGCCACCGAGATACCGAGAGTCACATGACACTCAACTTGCGCACAAAAGAAAATCACCCCGTGTACTCGAACTCGAACACAAAGCCAGAAACTGTCGCAGTCTGTTAATTCGTGACAATGAAGAAGAAACGACTATTTGTGCATCACCATCGCAATGCCTCAGCTTGTTGCGAAGAACACGGAAGGGCGATCCGTGTGTCACCTTTGTTAACCTTGAATTCACGACGAAGGATAAAGATGGACTGCCTTACATCACCAGATCTCGTTTCTTGTAAACTGATACTCTTTTTGTCTCGGCGACGATTTGCGCAGAGAGGATCCAGTTTACGGCTGTGACAAATGAATTTATTTGAGAACTTAAAATCTGCCTTTCTCCCAACATTTGTTCTCTTGAGCAACGAAAGATGAGATTGCGCATGACACATTTACCTCGTGTTTTATCATGTGTTATTCTAAATCGGCTTATTTGTCAGAATCTGGATTATCTTAATATCTATATGACCGGAGAGTACGTCTAACATTCAGTGCTAGATCTGACACACCGATCACAAGATCGTCAGAATCTGCAACGCTTCCCTTTCAGTTATTACGGCCGATTTTGTTGTTGGTTGAATAAGAATGACGGTACACGTATCTGTCTTTTACTCGGTTTGGTCTAACCATACGCAGTGAAGAATACAGTACGTTCGTTTCTGTTTGTGTTTATTAATTAATCAGAACACGTAATTCTGTACAGATGAGTGAGAAAACGTACTGTTGTTGAATACATTTATTAATTCCTGAATTCCTATAGTCTGCATAGCCCAGGGTGTACGTTGTGGGTGGGTGACCACTCTCAGAAATGGAGAGTTGAATACACCTAGATGCGTGTAATTAAAGCTCAGCTGGTATAGTTCGCCCGTTAGGGGGTGCAAATGTATACCAGTCAATTCCGTCGATATTTCGCATAAAGTAAAGTCGTAGAACGAAGTCAGCGGCCACGTGACTTCACCTCGCCAGACCCCGGAGTACATTTGCACCCCCTCCCGCGTTGCGGGGATACAGTTGCCCCCGTCAGTGGACGACTGTTTTATGCCGAAATATCGACGGAATTGACTGGTATACAGTTGCACCCCCTAACGGGCGAACTATACCAACTGAGCGTAACTATATTGTTGTTGTTCTTGTTGTTGTCAGGTTATTGTTGTTCCATCCTGTTCCTCCCGTTCTTTGTGTGAGATACTGTGCTACCTTGCCTTGCTGTTTGAATGGAGTTCTCTAAAGTTGATAACGTTTATTCATAATCCAGAAAATCGTAGAACCCAGTGTGCCTTGGTGTTCTTGGAAGAAGAGAAACATTAAAGACTAACATTGCTCCCAGCCGTACCACGTACATAGGACGTATAGGCTTGATATCCCCCTTTGCTAGGCAACTACTCCGGGCACTTCCAGCATAGACCTGGATTAAGCTGCGTCGATTCGATGAGCTTTATGTCAATATTCGGGTCATGGGATCTAGATCAATATCAGGTTAAGAGCAACCAAAAAAATCGATAAGGGCTTTTTTCTGGCTGTCCCGTTTTTGTCGATGCCACCACCGCGTGGTGAAAATGGACATTAGTCGTAACAACCAACCAACCCATGCAGTCATCCTTTTGTTCGTGTTTTACTCTCACCGAGAACCTACACCGGAGTCCGTGTTTACGACCTGTTGCAACGTGAGAGTCCATGCTACGTGGGCATCAGTCCCTAGCAACCACCATCCCTAGCGAATCGGGTGTCCCATTTTAACCGCGCGAAACTGTAGCTGAAGAAATGCCGTACATTCCAAAACGGCAGAACTGAGCGGATTTGAATTCCTGTCGGACATCACATTCCAATTTTTTTCCAGCAGCAGGTTTGTGTTTGAATTGTTTTAAAGCCGCTCTGTTCGTCACGCCGCTGAGATTGAACACTGCCGCTTTCGAAGCTCTATGGCTTTATATCAGATAGAAGGATGTGTCTTTTGGCCATTGCGATCGTTTTTGCGACTTTGTGGCTTCTAATATGAGAGAAATACGATTTTCTTTGAACCTACGGTCCAGTTTTGAACAGACTGGGACTCTAAAAACCTGATAAGAACAGTAACCAGTCAGCTCCGTCTAGCTGGTCTTCAGTCGGCAACCAAATGACGCCGTCTGTTCACTACACGGTACACTTCTAGAACAACTTATACGCTGACCAGAGTCCCCACAATGATATCAGATGCTGTACTGTGATCCAAGTGATTGATTCTGATGCACATATTCAGCGCATCTGATGACAAGTTTTTCACACACTGTTGTATGCTTGTCACACGTGGCTGAGATTTTCAACACTGAATCACTTCCTGATCGGATTTTCTCCCGGTAATGATATCGACATTGCGGTTTACTGTGTGGTGAAGACATCGCACATAACTAGCTGTACTTCTAAACAGTGTGAGACGTACATAATTGTGATTTTTATTTCGTCAAACAACTGTTAGTGTAACTTTAAAACGTAATTTGACTAGCTATACGTCACAGGTATACAACTGTGATTGTTATTTCGTCAAACGACTGTAAGTGTGACGTTTAAAACGTAATTTGACTAGCTGTACGTTACACGTATATAACTGTGATTGTTATTTCGTCAAACGACTGTAAGTGTGACGTTTAAAACGTAAGTTGACCAGCTATACGTCACGCGTAATCAACATATAAACATGATAGTACAGCACATCGTTCATGGATTCATTTCCAAAATGTCCGATTTATTTCTACGAAAGCGGACAAAATTATGTCCCATCATTTCTGCGCCACAAACTTCTATCGGCAGCAGATCTCCAGCCCCTCACAGAAGTCATCGCGGAAAAAACAGGTGGAGATGGCTAGGTCATGTGCTGAGTATGCCCCCCCCCCCCCCCCACCGGCAGCTCACTACAGAGAACAGCACTTAGGTGAACTCCGAAAGGGAAAAAAGACGAGGCCGACCAAAAGAGACCAGGGGCCGTGGTCACGACGCGAACGCAAATTTCTTTGCGCAAATGGGTTGCGGATCGTAAGTTCGTACGTGGCTACGTGAAAACTATCTCTTCCGCTAGTTGGCCGGTCACGACGCGCACTTACTGGAAACGGTGTCAAGTACGGGTTATTTTTAGATAGGTGTGGGACCCCTGGGATTCCCACGGAAAACACCATCACGTGTCCTGCACAAATTCTGCTTCCAGCGTGAAGCGTGAAAGAGTAGAGGGGGTGTGTTCAGTACGCGTTCACTACAGAATTTTTGATCGAGTCATCAGTGTTTATCTGCCGTAGCGTTAGGTTAAATGCGTGGCATGTATGTGGAGAGTGTGATCAGGAGAGCATGCAGGTCGCATACAGACCGCTTCCTAGCAGTCTCTATCTCAACATTGGACGGACTACAACCAGTATAGAAGCATTTACTGCACGTACAAACCGTATGAAGCAGGCTCACTGGCAAGAAAACCAACGGAATGAACCTCAATCAAAGAACAACGAAAAACGAAAGAGGAGAGGATAACAACAACATCAACAAAACTCTCCACATACATGCCACGCATTTAACCTGACTTGCTACGGCAGAGAAACATGACTCGACCATAACTCTGAATTCGGAACCCGCACATTTCGGGTCCACAACACAAGGAACTGATGAGACCTGCATTGACAGGCATACGATCAAAACGGTGGTGGCTGATCAGTGAGGACTGACCGGGCCGAGTGCGTTCAGCACTGAACTAGTCCGAAACACACACAACAAATGTTAACCCACAAAAAGGAAACAAATCAACCCACGATGTGTGTACAGCCGGCCATACAGGCCTTTGCATTGCAGGGTGCGTAGTGAACTGAACGCGCCCCCTCTACACTCAAGTCGTCCTGCAGAAGATCGCACAATTCCTGCAGGTCTCTCCTCCTAAATCTAAACCTTTGAAGCATGTCCACATCGTCGTACAAGTCAAAAGGGTTAGTACGATCGCGGAACACCCTTTCCCGTCGCAATGCTCTTCTCATTTGCACTTCAGGTAAATCAAGCGGGCCGCCATTTTTCAGATTTACGCAAAGGCTACGGCACCTTTCCGACACCCTCCTAGGTGGTGTACAATACGCAAGGGTTTCCGAGCGGCCGTAACTCTGCGCAAACGTCATGACCACCCAATTTTATCACAAATCGTAAGTTACGGACCCTCGCGTGCGTAAATCGGTGGCGGAAAAGTTACGAACGCGTCGTGACCACGGCCCCTGGAGAGTACAATGGAGCGCGAGCTCAAGGCGAGGAACCTCTCATCGGAAACAGCGGCGAAAGTTGCGGGAAACCGACTGAAAGTGGAAAGCCTTGGCTGCTGCCTCATGTGCTAGAGGGCACGCAGAGTCTTGATTATTATTTCTGCTCCACAGCTACACATGTCCTTCACTTTTACGGTCAGTCAGTACATGTTGTCATATTACAGTTCCCACGAATGTGAAGCACTCTTAATCTTACACTGTCTACAGTGTTCTGTCACGCGCGTTTGACTGAAATGAATACGTCAGTTACAGTTTTCGACCACTTGTCCATTGACTACGAGTAATACTTTTGTTATCTGTGTTTGTCTATTTGCTTTATTTTCGAAAGAACTGGCTTGCATTGTCAGCGCCATGTGACACGGTTTTACGGTCTTTAGTTATGCCTCCCATGGTGATATTCAAATGGATATATGTATATTGTTTGTCAATTGCAATTGGTTATTGCAAATTAAAGAGCAGTCAACAAGATAAGAAAAAGGGAAAGAAGACAAAACCACACACACACACACACACACACACACACACACACACACACACACACACACACACACACACACACACACACACGCACGCACGCACGCACTGACCTTTATAACTCAGAGCAATTTACTCCAACCTCAGGCTTTCATGTAAGCCATACCTTCCTTTTCAAAATGTATTGCCAATTACACAGGCTTATTTCACAGTCGCATTCGGTTTCCTGGCGAATCTCAAATAACCAATTTAAGAGAAAATTGGGAATGAAACTTTGCTTCGGAAAACAACAGGAAGCTGATGTCTCACTGTCAATTTTTTTCAGTTCCAAAAAAAAAATAAATAAATAAATAAAATAAAAAAAACCTTGCTAAAACGAAATTTGACCATACATTTACAAGTCGGGTTCACTATAAGGCTGTCATTTCAAGGACTCTTTTTGTCGCTTGGTGATACTGAAGTTACTCTCTCTATGTGATATAGCAGATCTATTGTCCAAGTCTTTGTCGTGTTACAGACGTGTGTATTATTGCGAGTTCTCTTTTTCTTGGGGGTCAGAAACTGTGACTCGCACTGTAACCGGTTTCGTGGCAAACTGAAACTCATTATAACGGATTTGGTTGGTAGGTTGTCCAGGGGTTAAACATCCTTTTCCATCACATGAGAGTGATATCAAAAACGGGGCAACGAAAAAAAAAAAAACAACCAACCCCCCCCCCCCCCCAAAAAAAAAAAAAAAAAAAAAAAAAAAAAAAAAAAAAAACAACGCCGATTGATGTTTTTGGCTCCAGGGGAGGATTCGAACCCACGACCCGAGTGTGAATGGTTCAAGTTTCTCTTTCATCTAGAACTATAGAATACCTGACGTCATATTCCGAGACGTCAACACGTCACATATAGTCGTCATTTTTCGAACACGTCACTTTGGAATGTTTAGTTTTGTGTACTTCTGATTTTCCTAAGTCCGCAGATAAATTGTGTATTAGTGTGTTTTGTTGGAATAGAAAGTACGATTGAAAGATAAATTTGTTTATTATGAATGGAAGAACGGTAATCATTTAGATACGTAACACTATACCTTCAAGATTTGTAAGCAATAGTCGGAGAACTCTATTCTCCACTGTAAGAATACAGTCATTTGGAAGTAGTCCAAACTGTTTACAGAACGTTCTAAGAAAACCAAAAAACATGGGCGCATCTACTGATACTCTACTTTCCACGGATGATTTGCATCCTCCTTGTTATTCTTCTTCTCCTTCGTTATTTTTCAATTCCTTCTACGTCCTTTTGTTTGGCCCTGCGTATTCATCCGATACATCAATTTCTACTTCGAACTACCACGAGGATCTGCTACATTATGTGAACTTCATCATATTGAACAGCAACAACTGACTAATGATTCCTTGTTCTACTTACTGATTCGATTCATGGACATCGTGCGCCAGAAAATCATCTCCACCTACTGACTACGCAAGAATTCAAGAGCATCCTTCTTATTCCACAAGCCGGAAATAATCTACCCGAGTAGACAATATTAGCAAAAGTGTAACAAGACCTGAATTTGAGTAGTAGTTAATATTTACCCATCGACCCATGATTTATTGTGTTGTCTCATCGTTTGTCCGTCGCATGAATGTACGAATGAATAAATTGTAAGAGAATGTAATATCATTTTTTTTTGTTCCAAATTAGTTAATTGAAACCTTTTTATCACGTATCCGAAATATATATGAATCCGAAGATGGCAAGATAATCTCTTGCCATGAACTGGTGTTAGTGGCCAGTCACACCGAGCACTGGAAATTCAACGCTCTACCACTCGACAGTCCTGGCTCCCGTCGCGACAGAAATGAAATGTATATTTAAATCTCAAAATAGGCGGAGACAATGGCTGGTTTGCGGGTTTCACGTAGAATTAGGCACGGGCAAATGGCTGCTTTTTTTTAGGGGTAACGTGATGTAGGCCGACGATTAAAATTTAAAATAATAAGCTTTAGTTAAGGACGGTAGTTGCTTTTCTTAGCTGATAGCATAGGTACTGGAAAACGGCACTTGCGAAACAGCTTGTTTGCTGTTACTCCTTCAACAGTGTACGCTTCTTTTGGAAAGGACGGATCAGCTATCCCTTTTTATGGGTTGTTATTGAAACTCTAGAGACAGCATTCCTGTGTGCTCAGCATCGGCAGCGTGCAATTTTTTCTGTCATTAAGGTGGTTATCTCGGCTTTCCTGGCTTTTATGTTTCCTGTCGTAGGCGTGGTTTTTGTTATCTGCCCCCGGCGATAACGCTCTCCTGACAGCAGAGCTCAGAAAGTGGCAGTCCCTCATGCATCAGTGGGAGATAATTCAGGTGGTAGGAAACCGTGCCCTCAGTTCTTTTTAGTTGGTCGTGTGAAAATAACTTTTTGCTTTAC
>JACVVK020000001.1:5025000-5047500 GCA_018292915.2 Batillaria attramentaria | reverse complement strand
AGATAAAACTTGATGCAGCTACAAAGAAACTGCCTCAACGTTCATCTTTTCTGTTATTAATGCCCGAAACCAAAGACAATATGTCATACCTGTAGCGTTCTCAGAGAGCGTTGTCAGCTGTTTGTAAACCACGTGAAAGATAAAGTACAGGCGTACAGCAGAGGGGTGGGTGTTCGGGTGTTTAACGTTCTTTACGGCAGACTTTAATTTCGCGCTGCATAACGTTCAAGGGCACTTGATTATTTGGAAACGCCTTGCTAAGCTGTATAATGTGAGCATTACAAAATAATACCGTACCCTGGTTTTAGTTTCTTTGTAGCTGCATCAAGTTTTATCTCTCCGGCGTCGGTAACGTCATTCCTTTATGTCAATTGGTGCGTCTTTGCTAATTGATTCTAAACTTCAGTCATTGCTTACTACATAGCATTTTCTACCTATCTCTAAATGTGCCTTCGTAGCTGCTGACAGTGACTTTCTTAATTATCGCCTGTTCACAGGATCATTTATACTCTTAAAAGAATGCCATCTTTTCATCAGCTTCGCAGCAAGCAAAGATCCTCGTATATAGGATCATTGCAGCAGGTTGGTTATGATAATATAATTGTTTTCTCTCTCTTTAGTATGTATACCTTTGCAGGACAGCTTCCGGAACCGATTTTGATGCTCTAGGCCTACCGATTATCAGTTTTCCGAGTCAATTCTCATTAGTGGCCATCAGCTTTATTTGTAAACTACACGAAAGAGAAAGTACGTGGGTGTTTGGGTGTTTAACGTCCTTTACAGCAGACGTTAATTTCGCGCTGCATAATGTTCAAGAGCACTTAATTATTTGGAAACGCCTCGCTAAGCTGTATAATGTTGTTAGCATAACAAAATAATACCGTACCCTGGTTTTGGAGGAGACAATGTTGTTGACAGGTGTGACCGAAATTCCCCCGGGAAAAAACGTCTGCTTTTGTTTTCAAGGGAAATCACTCCCACGCACAATAATCTCCGAGCCATGCTAAAAATTCACTGTGCCGGTGAATTTGACAGAATTCCTCGCTTCTGTGCACATTGTGAAATAGCACGGGGACCTCAAAGTTGTTCGCAACTGTCCACTTTCCTTGTCACCGAGTATTTTAATGTTTTTCCTTCTTAGCTATTACTTATCTCGGCTCGGTCTCGGTTAGCCCGACTTGGCCGTGGTTGCGGGGGCCTAGTGTTAACGATTCGGCCCCCGGTACGGGGATGCGACCTAGCTTACTCGCTGGCAGGGCCACGGTGATTCAGCGTCGATGATCGTCGTAGATTGGACATATTGATGAATGTATTGTCCTAGAACGCGTGCGCCATACAATCCTGCGGACGAGCCCGGTGCACAGCTCAGAGTGCCTGGTATCTCCATTGAAGTTGGGCAAAACACAGGCTTCGGAGAAGTCGAAGAAGGAAGAGGTGCGTGTGTGTGTGTGTGTGTGTGTGTGTGTGTGTGTGTGTGTAGAGGGGGGTGGGGGAGGGGATAGGTGGGTGTTGGAGGGGGATGTGATGCATGTCAGTTTTAGCCGTGAGCGTGAGACTGAGTAGTGTTGTGGTGGCGGTGATGCTGTGACGCTGAGAAGGCGGAGTTCGTGGGAGCGTAGAGGCAAAACCAATTCTCCAGTCTGATAAAATAAATTGAAAAAAAAAAAAAAAAACAAGAAGACAGCAGCGCATCAAAGCAACGGCAACAAGGGAAAAAAATAGAGGTGGGGGATGGGGAGGCGGAGGGGGGGGGGGCGGGAAGTTGAGCGTTTTTCCTTACACCGACTGCACACACTTAAGTGCGGTCTCATGGCCTGCTTGCTTGTAGTCCTTACACGCCTGCAGGCGCACAGAAAAGGAAGTAGGCCTAGCTGTGATGTCAAATGTCCCCGTACCACACTGAAAAATCTCCTTATTTCGCCCTTGCTACACTTTATTGAAACCTCTGGAGAGGTCGCCCCCTCTCTCTGTGTCTCTGGTGATCGAGCGCTACTCACGCCCTACTGCCCAATTTCCTGCTGGCTGGACGCGTCTCTTTTGACCTCGATCATTTAACTTCATTGGGTTGCCCTAGCTGTCTCTGTTTTACGTCTGGGAAAACTTCTAGGGTCTCCAGCCCCTGGAGAGTAATCAGACGGAGAAGCGACATTTTCGTCCCCTCACTGACTAGTTAGGAAATTACTGGTGTTAGTTATTTGTGGCCTCACGCCGCTCAAGCAACAAAGACCAGCACGCGGCTGAGGGAATTACTGGAAGGCTTTGCAGAAAAGGAACGTTTTCAGATTGCTCTTGAAAACAGAGAGTGTACGCGCAAAAATCAAAAGAGAGCCTGATTTCTCCTCTTTCCGACCATTGTATTTTTCTATTTGCGGACAGGATGTGGGACTCGCACGTAACTGAGATGTAACGCGTGTGTTTGACCCCCCTCCGCCCCCCCCCCCCTCGCCTCCTCCCCCTCTCCCCCATCATTTTTAGGCGGCTACGCTCGCAAAACAGCTGTTGCGCTCAACTTAGTAAAATATGACCTGTTTTCACGAAATGGTTGATAAGCTGGCTTCCGTAACTTAAATAGATGAGCTGACCCTTCGCACCACGTGATTCTAATGTGTTCATGTCCAGTGTGTGAGAGAATGCGTGTGATTCAGGTGAGCGTGCGTGCTGGGTTCAGCTCGCTGCGCGTTGAGCCAGTTCAAGAAAATTATTATAGTAATAATAATAATTATCATTATTATTATTGAGACAGTACATTCATGAAACACTCTATGGGCATACCAGGTTTCGTATCAATGGGAACTATAATATAACAAAATGTAATGTCCTGGTTGACCGTAAAAGTTTAGAACACTCGACGATCTGTCCTGAGTTAGTCAGTTAGTTATTTAGGGCTTAACGCTGACGATCTGTCCTGAGTTAGTTAGTTAGTTCGTTATTGAGGGCTTAACGCCGACGATCTGTCCTGAGTTAGTTAGTTAGTTGTTTAGGGCTTAACGCCGACGATCTGTCCTGAGTTAGTTAGTTAGTTGTTTAGGGCTTAATGCCGACGATCTGTCCTGAGTTAGTTAGTTAGTTGTTTAGGGCTTAACGCCGACGATCTGTCCTGAGTTAGTTAGTTAGTTGTTTAGGGCTTAACGCCGACGATCTGTCCTGAGTTAGTTAGTTAGTTGTTTAGGGCTTAACGCCGACGATCTGTCCTGAGTTAGTTAGTTAGTTGTTTAGGGCTTAACGCCGACGATCTGTCCTGAGTTAGTTAGTTAGTTGTTTAGGGCTTAATGCCGACGATCTGTCCTGAGTTAGTTAGTTAGTTGTTTAGGGCTTAACGCCGACGATCTGTCCTGAGTTAGTTAGTTAGTTGTTTAGGGCTTAATGCCGACGATCTGTCCTGAGTTAGTTAGTTAGTTGTTTAGGGCTTAATGCCGACGATCTGTCCTGAGTTAGTTAGTTAGTTATTAATTTAGGGCTTAACGCCGACGATTTGTCTTGAATTGTGACAACTGCTGTGCAGAAATAACTGGACATGTGTCCGCCTTTGTGAAAAAGTGATCGAACACTTCGACATTTACAGCACATTGTGTACCGCGCACGAATACGCCACGTTTTCAACTCTTTTTCGGTTTTGGCCCTGTATACAAGAATCAGGCAAGATTAACGGTTACTTAACGGCTCTTACTGCAGCGAAAAGAGTATGATCAAAGTGCAACACTCCCACTAAGCAAAATTTTAATCCATGCAGACTTTTTTTGTGAGGGCCCCGGGGCACAACCCCAAACTTACTTAGAAGGAATTGAGTTATATGCCTAGGTGTGACCAATGTCTGACTCGCATATGAAGGCCCGTGGTAAAGAGAACAACGATAGAATATTCACGCATATAATTGTATATACACGCACGCCCTTTCCTGTGTTAGTTTGCCTGTATGTTGTCTTTCTTATGCGGCCTTTTAACACTCTACAGTTGCCTATTCATTGCTTCACTTTCATGCTACGTTGTTTGTGCTGCCATCCGCTATCATATTTTGTATTTATTGAAACATTACCCAGTGATGTCATAAATGCTCGTACAAATCGTGTTTCGCTTTACCCTGATGCTTACACCACAGAACTTGAACTGTTTGCTGCTGCCACACAAACTCGGAAATGCACGGGTGATGGTGTATTAATTAATCTATCCTCTGTCATGTTGACAATAAAGACAGTTATGTTCAGTGTTTGGCGATCACCGTTGGAACTGCGTTGATTATTGTGTGTGTGTGTGTGTGTGTGTGTGTGTGTTTGTGTGTGTGTGTGTGTGTGTGTGTGTGTGTGTGTGTGTGTGTGTGTGTGTGTGTGTGTGTGTGGGGAATAAGTAGCAAAGAAATACAAAGAGTAAAAAGCCGCGGCACGGAAAACAAGGCTGACTACAAACAAACAAACAAACAAACAAGATTAACTCTTTGACGACGGAGCGCAATTTCTAACACGCGATTTCCTATAGGAAATCGCGTGTTAGAAATTGCGCTCCGTCGTCAAAGAGTTAAAAATCCAACAAACCAACGAAGCATGCAAACTGAACAGAACAAGAACAACGCATGTCGTCAATGCCACGTATCTACTAATCCAATACCTGCGAAGAAAAGACCTGTAACTGTGGCCATAGCACCCATAACAAACACCAAAAACTTGAAAAGACATTGTCAGCTGATACGAAGAATCAGCAGGCCTACCAGTGAGAAGGAAACAACCTCTAAAACTGAGCCTGGTTTCACCTGGTGTGCACAAACACTGACTAGTCTCAGTGTGCACTGACTGATCATAATCACGTATTTGTAGCCACATCGGCCGATCAGGTCCTCTCGACGGTAATCCTATATACATTTGACGCAATAGGTTACTGATGACAATGGTTACCTACGATCCGCGTTTCAAGTCGGTTTCAATTCAGTAAAGCACATAGTCTGCCGGAGCGGGATGGAAACTTCGCCGCCAGGTCCGTCCGTCATGACGACTGACGCATCTCCGGTCAACCTCATGGAAACTTCATGATCATGGAGTGAGAAAATAACGAGTTTGTCGTTTCGGGACCTGACGGAAGGTCACAGTGACTGTTCCACGCCGGTCACCACTGATGATCAGCATGGGGCATCGCAGGACATCTATTATTTACGGCATGTAACCCGTCTCGGTCAGCGCCGGCAAGTTTTCTGCATCAGTCTCACCGTGCGTGGGTGGTCACTGACTGAGTCGGCCGGGTCACGTCCCGGCGTCTCTGCCGGAGGTGTTTACTGACTGAATGGTCTCCGCAGTTATCTCCATCCGGCATTGGATTACACCCGTGTCACAGTGCCACGCGCTCAGTCACACACACACACACACACACACACGAGTCACACACACGAGTCACACACACACTGACACTTGGAGTCACACACGTACACCACACACACGCACACACACACACACACACACCGGCACACCGTGGCACACGCGGCACACACTCAGTCACACACACACACACACACACACTGACTACACACCGGCACACACACCGCGGCACGGTGACTGACACTGACACTGACACCGTCCGACACTGACACCGGCCGTCACACACTGACTGATGCGGACACTGCATTTATTTATTGGAATTACGATTAGTATGTGACATGCTAAACTGACTGAATCGTGACTGAACTACGTACGCAGACCGGCTGAGGCTGAGGCTGGCTCGACGACGTCCGGACCATGTTCGAAGCCGGTGTCATAAAGTTGTTAGACCCCCATAGTACTTGGACTCCCCCGGTCCAATAACTTTAAAGTTAATGGACCCCTCCTATAGTTGTTGGACCCCCCTGTTACTTAAAGGTGTTTCTCATTACTTTAGGTGTTTTAACCCATGTCGTGATTGTTTATAGATCTCCCTGTGATGTTTGAACACACACACACACACACACACACACACACACACACACACACACACACACACACACACACACACACGGAGAAGGCTTTTTTGTATGAGTCGTGTATAATTCATGCTGCAATCCTATTATTTTCAACATTAATTACTGGTTATTATCAACATGTCAGTCTACATAATAAACTTCCTGAAATATTAAAATGACATTACACCATCAATATTTTTAAAATTTACTCCTCTATGTACACCCCCCCCCCCCCCATCCTCTCACCTACGTTGTATTGACCCGGCCCCTCCGTACATATGACGCAACCACACCACCCCTCTCAATCTATATTGACCCCCCCCCCCCCCACACACACACACACACACACACACGCGCGCGCAACGTCAAACTTGAATTCACACATCCACTGCAGACCGTAACCATTTAACCCACATACCCCCTCCCCAGCCCTCCGAGCAGATAAATTCCCCCCATCCTTACCCATCGTCCAAATACTCACCCTCACCCCCACCATCTCCATATTGACTCGACCCCATCCCCCCCCCCCTCCGACTCATCAGTCCATATTCTATCGTCGTCAATATTAACAATATCAGTTTGAATTGCAGAAATATGTTTAGCGCACTTCAGTTCACACATCGGCAACACCGACACCCCCCCCCCCCCCCCCGACACACACACACACGCCTGAATACGCACACACGGCAAACAGAGATACTTTTTTCCTTGAGAAATCCAGTGTGTCTGCGTCAGTACCTCAGCTAGTTCAGTTTACCTGTACCAAGGTTACTCCTAAACCATAATGTGTCGTGTACGAGTGATAGAAAAGAGAATAGAACTATAAGTAATTGAATTTTTTTTTAAGTGAAAGGGGGGTCCAACAACCATAGACGGGGTCCAATAATTATACCCTCTGATTATAATTGTTGGACCCCGGGGGTCCATTAACTTTAAAGTTATTGGACCGGGGGGGTCCATTACTTGGGGGGTCTATTAACTATACCACACCGGCACTGAGTCAGTACTCACGGGTGACGGCCACGGCGGCTCCACTGAGTCAGTAGTGGTGCCAGCAGGCAAACTTTTCAGTCACTTTTACTGTGCGGAATCACTCATAAGAATGTGATATTGTTTTTGAGGTACTTAGGGAACAAAAATCCCAAACTGCACCACCATAAATCTACCAGTAGCATGCAGAGCAACGAAACCAAAACTTCGTACGAAACTAAAGCTGCGAAATTTGGGTCAACATTGCTTATCGTCACATAATGGCGGCGGAAAATGGCTTCGCTGGTGTAAACAAGCAGATGAAGAAACACAACTCTGCATTTGTTCGCTTTTGAAAGGTATTTGTGGAAGCCAGGTCAAATAGAGACAAAAGTGTGGATTTGGCTCTTTGATTTAGTTTTCTGTTAGCGCAGGCATATTAGGTTTGTCACGCACTCGTATCTCGTGTCTTGAGAAATACGGATCGACTTTCGCGATCTGTCGCCCTCCTGGTCGAACCCCCCAGAGTTACACAAAATGTCTCTGATCCGTTCTACTTGCTTGCTTCGGGTAAACCCACATTACTGTCTGTATTTTGATGGATACGGTTGTTGCTATACGTGGACTGGTTTATGCCACTCAGCCCCTTGTTAAAGTTTGAGAAATCAGAAGGGGTGCATTCAGAACATGGGTCATGGCGACGTGTGAGTACATGCATTCCACCGTACAGCACGGTGCGTCATAAAATCTTTCCCAATGTCTCACATTAGTGTGATCGATTTGTAATGGCATCCCTCAGGGTCAGATCTACAGGGTGAACAAACAGACTGTTTTCCACCGGTGGTGTAAATAATTATGATGTATATTTCAATAAGTATGACCAGTCGTTATGTTAGCTAGCAGGGAGAGAGAGAGAGGGGGGGGGGGGGAAGGGGGAGAGAGAGAATCAGTTAATTAATGCAACTTTATTTTTCAACATTAAAGACTTTGACTTAATAATGCTGCCATGTTAACATTCATTTGGCTGCTATAACTACTAGTACAACTATAGTTACGCGAGACAGAAAAAAATATTTATTATACTTATACTATTTATAGGTTAGTCTACTCCCCCCTCCCCCCCCCCCAACCCCCGCCAAAAAAAAAAAAATTAATAAAATAAATTGTTCTGCAGTTTGCCACATTGATTTACTTGTGATTGTTTTGTACTTGCAGAATTCCATAACTGGCATCATGGAGGGAAGTGTGCACTTTGTAAACAGGCGTATGCTGATGTTCTGCAGGCCTGTGTGGCATAAGCTGTCACCCCAACCATTGACATTCACCATTACAGACCTTTCTTGATGCCAACTCCATATCAGTGCATGTCAAGCAGAAAAGTATTTGATGTAAGCTGACGTTTTTGCAGTTGAATCAGTTAACCAAAAGCTGTGTTTGACTTATAGCAGTGCTGCCTAATTAGAAACTGCAGCACCTGCACTTCAGTCATATTTTCTTCTAATTAATTCCAGCTTACTCTGTAATACTAACGTGCAGCCAACCTGTTCTCTTTGTTACACATGCTTGTGTGTCAGATATATGAAGGGTTTTTTGCGTGTGTTTTGTTATTTTTCAATATTAAAACCACAGCATATTGTGGAGGGGAGGTAAGGTATAGTTTGTGGCCATGCCAGGGGAGACGATACATGTTGATCAGCAGGTTTTTACATATTCCCAACGTTCAACACGATCACAGACCTCTTTTTATGCAATTTTTTAATTACTGTATGTGCTTTTTCTCCAGTGATGGGAAAAAGAAAGGAAAAAACAAACAAACAAACTTCAATGGCATTGTCATAGAAAGTTTGGTTTTGCAGTTGAAAAAGATCACTATGTTGGCCTAGTAATGGTTTACATCAGTATAGCCCATGAAAGTTGCCTCCAACTTACGCTGGGATTTTCCTTGCAGGGTCACACACGAATGCCTGAACGCCAGGAACAGAGAAAGAGAGGTGCTTGAGTATTTTCTTCTCAGAAAACTGAGAAAGAGACAGCTCTAGAGATGGCTATGAAAACAGAACTTCAGTATTCCAAGATGCCTACAGAATCAAACACTGGAGAAGTTGGTGTCAAACCAGAGACAGGTACAGTAATATCGGAAGAGGGCGTTGGTGATGAAGCAGTGACTGTCAAAACAGAGCCACAGGATTTTGAAACATTTGACATGACACCCAAGGAGGAAGTGGAAAGTGATGACAATACTGCAGAAGCAGTGAATGGACCTTCAGAGAAATTCAGAGAGGGTGTCACAAAAGGGATGTTGTCGGTCAAAACAGAGGCTTGGGATTCAGAGGTGTGCTCACCAGCACCTCTGCACAGCGCAACAGCCAGCACAAGGGTAGGTGACCCTGAGAAGGAAGAAACCGGGATGGTTACAGTCAAAACAGAACCTCTAGATTCGGAATCAAGTCCCACTGCACCAGCAGAAGCATCAGAAATCAACATTCAGGCAGTGTGGGTGAAGAAGGAGTCACTAGATTCAAGTGAACATGAGGTGTACCCCACTGCATTATATCAAAACACGCATATTGAACATGCTGATTCCATCACGCCAGCTGAAGTGCATACCGAGGATACAAATTCATACACGCAGCCAGCAGAGAATGGAGAGCTTGATGAAGACAAGTCAAGACCAGTTACAAGTCATGTGAGGCAGTCAGGAGATGGATTTCCTTCGCACGCTGGTACACTGCTCACAGCGTTACCAAATATTCAGTTTTCGTTCGGATTGTCGGCTGCAGAAAAAGGTCACCAGTGTTTGCAGTGCCTTGCCACTTTCCCAACCTCAGAGCGTCTGATGAAACATGTCATGTATCATAAGTCAGACAGACCTTTCAAGGTTTCTTCAGAGCAACCCACAAACAAGAGGAAACGGGAATTGGACAAGAAATTTGCATGTAATCTGTGTCCATGTAAATTCACCACACTTCAGCACCTAACACTTCACGTCAGAACTCATACTGGGGAAAAGCCTTACATCTGCTTGCTTTGCCGTTCAGCATTTGCACGTCTTTACGACCTAAAGAAGCACACAAGAACCCACACAGGAGAGAAACCATACAGATGTTCAGAGTGCCGTGCCGCATTTGCAGATGAATCAAATTTGAATAAACACATCAGACTTCATACAGGGGATAAACCATTTAAGTGTATGCATTGCAAGGCTGCGTTCAATGCAAGATCTCACCTCAAGGCACACACCAGAATACACACAGGAGAAAAACCTTTCAGGTGTGGAGAATGCCCAGCAGCGTTCAGACAGTCAAGTGCCTTGCGGTCACACGTCAAAATTCACAGGCGGGGAAAACCATACAAGTGTCCATCATGCACTTCCTCATTTGCAGAAATCGGTAATCTCAGAAAGCATGCCAAAGTTCACAACAATAAAATGGGTGATGACTACAGACAGCATTCTGCTACTGTTTCAAAAGCGTCAAGCAGTACCAGGAGTGGTCGGGCAAAATCCGTCAGAAAATACACACGACAAGCTGAGGTTAGCGACAACACTCAACAAAATTCTGCTGGTGGCACGAAGTCTGATATTAGGCCAGATACACGAGGTAGAATTCACACAAGAAAATCTCTTGCTGGTGACGAGACCTTTCCTTGTCTTGAGACTGAGGCGCCATTTCCTGCTGGTGGCAGCGGTGAAATAGCAAATAACGGTGAGGAGAAGCCATATAAATGTCTGGAGTGCTCGGCAGCATTTGCTCAAGAAACCTACATGCAGATGCACATGAGTTACGTCCATTTTGGAGAAAAGTCATTTAAGTGCTCTGAGTGCCCCGCTTCTTTTGAGCAGAAGGAAGACAAGGAGGAACACGACAGAACACACATTGGAGAGAGACCTTTCAGATGTTCGCTGTGCGAGGCCACCTTTTCAGATAAAACCGCTATCAGGCGCCACATCGATGCTCATGAAGATGAAACACCTTTTGAGTGTTCACAGTGCTGTCTCACTTTCACACTGAAGTCTACTTTTCGACAGCACATCCGATGTGTTCATGTTGGAGAGCGACCGTTTAAGTGCAGGCAGTGTGATGCCACTTTCAAGCGACCGGACACGCTGAAGGTTCACATGAGAATCCACACTGGAGAAAAACCATTCACGTGTTCACAGTGCTTTGCTGCCTTTGCCCAGCTGTCTACTCTCACTAGTCATATCAAACTGCACACTGGAGAGAGGCCATTGAAGTGTCCTCTCTGCCCGGCTACATTCCTGCGGCCTTACAACATGAAAAAACACAGTAGGATTCACACAAAGGACAGGCCGTTCCAATGTTCAGAGTGCTTTGCCTCGTTCACTCGGATATTCACTCTAAAAAAGCATTCAAAAATACATACTGTAGCAAGTGCTGTATCATAGCAAAGGGTTTCACATCCACTTCGTAAGTTGGTTATAGACAGATTCATTTTCAAAATATTGGATAACTTGGTGGGTTTTTTTTTGTTTTTTTTTTGTTTTTGTTTTTTTTTTGGGGGGGGGGGGGGGTTGCTGCCCCAACTCTTTGCCAGCTCCAGTGGTGTTCCTCCCAGGTCATGGGTGGAATCTACGGAGAGCTTGAAAGCTAGGGCAATTTTTTAATTATTATTATTATTATGCATGATGGTGGAGATGAGGATGATGGTAAGATGATGCTATGGAAGCTCATGTGGTTTGGGGCAGGGCCACATTCCACGGTTCCTGTCATAAATATCCCGGCATTAACCAGGCCCGGGAACTACAGCACCTACGGTGCCGGCTGTATAATCATCCACATCATAAGACGTGTCATACGAAGGGAAGCACCCCCAAATTCGCACCTGTGAAGTGGGTGAATCTCGGCTGTGTGGCAACAGCCTCCCCATTGGATCCATAGCACACCTGCTCTGGGTAGGAGCCGACCTAGGTAGGAGAAATCCTGTCTACCTCGTCTGGGACTCGAACCTGGGTTTCCCGGTCCACGGTCCGAAGTGCCAACCACTACATATGGGGGCCGGTTTGGATAACTTTCTTAGAACAGTGGACACACATCCTACCTATACCTCTGTGGACAGTATTCATGACAAGTGCCCAGTAATTTCAAGGTCCACCATAACATCATTCTGTCATATTACTGTTCCCATAGACATGAACCCCTGATAATTGTGACTTTATTACTGGCAAATAGAATCTGTGTAAGATTTTAATGGTAAGTGTTGTAAATTGTATTGAATTTGTGAAATGTGGTTAGGAGTGTTCGTAGCTTGTTGCTGTCTTTCTGCTGAGGCGGAATGACTATTATCATTGACATTGTTAGTGTTGTATGAGTGTTTAAAAATTTACAGTATTGGCTGTACATGCAGTTGTACCTGGCTTTTGTTTGAAATAACTGTTGTCTGTAACACGGAATGCCTTTCTCTCTGTGTGTGTGTGTGTGTGTGTGTGTGTGTGCGTGCTTGCATGCATTTGTATGGGGGTGTGTCTGTCGTGTGTGTGGCCGTGCACACAAATGCATGTATATATAATAGTAATATACATGTATATGTTCATGCATGCATTTTACTTCAGTTTTGATGCAGTGATAGGTTTTCAATTAATACCACGTCTAATACTAGTAATAGTGTGTCATTCTAAAGTTCCATTGCATGCATGGAAGCTGCAGTCGTGTAAACACAGTCAAAATTCTTTGCTCTGCATCTCAGTCAAGGACAAAACATGCTAACCATAAATTATGGCATAATGCTTTCCTTGAATGACACAACTTGGGGGTCTTCATCATTTACATATATTTTGTTGGTGGACATAGCCTACTAGAGAGTGTGTATGTTGAATGCCAGTACAGTTTCAATTGCGGAGAATAAGGGTCCATTGATGCAATCCACAATCGAAAGAACTACCTTACTAAATTTGGTACAAATAAATTTTGAGGGGTCTTATCTTAGTGGGTCCCGTATACACTTTAGTATGAGCCATTTCAGCCCATGTGTTTCGCTGGACACGGTAAGAGGAGCAGGCTTGAAAAACACAAAGAGCTGCTTTGTAAGCACAGCATTTTTTTATTTTTTTTTTACCAATAGCCTTTTTGGTGAAAGTCAACAGGCACAGTTTCACTTCTAGGTTTGATGATGTTCTTGAAGTTAAACTGTGTGATTGCGTCAAAGCCTTTTTTTCTGTTTTGTTGTTGGTGGTGGTGGTGGTGGTTTTTTGTTTGTTTGTTTTGTTTTTTTGTTTGTTTGTTTCTTTCTTCTTTTTTTTTGGGGGGGGGGGGGATAATTTTTTTGTTTTTGTTTCAGAGTCATGAAAACAGAATTTTGACACATATAAACGTGATCCCCAAACAGAATGTGAATAAAATTATTAGGACCTGCCACTTTAACTGCTGAACCGATGAGTGTTTGGACACCCCAAATTTCACGGGGCATGTCGTTAATCTCTGAGACATGGAGGTAATATAGCTGAATCATTTCCATACGGTTGCCGCTTTGCTAAGGACAGCTTGAGAGCTAATCAAGCAATGAAGACTGTGCTGTATACTTTGGTGCTTTGGTATTTACTAGTCGGGTGACGTCTATTCTTGTTTTGGACGACCCATGCAATGTACGACCAGCAGGCAGGTAAGATATATATATGTGTACTGGGTGGTCGGCGGTCTAGTTAAGAGACTTGTCACCAATGCGAGAGGTCCGAGGTTCGAGTCCCACTCGGGGCAAAGAATTTTTCCTTCTCGTATGTGGCACCGTTCATTTGGGCCGATCGTCGGGGGTTCTCTCCGGGTACTCCGGCTTCCTCCCCCTCTGCTTTGGAAAGGTTCAGCCCACCAAATTTGAAAAAATACATGCAATCCTAAATTCCGAAACTTAAATAGCTGAGCTGTCCCTTCGCACCACGTGATTGTAATGTGTTTATGTCCAGTGTGTGAGAGAATGCGTGTGATCCACGTGAGCGTGCGTGCTGGGTTCAGTTCGCGGCGCTTTGCGCCGATTCATGAAATTGGGTAAAGCGCCTATACAATGCTCATTATTATTATTATTATTATATGATCAAGAGTCATGAAATTTATTCCTGTAGCCCCTTTCGGGTATGGAGGATATCAGAGAAAAGTACAAGCGGTGGTTGCAAGAAAACCATCAGATACCGCAACACTGAGAAAGGAAACGAATCGATCAATCCAGCTGTAACACACTGAAAACTGTGACAACGTTAACGTCATGGGAACATGTGCACAAAAATAACGCATGTTAAAATACAAGTGAGGTGCGCAACCAAACATATAAAGCAAACGCTGTCAACATGCTCAAGTCTATACTGACACTCGCCCTACCGTGACGCTGATTGCGAAAGAATCTTTGAGCTCTAATTTAAGCCAGCTGTGTCGGTATACTTGTAGTGCCTTATCTTAGTGCGCATATAGGACAACGCATACGTAAGCTAAGGCCGCGTCCACATGAAAAGCGGTTGAGCCGCGCTGTAGCGGCGCTGTAGCCGCGCTGCGGAAATAGTAATAGAGTTTATTGTTGGAGTGGCCACACGAGTCGCTACCACCGCGCGGTTACCGCGAGCTCACTGCTAGCGTCGAGCGGTGGTAATGTTCCAAACAATTATCACCGCTCAAAGTTCGCGGTGGCCGGCCTAAAACTAGATGTGATGCATTTTTTTTTTTTTTTTACGTGATGGGGGTGAGCGGTGGTCTGGTAGTGCGTTGGATTTAGCGGCTGCGCTACTGAATGGCCGTCACCAATGTCACGGCGATGAAGCGTGGGTTCGAGCCCAGGTCGAACTTGTGATATGTGATACCGGTTTTTCGTGGCTGCCGGGCTGCTCATCAGGAGAGTAAATAAACAAACCCAAAAAACACCCCCCCCCAAAAAAACAAACAAACAAACAACAACAACAAAAAAACAACAAAAAAACAAACAAACAAACAAACAAAAAAACAAACAAACAAAAACCGTCTTTTGTGTCTTTCTTTCGCAACGTTAGTGCTTGCAGAAGAAGCTGCTTTTGAAAATGACATACGCCGACCAAACCTAATCTCTGTCATCAAAAAGAATTCCTCGCCGTATATATGGCGATGGTTCAGACAACTCTGAAAGTAAGAGATACCTCCTCTCTGCCATTTTGATTCTGTCTATGAAAAGATATTACAACAAACCGTGCACAGCTAGGGGCAGGCTAGCATACAACTAGCTACGGCAGTTATTCATGTGGCCACGCAAGCTTTAACCAGCAGCGCAGCTGGCTACTCGCTAGCTAGTCGCTAGCTATCGCCGCTTTTGGTGTGGCCACCCACCGCTCACTGCTCAACAGCTCGCTTACCGCTTTCAGCGCAGCTTGTCATCTGGACGAACCCTAACGATTACGGTCCGGACTCAGGTCTAGAATCCCGGAAAGTCGTCCACAGAGTATCACTGAAGAAAGTAAGACACCAAAGAAGCCTTGTCACGCACAGGACTGAATCAGCTCTGAAAAGATGAAATCTGTACTGGTATTTGTGGCTGCTGTTGGCATTCTTCTTACTCCAGCCCAGTCGTTTTCCGTATGGGATGACCCATGTACTGTTCAACCGGCTGGGAGGTGAGATGTAATCACTGAAGTTAGTCCGCGCAACCCTTTTGTTTAGAGATTTTTTTCCAGGGCTGCCTGAGTTGAGCTGTGCCATGCAGACAGCAAGTATATCTTTAACATTTGAAGTATAATTATGTGAACAGTTTATTTGTGTGTACAGCGTTTCATGTGTTGTTGTTACGTCTCAGCTGAACACTGTAAAGAGACACGCTTGCCGACCTCGTACGTTCATCTCGGCAGATAACACTGACGGATTTGGGATTCGAACAGGATAGGCGGACGAACCCGGAACTGGGGTTGGCGGAGACTGACCTTGCAAATAGGAACCCGGCCGAGAATGGGTCAACCCCCCCCCCCCCCCCCCCCCTATTTTTGTTTTTTTCTTCTTTCCTTTAGTTTGGCCATTTAAGCACCGACACTGAGTTAAAAGAAAGATGTCAACCACTGTGCATGCCGGTTTATACTATGATTTTGGACACTAATTAAAATCATGTATAGGATAGGTGTTGGATGGCGCTGCACCGCGGCGACGCGCTTCCCGGGAAGCAGCCCGGATTTCCCGAAGGGGACAATAAAGTAATAAAGAAAATTATAAGTAAATAAAAAAAGGCCTATACCTATCCTCTTCACGTGCAACATTCAAACCAGAAAGTGAAGTACATGAAACGTGTGCCTAGACGGTAATCATTGTAATCGATTTATTTTATTTCATTTTATTTGCTCCTGATTACAGCACATTGACGGACGCAGGAGGCGAGGCCGACGTCCCCAGCCAGTGCAGCAACGGCAGCATCTGGTGGAACTACCCCCGGGGCACGCTTGTAGTTACCTTCACCCAGTCTTCCCCCTTCACCGTGTGTCTCAAACCAGAGATCGGACCTCTGCTCAGCTCGGTACACCAGGCTGTCAACGGGCAGAGCGTGGAGGTGAAAAATCCACAAGAAGGTAAACATTTCGCCTCGAATCTTTATTCTTCCATAAAGACGCGCAAACTGATCTGCAAGGATATAACTGTTCCGCTCCTTTGTATTTTGTAGGTTCTGTAAGAGTCCATCGGGTCATCACTGAGTGTAGCTGAATAGTCAGTAGTGACGCCGGTCAGCGTTCTCACCTCAGGTTTCTTACACTCGCTGTCTCGCCTTCGTGTCGACAGGCAGGCCCGTCTCGCCCAGAACACATTCCATGATTACGTGCTCTGGGTTGGTCACGATCAAAGGGGGAAATAATCTGACTATTCCTACTCATAGAAATCAGTACGAGTTGCTTCCCTTCGCGCCAACTGCCCGGTTTTTTTTTTTTTTTTTTAAACACGCTTTGATGTCTTCTTTTCACAGGTGAGGAAGTCTGCATGCCCCACGCAGACACAATGGTGCAAGTACTGCTGGAGGAGCCGCCATTCCAGACCTACATGACTCTCTACGATTTCAGAATCAACTTCCAGGAATAGCACACAGTCACTAGTGTCAGTATTCGCTGGATCAGATGGACACGCTTGAATATGACACTGAACCTGTAACAGACAGTTTTCCATGATCCACCAAGTTTAGTGTAGCTGCCCTTTGCAGATGGTCATGCGCAAGAGTAAAAATTCTTAATATCTTCAAAGGTAAGATGAGGATTTGTCAGTAAACAGTTTGTTTGATGTTCTGATTTCATGCCAGCTCACATAGTGACATCAATAAAATCGTACTTGTGGAATTTGCTATGGCTTTGGTGTTTTGCGCTCGGCAACATGTCGGTTCAATAGGTTACATCCGTAAGGGGGATGAGCTCGGAGGGGGGGGGGGTGTATTTTAAAAAAACTCCAAGGGGTGTGTGTGTGTGTGTGTGTGTGTGTGTGTGTGTGTGTGTGTGTGTGTGTGTGTGTGTGTGTGTGTGTGTGTGTGTACACGTGTGTGTGTTGGCGCATGCATTGTACAATAAGTATATTTTTGACAAGAGCAGTGCTGCCATTATCTCTACTAAGGCTGAAATGTCCATGCCTGTTCGCCTTCACCTTGCTTGTAAATGTCCTTTCATACCAAAAACAGAAAAAAAAAACCAAGGCTTCGGAAAAACTTGGCAATACAAGACAAAATATGGCTCTAGCTTTGACTGTCCGATAGTTTTGGACTTTGCACTTTTGGATACGTATAGATAGAATTTCTTATTCATGATTTTGAGTGTGCGTGCATGTGTGTATGAGATATGCGCTTTTTTGCCATAGGTCTTTTTGTTGTTGCTGATTTTTGTCGTTGTTTTATGTTTTGTTTGTTTTTGTTGTTGTGTTTGTTTGGTTTTTCGGTTTGCTTGTTGTTGTTTTTTGTGTTTTGTTTTTTGATTGTTTTGTTGTTGTTCTTGCTGTTGTTGTCTTTTGGGGGTGATGGCGTGTTGTTTGTTTGTTTGTCTGTTTTTATCATTTGTTTTTCTGCAGCTTCGGTACTGGCAAATTTGAAGACACGGGAAGGGCTTAATACGAGGGGAGTGCATGGGTAAACAAAAGTGAATGTTTGCAGTTGTTTACAGCTGAATTAATGACCCCCTACTGAGCTACGCGTCAGTCAGTGGTGTACATGTATTCCGGCTCAGCTACATAACCTCTTTCACCTTACTGCGACGCCGTAGCGGACTGTCCATGTCTAGATGTGTGCTAGTTCGTCACAGACCGCGGTAAGTGGGTCCGTGAGTACCCCTCGCCAGATACGCGTCATCACACGTGGACAGTTACTGTAATGTCATCATAAGGAGTGTTGTTGTAAGAGGGACAAGTGGTTCCTGACTGTTATATGGCCATTGCCAGTGCTGTAGTGAGGGGCTGGGAGTGGTGTATTGTAAGTACGGTTAGGGTTGCTGGTAGGAGAACAGGTGGGTGTTTTGAAGTCCGGCGTCCGTCAACAGCGAGGGTCACGATTTCGAGCACTGGAAACACGAAAAAACAAACAACATTATGTTCAAACTTTGGCTCTGTCAGGATTCGATTTCGTTTCCGATGCCCAACCGGCGGAGCTGCTATCCCCCTGCTGTCGGGAACTTTACTGGTATAATTATAGGTGGGTGGGTGGGTGTTTGGGGGTTTAACGTTCTTTTCCACCACATAGGGTGATATCAAAGACGGGGCCACGATGAAAAAGCCAGCACAAATATTTGGCCCCAGCCGGGATACGAACTCACGACCCGAGCATTAGAAGTCCAACGCTCTACCATTCGACCACTCCGGCTCCCCACATAATTATGGGCATTCTAATTGACAATAACAGTACATGTGGACGGTGCCATCAAACACACACTGAAAAGTAACAGCGTTCACCAGTACAGCTTCCAAACCCTTTTGAAAAGTCACATGCTTTTGACAATGTAACCTACATCAGAGTACTCGTGGGCGGAGCAGTCTTGGAACTGTCATCCAGTCATCAAACTGTCTTCTCAGGGAGTGCCCGCAGTACCTCCTCGTACACAGTACCACTTCATGACTATACACCCTCGAAGGGGGTGGTGGGCCAGCAATAAAATAAACAACTGGTCACTCTTATGGGTGGACACACTTTCAGAATTTTCAGAGTACAGCGCTGTGGTGCAGTTGTCGGATGGCGCTCTTATTTTCATCAGGTGAAGGTTCGTTTCTTGTCCACGACTTTGAGTTTCATATAATTACAATCGGTTTCATTTTTTATTTTATTTTTTTAGTTTACTAAATTTTATTGTAGTTTTGTGAGTACCTGTGACCAAACAAGTCTGCCTCGCGGATAACCGTGAAATAGTTTTGAAGACTGTGTTTATGTCTGCTGTCACTGAGAACAGTATTACAAAACAGTGATATTGAAACACTTTTAGAAAGTTGTACCAGTGTAAGGGACTTTTACCTTTTGCTGTCCAGGATTCTGGTGTAGTCACAGGTACGTGCGACTATCCATGTAAACGTTTTCTCTTTATTTTATGTTTAGAGAACTCTCTCGCGTGTTTACAGAAACAATTCAAAAAGCCTGTCCGGAGGGCCTATTTGAGCAATGTGGTTGTCTCGTTGAAAACTAGTTTCATTTTCGTTTCGTTGTTGTTGTTGTTTAAATGCTTTTTCGCAATGTTAGTTCTCGAATAATTATATTCATGCATATACGAGCGCACATACGTTTTGAAATCCTGCCAAACACAACAGTAATTTCGTACTCACTCGAGTAAGACTTGCAACATAACCATAGCCACAGAGAACGACAGGCAGTTTCATCTGACGCAGTTTTATGCCCTTTTCTTTCCCTCCCAGTCTAGTCCTGTCTTCTTCACTCTCTGAGTCTGGGAAGGTATGTGAGCGTCTCTGTCACGACGAAGCAAAACGTTCAAGACAAAAACCTAAAACCTCGTAACGAGGCTCAAGTTCAGTGACTTGGTTCACCAGTCAGACGAAGCCATGCTGGTGTTTGAAGACCTCCATGTCGACGTCAAAGGTCAGGCCGGTCTTTGCGGTGTCTCTGGAAGCGTCGATGAAGGGCAGATCCTCGGCGTAATAGGACCCGCAGGTTTGAAAAAAAAAATTTCTTACCAACGAATGCCGATAGAATTAACAATCAGCATCATTCTCAAGTCGTTGTCATCGCATCATCATCATGCTGAGCCCGCAGTCCAACCAACCAAAACCCTTCACCGTGGTGCAGTGGGCGTTCTTTTCACTACTGGACGCCACCCTGACATGTAAGATTGTGTTGATCTTGCCTTGTCTCTGTCGTTGTTGTTGTTGTTGTTATTGTTTGTTTGTTTGTTGTTCCCGATGTTTTTCGTATTTGTCGGTTGACTTTGTTTTGTTAAATCATTTCAATTTCGGGACTGTTTCTTTTACTAACCTCGTCAGTCTCACTTTATCCTTCTTTTACCTTTACTTTCACTTTTAATTTTACTGACGACAACTGGTGGTATTCAGTGATATTATGGTATAAAATGCATTTTTTTGAAAGATGGGTACGAATTAGCTTAAGTAAACGAGGGGGGCGGGAAGGGGGTGGGGAGGATGGGGCGGGATGCTCACGGGTACATGCGCGCGCGCGCGCGTGTATGTGTGTGTGTGTGTGTGTGTGTGTGTGTGTGTGTGTGTGTGTGTGTGTGTGTGTGTGTGTGTGTGTGTGTGTGTGTGTGTGTGTGTGTGTGTGTGTGTGTGTGTGTGCACGCGCGCGCGTGGCCATTGGTGAGAGGTTGGTGGTCTCGCTTGAGGAACAAACACTCTTGAATGCCTGGCTACAATATTTTCAGTCCCGAAGAAAGTATTGGTGGTTCGCAGGGAGCAAGAAGAGGGACTATACTCCTACTCAGCATACGTCCTGGCCAAAAGTTTGAGTGAGCTCCCTTTGACCGTTCTCCAGCCCTTCCTGTTCATGTTGGTCATGTCCTACACCGCTAACTGAATTTGAACAGCAACCCGGCCAGCATCATCTCTGCCATCTTGGTCGTCTGTGTCGACGTGTATGCTGCTCAGGTAAAAATGATAGACACTCCTTTATTGTACTGCTTACATTTCAAGATTTTGTGTGTGCTTTTCGCCCTTGGTGATTTTGTTTCTGTTTTCAAGTTTCTGTTTCTGTTTTGTCTTTGTTACGTCTGTTTATTTTTCGATTTAACCGAGTCTTACACATCTGATTATGTCGTCCACATTTAAAGACGAATAATACTTAGTTTTGTTCTAGCCAACACGAAACGACGCAAAATTGTTGCCCAGCGCATTCACTGATGTGAAGTAACTTACTGTGTTTTCAGTTTCACCAGGAAACTGGTTATTGTATTTGTTATTGTTATTGTTATTGTGTTAGGTCGGAAGGCGAGTTAGTGTCAGCGCTGAGATAATTCAAATTCGCTTCTTTTTTTTCCCCCAAGGCTAGGCTTATCATAATTCCGTCACATTCTCAGCGATATACCGTACAATATTTTATTCTTTCAATTCAGAGTATCGGTCTGCTGGTGGGAGCCACACTGACTCCGCCGTGGACTCTCAGCATTGTCTGTCTGGGGCTGCTCACGAAAATGTTGATAGGTAAGATGTCATGCGGAGTAGCTGACTAACACCACTTTCATTTTTGCGTGCACGTGCACATAAGAGATGAAGCAGCGAGATCTCTGTCTGTCTGTCTCTCTCTCTCTCTCTCTCTCTCTGTCTGTCTGTCTCTCTCTCAACCTGTTACACTGTATTTTGATTTTCTATTTTACATCAATTCAGTATTATATCAGTGATTTGTGTTTACAAAGGTCGTACGTGTGTGTGAATGCGTTTTGACCTAATGGACGACTGCCGCGAATTAGTCTTTGTCGCTGACGCGGCGTTAAGCCTTAAAATACTCACTCACTCACTCACCTAATGGACGATTTTCTCTATGGTTTTGTTTCTTGTAGTTTAGTGCATAATACCTTTTATATTTTACCTTTTTTCTCCGTAGTAGATAGTCTCTGTAGTATTAGCAACGGCAAGTTTGCAAACTGGCGAATTTCTGTCAAAACTTTTACCGTTGATAAATAAAGTTTCATCATCATCATCATCTCTCTCTCTCTCTCTCACACACACACACACACACACACACACACACACACACACACACACACACACACACACACACACACACACATACACACACACACACACACACACACACACACACACACACACACACACACACACACACACACACACGCAGCTTTTTTAAAAAATATACTATAGAAATTACCCACTGGAAATAGCAAAATTATTGTAAATCATTATTTATATTGTTACTTAGTCATGTGTATTAAAATTCATAATACTATTATTATTAGCGCACGCGCGCGCACACACACACACACACACACACACACACACACACACACACACACACACACACACACACACACACACACACACACACACACACACACACACACACACACGCCCTGGGTAATGTCTGCGAACGCGAAAGACGTCATGGAGTTCTTCTACCTGTCATATCACACTTAGTTAACTAGCATCATACAGATAAAAGCCAGGTTGTTCCAGCTGAGCTCACAAGATATCCTTCCTCCCTCAGTTGTCAGACGACGTCGAGGAATTCGTCAGGTACAATCTTTTCGT
>JACVVK020000001.1:4997500-5020000 GCA_018292915.2 Batillaria attramentaria | reverse complement strand
CACACACACACACACACACACACAGAGAGCCAGCAACAAAAATACTCATTGACAAAAGTAATTTTAATCCACGTCACACTCACAGAGACACCACGATAAAACACCCGTATCCTGGGAATAAAAGGCAAAAACAAACCAACAAACAAACATGTATACCGTCACACAAATAACCCGTTCAATACAAGAAGCAAGACAAGAAACCAGAAAAGTCAAACAAAATCCTGACTTCTTGCAAAATTATTGTCTTATCTCCGTTTACTTTTTTTTTTCTTGGTGTGGGGTGAAAATGGCGTTGATCCGCAAAAGCTGAAAGAGGTTATTACTGATCGCCAGCAATAACAAAATAACACAGCAGTTTTCAATGATTGTTTCAAAAGGTCAAAATGTGTTCGGGGGCCGTCTTGAAGCTGCAGTTTCTCAGGAGAGATTACGACGGCAAACGAGGGACTTCCAGATCTTAGTACTAACGTCTTCTTGTAAGACCACTTCAAAATAAATTGAAAAAAAGAAGAAGAAAACATTTGTTGTGGCGAAAGTTTAAAACTGACTAGAGAACTTGTCAGAAAAGTGGAAAGTGTCGATCCAGGAAACGTAGCTGGATGCAGCTTTTTGAAAATACCAAACGGTGTGTAAAATACTTTTTAAACATTACAAACACAAACACCAAAGAATTGAAATATATTCTTCAAACGATTCTTCTGTCAGGTTGTACATCGTATGTTACTGAAAATAAACCATCAAAGCATCTGAAAAAGGGCGACTCCTTAGTCACAGACGCCGGATACACGACACTGACGTGCAATACTCAGACACTTCAGACATTTATCACAATAAATGTTTAACGTGGCAAACAATAAATATAGAACCGAACGGTTGTTACGGTTGTATGTAATTGTGATTCGTATAACTACACGCACATCACTGCAGCACTCATCCCTCTTAAATTAACGTCACACGCATATCACTCATGAAACCGTACTCATGGACACGTAGGAATATATATAACTAGTACAAATAATTATTCGCAATTTCGGTCTCCGTGAAATGCCAACAACAAATAAGAGCAAGGTTTTTTTTTTTACGTTTAAAAAAATTAATTAACAGTAATATGACATACGTAATGCAATTTGTCAACCCTCTGCAACAGTTCTCACACTAAATGAAAACCAAAAAGGTTCAAAATTCACATAAGATATCTCTCTCTCTCTCTCTCTCTCTCTCTCTCTCTCTCTCTCTCTCTCACACACACACACACACACACACACACACACACACACACACACACACACACACACACAGAAAGAAAGAGGGACAAAGAGAGAGACACCCTGACGACAGCCTGACTTACAGCAGTCGCTCTGCTGTACTTGGTTTGGCAGGCAGAGCGACGTTCACGAACACAACACTGACAACTAGTACTGTGCCTTCTGGCTTTGCCAAAATCTTCGATGCCAAACACTTCAGTAAGCGACTCCGCCCGTACAATGTATCCTAAGGGCAATGGATGGATCTGTCGTATGCCTGATTTAGCAGAAACCTATTCTGCACACTCCGTGAACTCTACCTCACAATTGCAATGACAGACCTTTCCCCTTCTAGCACAAGTACTTCTAGATCTCTATAACAATCGAACCAGTTCGTCTGGCTGCTTGTAAGTCATGCGCGAAATCCACGTGTCTACGTCAATACCGAGTGTATGAATATTCACCAACAATGTAAACCTAATGACCACCCTCCGTCATATCACAAGAACAAGTTAAACAACAAACAATGTAGGTACAGCTTTCATTTCACAACAGTTAGAAACAATGTTATTCATAAACAATATCGTCTGTCTCGTTTGTAGGAAACTCATGATTGTCATTATTATCATGTGCATTCTCCGTTCCTTGTTTGTTTGTTTGTTTGTTTGTTGTTGTTTGTTTTGCTTTGGTTTTTGTTTGTTTGTTTGTTTGTTTATTTGTTCGTTTCTTGTGGGTTTTTTTTTTTTTGGGGGGGGGTTGTATGTTTGTTTGTTTTTGTTTTTAGGGGATGTGTGTGTGTGTGTGTGTGTGTGTGTGTGTGTGTGTGTGTGTGTGTGTGTGTGTGTGTGTGTGTGTGTGTGTGTTGGGGGGGGGGGTAACAAGGACTGTTCTGAATGGCAGACCGCAAACAACGCTGAGTCGGAACAAGTTAACTAGAGTTAAAAGGTAACTCTTTAACTTACATTAACACAACTTCCTCGAACACATGCTTCAGTCACTATATACAGTGCTGGCCAAATCAACAACGGGCACGAAAAGTTCCTAGTTCGGTGTGCCTATGTTGAAATGAGGTAGGCGTGTGTGTGTGTGTGTGTGTGTGTGTGTGTGTGTGTGTGTGTGTGTGTGTGTGTGTGGGTGGGTGGGTGGGTGTGGGGGGGGGGAGAGTCGTGTTCAGGGTGTAAATTAAATGAACATTCTATGCAAAATGAAGTTTCTGGTCTACACATCACCATTCGACCACACGTCGAAACAACGAAGAAGAGAGGTACGCACATCTTAAATGAATGTACGAATGTAAAATGGATCAGATTCAATTATGCCTCCGATAAAGGGTGTTTAAAATTATTGAATCGTAAAATCAAAATAAAACGTCCATCTGGTGTTAACAAAAAAACAAAAAAAAAAAACCCCTCCTATTGTGCGCCGTATTGAAGTGCTTGTAGAAACTGGCGGAGGTTGTACCGTTTGTTCATCCATGGTGGCAATTTCGATCGGGATTCTCATCAGCAGAAGTCTAAGAAAAGAATGCTATTTTCAGGTGTATCACAAGGTGACATTCTCCACGCTGTCATTCCCAAGGCTCCAGTGTCTTTTACGAACAATAGGCAATGTTAGTTGGTTGGCTGATTTCGGGTCCTTTCCACCACAAAAGGGTGATACCAAAGACGGGGAAACGACGAAGAAGTCAACACAAATGTTTGGCTCCCATCCCGGATTCGAACCCGCTACGCAAGCATTGACAGCCCATCGCTCTACCATTCGGTCAATTCGGCTGCCCGAACATTAAGCAAATATCACGTCAGCATTCAAGAACAGACAATGTGGCTTGATTACCAAAACAACAACAACAACAACAACAACAACAACAACAACCAGAAAACAAGGATGAGGCGTTTCTTTACTCCTGATTGGTTACCGTGCAGATGACTATGAGTGGCACTAGTCATTAAAGGTCTAACCTCCCAACAAAAAGCTTTCCGAAGTGTGAAAACAAAAATTACAGAGTCGACCGTGCAAGCACAGTCAACTCTGTCACGGTTGCAGAGTTTTCAACGTCCCTGAAACCCCAATAAAAGCCAAGGGCAGGCTGATTTCACAGCTCTGTTTGCGTTTTGACACTGAGCGAGAAAGTTCGTGCAACATTCAACATCCGCTAGATACTGTAGCGATGCGTCTCGCTCACTGACCAAAATCCAAATAATGTCACGGCAAACTCGTGCTCTGGTTTTATAAGGGGTCCCCAAAAGCGCTTAAAACTCTGCAACTGTGACAGAGTTGACTGTACTTGCACGGTCGACTCTGTAAGATTTTTTCACACTTTGGAAAGCTTTTTGTTGGGAGCTTAGATCTTTAAGTGTCCAAACCGTGGTCCTCCGTGGCGCAGTGTGACTGTAGTCTTATTACACAGCGGGCAGGAGTATGGGAAAAGTCATCCCATTTGGGACACAAAGAGATACGAGCGACGATTTTTCCCATTCATGCAGTACCACACGGTGACTCTTACAGTTCCCCAACTTTCCCACTCTCGTCAAAGTGGAGAGCGTACGAAAGTCTTTGGTCAAAACTCGACAGTTCTCAGACTTGTCTTGCGCTCGTGAGGCTAATGTTTTCGTTTGCAGACGTTCTTACAAATTGTCGGGGCTGAGGCAGCATTCATTACTCAGTTCAAGCAACAGACAGGTCTGTGAGTCTTGGATGGTCTTTGGTCAAAGCTCGGCTGTCTGTTGTACTTCTGAGGCCACTGTTGCGTGGGAAAACACTCTTTCAGATTGCCCGGGTAGGGCTGAGGCAGTCATTACTCACCACACGCAAGAAACACGTCTGTGATCCGAAGGATGCCATCATGCAAAAGGTCTTTCTTTCTTTCTTTCTTTCGTTCTACTTGCGTACCTCACAAACCAGAAAGTGCAGGCATCCTTTTTGCATGTTCACACCAAGGTCCTCAGCCAATCTTTTTAGTGTTTGCGGTCGCATTTACGCAGACCCTGCTGGGCAAGACCACTCGAGTTGTTCCGTGCTGTAAACGGAAACTCTTTAATGGGTCATTTGCCAGCAGTAAAGGAGATCTTTTTTCCCCCGATTCTCGGAGCACCATGCTGCACTGCCGGTCACGAGCAAAATCCCTGGGGGTGGCGCAAACACACCAGAAAGCGTTTCAACCCCAGGTGCGACAGAAAAACTAACTCAACCAGTTCACTCGCAGTTCCGGATTTCACACTCTCGCGATTCCACCAGACGACACTTTGCAAGGCTGCATGGGGATGTAGCCACCATACTTTCGCTCCGATAAGTCCTGAGAGTGATGCCTCTTGCCGGTGGAGTTCTTGCCCTTGCCGCCGGCCTCACAGTGGTGTATCAGCCCGCCATTGGTGCCGTTTTCCGATTCGTGGGAGTCGTCACGATTGTGAACGCTGGTAGCCAGGGTGGTTGCGCGGGATACTTCGGTACCAACACGCAACAGATTCAGGCGGGTGCACGTCCGTTTCATCTGCGCGATGACCTGCGCAGAAAACCAGAAATTTGACGTATGCCTATGGCAGGTAATAGGCTAATTCGTGCAGATACGGGTTTGGTCCCTTTTGATGGCGCGACCACCGTTTTGTCTTTTGTTCGTGCCTCGTTTGTAAAATTCCTAAAATTACAAAATAAAATTAAAAAAAAAACCTTCATCTTTGTCTAATAATGTTGCTTCTCAGTCAACGAACGACTTTGACAAAATGACGGCAGCGTTTGATAAAGGGGCTAAACTCATATGTGAACATTTAACCTGCTTTCGGCCTCATTCACTCTGAGCAGTTACATACCCCGGTAGAATAGCTCAAGCGCATAGTTATCCCAGAAGCGATTTACCTCACATTTTATTTTCTATGCGGTAATAGTAATATTAAGCTGATATTTTCTGCTCTGTCCAAAGAAAATGAGGTTTCAAGAGCTTATATGACACAGGAAACATTGTCTGGATCGAATTTAGAAGTCTGTCGGAACAAAGAAACATAAAGTCTAGATTTATTGCAACAGTTTCAATTACTGCAACTCCGTGTGTCCCAAAAGATAATATATAATATTTAAAAGAGAGAGAGAGAGAGTCTGCTCGTGATTACAACACACATTCAGATTTGCATGCATGGGTACAAACATTCCGTCTCCGTCACGAACAAACTCAACACAATTATGCAACAAGCGCCATGCAACTTAACCGATCCTCAAAACACAAAGGAAGTTTCCATGCGATCTGTCCAACTGAACGGCTCTATAGCTATTAACATGACAATAAGTATTCTGTCTAGTGCTGAGGACAACAAAGGGTTCTCCGCTCAGTATTCTTAAAATAAACAGTTGGTAAGGGCTATCAGGATAATGGAGAAACAACAGTAAAACGGCTCTCAAATCAAGCGCAAACTAACGATAAAAACATAAAGGAATTAAAAGGTGGTGCGCTTGCGAACACATCGTAAGTCAACATAAAGTCATAGCTTTAGTTATGGCAAAGTTACAGTTAGTGACAGATCTATATATGTCATGATGACATTAGTGGTATAAATCAAGGCTGTGGTGTTTTTCATGAAGTCTTCATTTCCCTGGCATGCTTCCTGGCAAACGTGACACAGATCAATTGAAATTCGACGAATGGCTTCCATTGAATATCAAGTTAAAACATAAAGGCTTATAGGCACATTAATTTATTTTTGACTACTGGCGTCTTAGAACTAAAGATAAATGACGAAGATATTCATTCGCTTTAATGTACAACGCAGAAACCAAACAAAGCTGTAGCCGCATGCTTACATGCTACGCAGTCAATCAAAGTAACAAAAAGCGAATATGGGAGCCCAATTAAGAGTCAAGTGAAATGCGAAATAATTGAGTAAAGTAACTTAATGCACTGCTGAAAGAAATGATGCATTAGTGAATGCCTTCATCCTTCTGAATCATGCGTTAGTTCATTCCAAAAAGGAATCGGTAAAGAATGTGGATAAGCTCTGGACAATGTGTTGCAAAGCCTTGACGCTGTATAATGTTTTGAAACCCTCACCTCTAAGTTTTGACACAAGTAGTTGTACGCAAGTACGCCTACTGAATATGCATACACACACACACACACACACACACACACACACACACACACACACACACACACACACACACACACACACTGCAAAGATCGAAAGGGTTCGATGTGCTGATTCAATTAGTAGGTTTGACGTGTCATAACGCCGCCAGTACAAACCGAATTTCCATAACACACCAAGCCAAACCTTCCACACCATACCCTTATTGTCCCGTTCCACTTTCGTTAACATGTTCACTGCTGGTGCCAAATTATCACCTGCTGGTGCCAAATTATCACGTCTAGAGGCCACCATCACTGACAATCGTTTACAAGCTATACAAACGCTGCAGACACAATCCCCCCCCCCCCTTCCCCTTCTCACCACCGTCCTCCCCAGCTTTACAATATTAGTACTCGTGACATCAGTGAGTCACACAGGAAATCAAGAGGAATTCAGTCAGATCTGATCAAGAGTTTTGGAGGAAGGCTTAACCCTGTGACATATGAAGTCCTTCTCGGATCCACCGAACCCCTGAACGTGATCAGGATTGGAAATAGGAATACAATTAATCGCACCAATACGACTCTACCAAGTCTGTACTTCTGGCTTCCCCTTGCCATGGAACCATGATCGTGTTACTGCTCTAGAACTTGTAGATGTCAACACTGGCACAGGCGATGCTGTAGGCCGAGAGTTTTTCAATCCCTGTACTACGCACACACTACCATGACATGGTAGTCTGTAAGATAATGCAGTTCATGTGCGCGCTCGCGAAAAAGGCAGACCGTACGTTCCACGCGCCTGTGCCTGTCAGTCAGGACTGGTTAAACACAGAGAGGATTGGGACAAAGTCGACAACGAGTCTGGTTGGTCTAACGTGTTTGCGAGACCACAATAAACACACCATTCCCACTGACAGTGATCTAAATGACTGACTAAAGTAAGGGTTTGAAAAACATGGGGGGTGGAAGAGGAATGCACGGACGGACAACACTGCCCAGAAACACCCACTGAGCACTGAGAGACGCCGTTTAGAAGACACTGCCCAAAGGACACATCGTCCAAAAAAAAAAAAAAAAATGCCCATCAAAGCAAAGTCCAGAATTCCATTGGAAGCGTTCTACGCAGCACACTACATGTAACACGAAAAACGGGAGGGTGAGGGCGATACGGAAACGTCAAGTCTGTGCACCTTGGGCTGCTAGACATACTTCTCACGCTAACAAAGTGCATCTCTTCCCGGTCACGTCGGTTGCGTAACCTCCTCAAAATCTGCAAAATTACGCACGCACATAAACATACACATATTTGCACACACACGCATACATGCACGCACACACACACACACACACACACACACACACACACACACACACACACACACACACACACACACACACACACACACACACACACACAGAGTTTGGTAGATTTGTGTGCTTTCCCCGATGTTTGACCTACACGCCCGATGAGATTCAAAGTGTAACGTTTCTTTGACCGCACGAAGGAAATTCTTGGAGAGATTCTATCATGTTTAAGGTCCTGAATGAATTAGAATTTCAGTACAAAAAAGAAAGCTGACAGCAGAAAACCAACGGAATAACTGTTCTACAAAACAAACGAAGCTGAATTAGTGCAAGAACGGTGTATCAAATCAGTTCACGTTTGAAACGTCAGCATACAAATAGCTTCCGTAAGAGGTTATGGCTCTGTCGATGTTTTCCGCAGGGTTTTTTTGTGTTTGTTTTTGACGGGAACTAGTTCTTGGATTTCCCGTACGGAACAAGGCAAATGACATTTTGAAAGCATCTGGAGGAAAATCTACAGCTTGCAAAAACAAATGCGCCAAAATAAAACCTGAGAATGAAAATACTTTCATTTTTTTTCCTCTCCATTTTATGCCGTGAATGTATAGAGAAGTCTATGAAATTAAAGAGGACAAAATCTGTTGACACACACACACACACACAGAGGGTAGACTGGTGTGTTGTAAAGAAATGGGATTTCCACAACAGCTGAAGGAATGTTTGCCCCACCTTACCTCTCGGGGGAAAACAGGGGGACCTACTTCTCGGGGGAAAAACAGGGGGAAGTAAAGAGAGAACAAATCTTAAACGACGTCTAACAAACATTAGGACAAGACCTTAACCCGTACACATTTGTCAGTGTGTTTTGAACTGGGGTAAATACCATAACTACTGTCTCCTGTATACTTCAAACCTTAAACTTCTTGACTGTTCATTGGGCATGCGGGACAACTAGCGTATTTGACATGGGATAATATACAAAATGTACATCATTTCACAAATGAAATCACATACCACGACAAAAAAATAATATCAAGGGAAGGACAAAAACGACAACAAGGGGGCAATAGGAAAACTGTGCAGTGGATATTTACAATTCATCTCTAAGAGTCTTGCATTGTCATAAGAAAGGTGCAGTTGACAAGTATAAAATGTGCGGTATAAAATGTGCGATACTCTGACGCATAGGTAATTTATCTTGTCATGCTTGTCTACGAAATATGGGAATAAGAGTAAAGATGAACAAAACATTAACACTGATCTGTGCCCAAGACCTACCTCTCCATTGAAGAAGCAGAAAATGAGAGCTACAAAAAAACCCTGCAAGACAAATTCATTACAAGCGATTAGCAAGGGAGCAGAACATTGCAATGGACGAAACAGTCTGCAGCTTCACACACACGTTCACCAAAGATACTAAATTACTACGATTAGTGCACTCCGAGTACTCCCGCTGCCCCCCCCCCCCCCAACCCTCCACCCACCCCACCTCCGCATGCACCCATCCAGCCCCTACCCCCCGCTCCCACACGTACCCCCTCTGCTTCAAAACCTTCAGCCAATATGCATCCCCTCTGCTTCAATATCTCAGGTCAATATGCACCCCCTCTGCTTCAAAATCTTCAGCCAATATGCACCCTCTCTGCTTCAGAATCTTCAGCCAATATGCACCCTCTCTGCTTCAAAATCTTCAGCCAATATGCATTTCTAAATTCTTATTCCTGTATAGCAGACCCATCGCATCACATGACTATTGTGTGTTGATGGCCGGTGTGTGTGCATGAATGCGCGTGATTCACGTGAGAATGAGTTTGATGGGCCAAGTACCTGGATAGCGCGTCTATTATTATTATTATTATTACCTGTGAGTTGGTGACGAATACTGTAAACTGTTCATACTCCGCTCCCCCTGGCTGGCCGGCCGGCAGACGGTAGATGGTGACAAACAACTGAACCCCGAACAACGGTATCAGCACGAAGGTCGCTTTCAGTGCCCGTCTGAAATAAAATAGCAGAAATGTTGAAAAAATAAAATTGTTTCAAGAAGAGGGTATTGGCTAGGCAGGCTGGAGACATGAAAGTTAATGTCTTTTTTTATCATGTTGAGATTCGAACCGTTGACGGGATTCCTTTACCTGAAATTACTGGGTTCATTCGGGTGTGACTGAAGCTGGGTCAACAACACGCGAAGAATATTGCATAAAAAGAACAGATTGACCTGAAACAAAGAGAGAAAACTTTGCATTATTTTCGATTTTACAAAACAGTGGAAAGTATAATTATTTCAATGAATTTGTATTCAATGGCTCTATTCAGTATTTCATGTGACTAATCATGATACTACCGAAAAAAGTATCTAGGTGTATAGTTCTAAGACATTAGTACAAGAAACTGCTCCTCAATTGTCGTCAAACTCTCTGCACATGGCCTGACAAAATTACACACACACACACACACACACACACACACACACACACACACACACACACACACACACACACACACATTCCTGCCCACAGACCAAAACGGTCTGGTTTGTCTTACCATAAGACAGAGGAGGTTCGGACAGTAAATGATCCACTCAAGGTGACCAAAACTTTTTGCCCAGCAACTGGAAAAACAGAAAGAAAAAGAAAACAGTTTTATTTCCACCGTTCGTTAAAACATTGTAGCTTTTCTTTAACATTTTCTTTGCTTTGTTTGTTTCTTTGTCTGTTTGTTTGTTTTCAAATATGCACTTCTTACACATAAATTTACAACAACAAAAAATTTAGCCAACGCATATATTCATGCCTGCAAACTGTTTCCATAATTATGCCTTCTTGACTAAGTTTTATCCACTCTGGCTTTGTTCATGAATAGCGTGAGACGTCTGTAAATATGATTACCAATAACCGAAACTATTTTTATGAGGAGCCAGACCATGACAATGTCCTGTCATTCATACTTAATAAGTGCAGGAATAGGACGTTAAACTCCCCCGAACAGCCAACCATCTAACCAGCCAGCTTACCTATCATTAGCGTAAATTCCTCGCAGGATAACGTAGAGAACTGTGTAGAATAGAGGAACACCTGAGAACAAAAAGATAAATTCACGTGAAGCGCTTATTTCTACTGGTATCCATGAAACCCATAAATGTCATTCTGTACAATTATTCCGCATCCTCTCCTGGTCATATATAATATAATATATATGAGAGAGAGAGAGAGAGAGAGAGAGAGAGAGAGAGAGAGCTGGATTGGCATGAACTGAACAGAAGAATTTTAAAAAAAGGATATTACGGATGAATATTACGAGCTTAAACAAACAAACAAACCAGGAACAAGTATGAAAACATCAACACAAGTATTTTCTTTAAACAATCACCACGCAACATCAACCCACAAACACCAACATAAACGTTTACATTACGGACACAGCGAAAGCTAATCCACAGAAACAAGTGAATCAGAATGTCCATGCGTACAACTTTCTGTTTCCTACGATACATCGCCAGCCCCACGTCGGGCTCAGCTGCGCCATGGAAATGTCATTTCTTTGACGTCTAATGATTATTCTGTCCTTTAAATCCGAAACTAAACGCTCTCCGGCGGTCTCCAAAACGGATTCTAACGAACAACTGACGAGCGAAATGTGAAAGATTTGAAATTAACGAGCAGTAATGGAGGCAATCAGATTTCCACCGGCGACTAACCGCCCGTACTCTGCTGCACGCTGTGCGTTTCTGTAACACCGATTTGTGAAGAAAATATCAGCCCTGGTGACGGGTACTTTGGACTCATCGTGCACAGTCAGAAGCAGTAACGAGAGACCGAGATAGAAATTAATTCCATACGCCCTTCATTTGGCCTGGCAGTAGAAAAGAAAAGTTAATTATTGGAAAGCTAGTCAACCGTTATCTGCAAAGAAAAACAAGGAGGAACGGCCCCGTCCTACAAAGTTGTTTCTCCAAATTTCATTTTATTTTGTCTGTTTTGTTGTTATTGTTGCCGGTTCTCCCCTCTCCATGTTCTACCAATGACACTAGATCCTCTACGACCTCGACCGATTAGTCACGTGACTGGGGGTGGGGCCGGGTGGGGGGAGAGCGAGAGAGAGAGAGAGAGAGAGAGAGAGAGAGAGAGAGAGTGGGTGGGTGGGTGTTTAGGAGTTTAACGTCCTTTTCCACCACGTAAGGGTGATATCAAAGACGGGGCAACGAGAGAAAGGCCAGCACAAATATTTGGCCCAAGCCGGGATTCGAACTCTCGACCCGAGCATTGAAAGTCCAACGCTCTACCATTCGGCTACCCTGGCTCCCCAGAGAGAGAGAGAGAGAGAGAGACGTCAGTTCCGTGAACTAAACATTTGACGTCAGCCTCAGGCAGGTCGTCATACACAGACGGAGAGATGACGTCAGTTCCGCGAACTAAACATTTTGACGTCAGCCTCTAGCACTGCGATCGTCTGAGGAAGCATGTTTATGTCTTGTGATTTCCCTGTTGGCTTTGTGGCTTCCCCGATTGAATTATTTTTCACATGAAATCTGGAAGATCTAGAGGGCTGGTGAAATGTCGGAGGCAGTGACGATACTTGCTTATTTTGTCTGGGAACTAAGCGTTTGACGTCAGCTTCACACTGGTGGTATGACAGATGATGCTTGTGCATGTCTTGTGATTTCCCTGTTGCTTTTGTGACTTACCTGGCTGAATTAATTTTTACATAAAATCTGGAAGATCTAGAGAGCTGATGAAACATGGACTAGAATACCTTGTATTGTACTTATGAAATCGAAAATTTGGAACTCTTTTGACCCGTGCTTTTCGCAGAAACTTGAAAAAGTTATGTTTATCTAAAAGTTCAGTTATTCTAAATGCTAAAGCTATAATAGTGCAGTAGTTCCTGTCATATGTGCAGTTGTCACACTAGACAAAAACGCCGGGATGATAAGTAATTTGCAGTAGTCTTTTCATAGATATTTGATCTTATGTGCAAACCACCCCTACCTCGAAAATATTTTTTTTTTACACAAAGCCAGTCAGAGCTACAGAGCTGTAGCACGAATACAGGCAGTGTGATTGGGTGAACTTCCAAAGTCTAGAAAATGAAGGAATTTGAACAACTTTTTCGAAAAAATTCGTAACACGACCGATTTTTTAAAATCGGCGATAACTATTCTGAAAATGCGGCAGGCTACAAATCGTGAAAGGTAGGTCTGGAGAAGGTGATTTCCCATTTTATCTCAAAGTAAAAAGGCCTCCATCGAGGTGGTTTAGGAGATAGCCATCATTACATCCGTCCGCACACACACACACACACACACACACACACACGTCTCACAACTCCCGCCAAAAAGAACGCAGCAGCATAGTGTGCACGTCAAGTGTCTATGACGCAGGTTTCGTTACGTCACTATGTGCGTGAAAGTATTATTGTGTGGAGAAACGTCACAGTCTTGTTTTGTATCACTGAAACTTGCTGCTGCGCGCAGCAAAATCTGCCCCGTCTCATAAAGCTGTTTCTCTATCTAGAGAAACAACTTAAAAAAGGGTCTAAACGCCCTGAATTTTAAAGACGCTTACGCACTTTTTCCAGATGACAATAGAACAGTAAGCAGTCTGATTAGTGGCATGCTAAGTATCCGTTAGGAAGAGTGATTAGTAAAGGAAAAGTAAAGGGTGGGTGGGGGTGGTTGCAGGGGATGGGTGGATCTGCGTAAAGCTTGTTATGAGTGAGTGGTGGGCACGACAAGCGCGGTAAGACGGCGGAGGGTGCGCACGTGTGTGTGTGCGCGCGCGTGTGTGTGTGTGGGGGGGGGGGGGGGGGGGGGGGGGGGGTAATTACAAGGATTAGGGGTCCTTACTGTGGTAGAAGAAGGCTTAAGGTGCCGTACGTTAACAATGTAGTGACAGACGTACCAAGGAGAAATGCACAGTAGCGTTTGCATTAGAGTTCTGTTTACGTCGCAGAACCTATTTCCAATAGACGGAAACTTTCATTTATTCCTTTTGCCGTCCGTCTACTGAATAATCTGTGATGAATACGGTGTGTGTGTGTGTGTGTGTGTGTGTGTGTGTGTGTGTGTGTGTGTGTGTGTGTGTGTGTGTGTGTGTGTGTGTGTGTTTTGCTGCTGAATAAGTGTGATAATTACAATCAAGTATTAGGTATGGATGTTCTTATGCATGTTTTTTTTTTAATTCTTAGAGTGGTGAATTGTTTTATTTCTTAGTGATTTGTCATTTAAGCCTGTACATAGAGTTTTTTTCTTAATAGCGTTTGTTATATTATTTTAGAGCCCGTCCGAACATTTAATTTCCCCATGAGGGAAAAATAAAGTAATTTGAAACTGAACTTGAACTTGAACTATATTAGATACGAGTTACAGCTCAGACGTTCTCTCTGGTCTTTGAACGAATTCTCAGCAACCTCATGCTATCGAAAAGGTTGTCAAATTGAAAAACCAACAATTCACTTGGGAAAACAAACAAACAAACAAACAAAAAAACAACGCAAGAACAGACAAAATCCACTTGACCATACTGACACTAGAAACACAGGTTTGCAGGCCTTTGTGACTACTTGTGTTGCAGACGAGTTTACAGAATGTAAAAAGATCATGAAACACGTTAAACAAATTACAGCGGAGGGGACCACATCATCGATTAAAACACACCCACCCCAGCCCAACGAGTAGAAGAACATGAGGGGTTTGACTACTTGTGTTGCAGACGCGCTTACAGAGTGCAAAAAGATCAGGAAACACGTTAAACTACAGCGTTGACCACATCATCTATTACAACACACGCACCCCAGCCCAACGAGTAGAGGAACATGAGGGGCTTGACTACTTGTGTTGCAGACGTGTTTTACAGAGTGTAAGAAGATCATGAAACACGTTGAACAAATTACAGCGGAGGGGACCACATCATCGATTAAGACACACCCACCCCAGCCCAACGAGTAGAAGAACATGAGGGGTTTGACTACTTGTGTTGCAGACGCGCTTACAGAGTGCAAAAAGATCAGGAAACACGTTAAACTACAGCGTTGACCACATCATCTATTACAACACACGCACCCCAGCCCAATGAGTAGAGGAACATGAGGGATTTAGGTGGGCGGAACGCGTTGCTGATGAGGCGGTGAAGGTAGAAACCCTCACAGAACATCCACACGTAGGTGGTGCTCTTGAAGTACAGGCGCAGGAAAGCCAACAGCTTGCAACCAACCTGCAACAGATCATGCCATAACAAAAATGAGCTTTACGGCTGAAAATTTATTATAATAATTATAATACTGCTTTAGTCAGATATCAGAACCCCGTAGCTAAGATAGATATTCATTCCAAGTTTGGTGTGTGTGTGTGTGTGTGTGTGTGTGTGTGTGTGTGTGTGTGTGTGTGTGTGTGTGTGTGTGTGTGTGTGTTCGTACGCGCGCGCAACATTGTCACCATTCAAATAGTCCATTTTGCTAATTGATTCTACATTTCTACGTTGCCAACCCTGCTTTTTCCTCCCACAAGAAAAGATCGATTTAATCTCATCTGCTCTATCACCAAGAATGAATGAAAGTGAACAAAAAACGGAATATTCAATGATAATGAAATACACACAACTTTCCACCGATGCTGAATGCTTCTGAAGATATGGGAAGCGATACGGAAATGTCCCTTTTGGGGAAGTTTTATGAGTATTTCATACGCCAGCAGTTGTGCGCAGTGCTAAACAGTTTGTGAGCGCATTTTGCCCAACCTCAGTGTTGCATTCCCAAGGCCAAAATATTCCCATTAAGTATGCTGCATCTGGACTAAGCGTTTAATGTTTTCTGTCAAACTTCAGCACACACGCATAGATACAAGACGGTGGGCCAAATTCTTGTGGTGTAAACGAAATCTTCTATCAATCTGAAGGCACAAAACAATCGCCAAACCAGACTAAACAAATGTAACGGAGAAGTAAAACAAAATTAGTCACTGAATCCGAGGGACAAACGGTGTGTACAGCCGTTGAGCATAGAAATTAATTTGCTGGGAGGTGGCTTAGCAGATTAGATTAATTATCTCGCAAGACAAATCGGAACGTGTGCAAAATCGACCCTCGGTCACGCAGAGGTCGGTCTCCGACGGTAACTGATCACCATCGGCTGCTGTTTAGTAATTTCATTTACTCATGGTTCTGTAGATGTTGTCTAAGAAGGACCGAGACAGTCTCAGTCTGTCAGTTTCCATCGTAGACTGCCAGTTTCATATATCATGATCTACATGTAATCACCTTCCCTATCTTCAGTGTCACAACTGTATTCCTGTCATTCCTGTGTTGTACAGATATAACAGAAGAGGACATACAGTTTCAGCAAAGACCGTAGATCTTTGGTTTCAGTGTGTACCTTTGCTATCTTTATCAGTCACCCATGACGGACAAGTGTAGTTAAGCTTTCTTTTTTTTTTTTACCCCGTCTTTGTTGCTAAGTTAGTGAATGGGAACCTTCATTTCCCTCATACACAACCGCTGAAGGTACCTCTTTGGCGTCTATTTTTTGTTTTAAAGAGAGACTGCACTTTAGGCTATACAGCTGAGCGGTTTTTCTGGTTGTTGTTGCTACATCCTGTGCATATGAAGTGGTAGAACAAAAGACAAATATTAGTTCTTTAGTCCTCTCTCTCTCTCTCTCTCTCTCTCTCTCTCTCTGTCTCTCTCTCTCTCTAGTCCTTTGGAAAATCTACTCTCTCTTTGACCTCTCACGTTCAGTTTTTAAGTCTTAAAGGATTTTTCTCATTTAAGCTCAACAGATTTTTAATACTTGTTGTTTTAACGTGGAAATTCTTATGTTTTAAAAGACCTGGCAGGAAGGGACCCTTGTTAGCCGCGAATTAGTGTTTGTTGACTGCGCGGCGCTAAGCCCTAACTAACTAACTAACTAACTAACTCTCTCTCTCTCTCTCTCTCTCTGGTAGCAAATCAAGCATCAACGGTTTTTACATGGGTAGGAATGTAATTTTCTTGGACTTATGTATCGGCCTCCATGTAACTCTGTGTGTGTGTGTGTGTGTGTGTGTGTGTGTGTGTGTGTGTGTGAGCGAGAGAGAGAGAGAGAGAGAGAGAGAGAGAGAGAGAGAGAGAGAGAGAGAGAAAGGGCATCACCGGTTATTGCCATTTTCACCTTTCAGCTGTTTGTGCTGAACAGCTCATTTTCTGGTGGCTTTTCTGAGGTTGTCATGATCAGCTTCATCCGATCTTTTAATATCCTGGACAGACTATCCCAGAATATACACCTACTCGTGTTAACTGAATCCGCAAAAGTTGTGCGTCATCGACCTGGTGTAAGGTTACCTTCAACAGTATTAGAGTCGTGCATTTATTTCTAAGGTCATCTAGAGTTCAAGACGCTCTTCATCCCTTCCGTACTTGCATTTCTTACCAGTCGTTTTTTATGTTTGTTTGTTTGGTTGGGTTTTTTTTTTTTTTTTCAACGGACATACGCGCGCGGAGCAAAATGATGGAGTACCAGTTCTGTCATATTGTCACGATGCCCAGAATGTGGTAGCTTAAAACCTTTGGCTGTGTTAACTAACCTTGTGGCTACACACACACACACACACACACACACACACACACACACACACACACACACACACACACACACACACACACACACAGAAACAACAACAACAACATCAACAACATAACACCAACAACAACACACAACAACAAACAACAAAAACAACGACAAGAACCCCCTCCACCCCTACCCCCCCCCCCCCACACACACACAGAGCACCTCACCACCTTCACAAGCAACAACACGCACGTACACACACACACACCGTCTCACCCACCCACACACACACACACACACACACACATACACACACACACACACACACACACACACACACACACACACACACACACACACACACACACACACACAGCACCTCACCACCTTCACAAGCAACAACACGCACGTACACACACACACCGTCTCACACACACACACACACACACACACACACACACACACACACACACACACACACACACACACACATATGAAAGCAAAAAGAGCTCGTGGTACCCCGTTGGCCTGTAGGACAGGGACAGAGTTTTCACTGTCGTTGGTCAGACGATCATGAGTGACAATGACGTCCCATAGTATGGACATGATGTTGCTGAACAGCAGGGCAGCAAAGAAACAGATGTGCAGGCGAATACGATGCTGTTTTCTCAGCGATCTGAAAAAAAAAAAATGAAAAGACACGATCGGTCGAAGTCACCAGACTAAAGGTTATGTTGGCGCGGTCGGTGGTCTAGTTGTTAAGAGACTTGTCACCAATGCGAGGGGTCGGGGGTTCTTGTCCCACCCAAGGCAAAGAATTTTTCCTTCTCCTACGTCACACCGTTCATTCGGGCCGATCGTCGAGGATTCTCTCCGGGTACTCCGGCTTCCTCCCCCTCTGCTTTGGAAATGTTCAGCCCACCAAATTATGGTAGCTGTCTTCGCCGCCCCCCCCCCCCAACACACACACACACACACACACACACACACACACACACACACACACACACACACACACACACACACACTCCCCCCCCCCTCCTCCATTAACCTGCCCCTTAGGGCAGTCTCCAACCACGCTTGTAGCAGGGACGTTATACTCTACCTGCCTATCTAGCTTTTGAATCAAACAAACATTCAAACAGTCTGTAAAACGACAATGGGCAGACTTTTGAGAGATGGGGTGGAGTGCGCGCTGGCTTTTCCGAGCGCATCAAGAGATGCCAAATTGAACTGAACCCGGTACTTTCTGTAGAAACTTACCTGTAGACGAAGAAGATGACGAGGGCAGGCACGAGAAACAGAACACTACACGCGTTGCATCCTAGCGCTAGGTACACCGAGGTCACCAATCGCTGCACACAGAAGGGAGACCACAACTGACAGGGGAAACAAACCCAAAAAGAAACATCTACTTTAAATTTCATACGCTCTAAATTCTCAGAAACGGCAGAATTCTTTTTAACGATAACACGATCAGACAACACCATTTCTTGAAAAGCGTACAACCCACACTCACCACACTGAAAAGGTAGACTCTACACACTCTTCATTGAATTTAACTCTCTCTATGCCCAGGTCTGCATTCGGGGCCCTCACGTTCACCTCTCTTGGCTGCACAGGTCCGACTGACGGAATCGTCAACTTTCCACTTTTACTCTCAGTCATGACATCAAGTGCAAAAACTAAATACAGCGTTACCATAACGGGTTTCTAACAGCCAAAGGGAGGCAGCCATCTGTTAGTACCCACTGGAGAAAGAAAATCTCTCAGCATAGAGAGAGTTAAAAGCAGAAGTCTAAATTCAGGTGTTTTGAATGAGTCTTTCTACGACCAAACGCACGGTTATCAAAATTAATCCTTTTTTGTCGCGAAGTGCAAAACAATGTTATAAATCTCAACGCAGCGCCAACTTTATTTACCACACTAATAGAAAGCTTCAGACGGACACCAAAAGTCACGAGCGTTATTAACCTTTCGAAGTGAGTCCCGTTTTACTGTAAAGTGCCGACCACAGATTAAATGTGACTATAAATCAAAGCATCAGATTTCAAAACTTTCCTCACAGTACCGAACGTGGAAGTAGAACCTCGTCCGTTTTGTTGTTGTTGTTGTTGTGTTGCTTCTTTTCGTTTATTTTCTTGTTGTTGTTTCTTGTTGTTGCTGTTTGGGGTTTGTGTTTGTTGTTTTTGTTGATGTTTTTTCGTTGTTTTTGTTTTTTGTTCTGTTTTGTTGTTGTTGTTGTTGTTGGTGGTGGTGGTGGTGGTGGTGGTGGTGTTTTGACAGCTTGATTGTTTTTTCATGTGTCTCATTCTTTCTTCGTCCAACTCCTGGGAAGCCAGGATAGCAGAACAGTAGAGCGTTGGACTCTCACTGCTGGGGTCGTGAGTTCGAAACCCGGCTGGGACCAAACATTTGTGCTGGCTTTTTTTTTTTTTTTTTTTCTCGTTCCTCGGTTTTTGGTATCACCCATATGTGGTGAAAAAGGACGTTAAACCCTCAAACACCCACTCATCTCCCTCCCATCTCCACCAGCAATTCACAGTTCCCCGCCCCCCCCCCCCCCTCCCCACCCAGTCCATCTCGGCCGCGTCTAGAAGACTTTGTCTTTGTGAATAGGACCCCTATTTTCACACCAACCACCGCGATCCACCAATAAAACTGAGAGGTTGCAACGTCAGGCAAAATCGAGGTCCTAAATACAGGCGAGTTTACGAGTCTAGCAAGTTCGTCCAGAAAAAAAAGGGGCGTGAATAAAATCAAGAATAGCAGCGTCTTATCGTGCAAAGCAATCGTCATTTGTGACAAACCACCCCGTCTGCCCGTGGGATAATAACTTCACTTCGTTTTTGTCCCGTAGTTGCTGTCGTGCTCTTACGAGGTACTTTCCTGAAATGGAACGTACAGGACTTGATGAACCGCCCCCCCCCCCACCCCCTCTCTCTAGTCAGCTTCGTTGCAGTCACTGTAATGAGATCTGGAGCATAATCTGGTGGAGCCAGGGACAGAATGATCTCGTGTGTGGAAAATGGTTTAGTCTTCAGGGAAATGACGGGTGTATAATTTCGCGGCATCAGTCTTTTCCTTGCCAAAGGATGATGTTGTAGCTAACCTGGCATGAATCCCAGTGTAGACTTTCTGTCTTTCAAGAGAAAAAAAAACTGTAAATCGTCCTGATTAGCAAAAGGGAGCCGGGGTGGCCGAATGGTAGAACGTTGGACTTCTAATGCTCGGGTCGTGAGTTCGTATCATGGCTGGGGCCAAAGATTTCTGCTGGCTTTTTCATCGTTGCCCCGTCTGTGTTATCACCCGTATGTGGCCACCTCCTGATTAGCAAAATATAAGTTAAAGAGTTGCTGCGGTTGCTGTTGTTGTTGTTGTTGTTTATGGTCTGCTTCTTCTGCTTCTTTTTTGTTCTTCTTCCTCTTCTTTCAAACAGGCTAATTCTATCTTTGCTATGCCAGCTTATGTTTTGGAACTACTACTACTACTATTAATCACTAGCTATTACTACTACTACTACTGCTACTACTACTATTACTGCTACTGCTACTACTATTACGACTACTACTACTATAATTAAGACTACTGCTATACTATTACTACTACTATTAATTACTACTACTACTACTACTACTACTACTACTGGCTGCCTTGTGGTGGTGTTTTTGTTGTTGTAGCTTTACCTGTTTGTCAATGCACGTGGTGTAGTCGGTCCACTCGCTAAATCTGCCGTCCTGGTATCTCTGGTACCAAGTACCGTTCGCTTGACACGTCTTTTTCGCGTAGCCTGCAAGATACAACAGTTCAGGGTCAAACAAGTGTATGCGTGTTAGCGTGATGACTGTAGTGACAATGGGAATTTGACAAGCAGTTATAAAATGAAGTAACGTTTGATACACTCTGTTACGGAGACACTGAGCAGGCATGTGTAATAATCAGCCTTTTGTACAAGCACACATATACAATCATGCAAGCGTGCACACACACACACACACACACACACACACACACACACACACACACACACACACACACACACACACACACACACACTCTCTCTCTCTCTCTCTCTCTCTCTCTCTCTCTCTCTCTCAGAAATCTTTGCAAGAAGACAACGAAAACAGGCCAGGTGTAGGGAAAAGACGGAAGCATATTTGAAAAGAGCGAAGCAACGGGAACTTATTCGTAATGATAGCACAGCACTGCTCAGCACAGCAAAGCAACCAAACATGTGACCGACCGCACAGATTTCATTTGGAACAGGCTGAAAAAAGCCACCACTCTAATCATACGAAGTTGATGTGACAGCTCCCTCTGTGGACTATCCTGCCCGACTTGCAATTTGATTTGCCCATCCTCTAGAGAACTTTTGTCGTGGAAAACAAAGGTTGCGAAATTATACAAAATCGTGTGCTACGGGATCAATTCAGTTACTTCGTCCACCAATTCAACCGGCCGCCTGTAAGTCATTCCTCAAGCCACTCATGCAAAAGAACCACATTGCGCAGGATGAGAGTCTCGCAAAAGACTTTGTTTAATCATAGTCCTGACTTTAAATCGGACAGTGAAACAGACCAGAGATCCAGCTCATCTGTCACTGTGGATAAAAGTCCTCGACCAACCTTTTTCTACCTAAATGAGCAAAGAGCGGCGGTACTCAAGAAAATAGGGGGTTGGGGTTGGGGGGGGGGGATGATGGTGGTGGTGGTGGTGGGGGGGGGGCTAGATTTCGGTCGCTAGCTAAAGTCGTTGTTAAAGTGTACAAGCGCACGTTCGGTCGCTAGCTACGGTCGTTGTCAAAACGTACGAGCGCAAGAAGATTTCGGTCGCTAGCTACGGTCCTTGTCAAAGTGTACGAGCGCACGAAGATTTCGGGCTGAAGTCACTGTCTAGGCAAAAGACCTGCGTAATCATATTCCTGACTTCAAATCGGACAGTGAAAAAGACCAGAGATCCAGCTCCTCTGTCAGTATAGATAAAAGTCCTGGACCACCTTGTTGCATGCTTTATTTTTTCCACAGATATGACGGTTAGTCCTGCGTGATCGTAAACAGCAATTGTTTTTCAGCGGAGTTCTACGACCTATCGGTTTTTTTTTTAAATGCACACTTTGCTTTTGCGTGACACCAATAGCAAGCGAACGATGACCCTCAGGAAAAAAATCATTAACATGGTAATGGATCACGCTGACAAGTGCGTATATCTTACGGCCAAGTGAGTCACGGACTTTTCCGACATTGTCTTGAAAAGAAAACCTTTTTCCTACCAAAATGAGCAAAGAGCGACGGGACTCAAGAAACAGGGGGTTGAGGTTAGGGCGGGATGATGACTCAGTGATGGTGGTGGTGGTGGTGGTGA
>JACVVK020000001.1:4942500-4992500 GCA_018292915.2 Batillaria attramentaria | reverse complement strand
CCCTGCAACAACCACACACAACCACGGCAGCGCCGCACTCCCCCCCCCCCACCCCACCCCTCCTCCCCACACGCACACACACCCTTCCGTCTTCTCCAAAACAGAGTAGGAACATATTATTTTGGTAGCTAATACTGTCAGCGAGAGAGGCGAACAAAACTCAAATTACCATCATCGTATCCTCAATTACACGGATGTAATAACGCATCCACCATCCAATTATTTCCCGCGTGTAGAGAGAGAGAGAGAGAGAGAGACAGACAGGCAGGCAGACAGAGAGAATGAGAGACAGAGAGAATGAGAGAGAGAGAGAGAGAGAGAGAGAGAGAGAGAGAGAGAGAGAAAAGAGAGACAGACAGACAGACAGACAGAGAGAAAGAGAGAGAGAGAGAGACAGACAGACAGACAGACAGAGACAGAGACAGAGAGAATGAGAGACAGAGAGAATGAGAGACAGAGAGGGCCACAGAGAGAGAGAGAGGGGGAGAGAGAGAGACAGACAGACAGACAGACAGAGAGACAGACAGACAGACAGACAGATAGGGGGGGGGAGTCAGGAAGGTGGGTGGGAGAGAGAGAGACAGAGAGACAGAGACAGAGAGACAGAGAGATCACATTATTTTCATTCCAACCCAGTCCAGACTCCACTTTCAGAGGGCAGAATTACTCCACGAAGGAAGTCCATGCTCGTTGTGCTTATCCTCAATCGGATGTGTAGTCTGCAACTTTCTCTTCTTCTCTGCACCCAGACGCCTAAAATGCTGCAATTCAAACCATTTCCAAGGAACCCCACGCAATAACGAAACGTCCAAATGTCGGACCTGAAATCCGCTCCAGCCCAAAACAGATTCCTGTAACGACCAAGGGCAGACCCAGTCGCGTGCCGTATATGTTTCCTAAACAGGCAGGGCATTATTCACTTTTCTGTCCGTCTGATCGGATATTGCGGCGTCATCACCGCATCACGTGGGATCCCGCGAATTTCCTCCATGTCATCTGCTGAAACTCCCTCCGGACGGCCAGTGAGTGGTTAGCCCCCCTAACCTACCCACCCTCACCCCCTGTACCCCCTTACCACGAGCCCCCCACCATCCCCACCACTCCCCCCACCCCCACCCCCCAATGAAAAAAAAAAAAAAAAAAGGAGAATAACTCCGAAATGTGCTTTATGCAATTCTCCATCAATAAACGCTGCTGTATATATTTAACCAGTTTCAGTCGTTCAAGCAGACAAGAGGAAGACACAGCCAGAATACTCCCCTCCCTCCCCACTCACACCCCCCTCCCCTCCCGCCACCCCTCTCTCTCTCTCTCTCTCTCTCTCTCTCTCTCTCTCTCTCTCTCTGTGCGTGCGTGACAATGTGTGTGTGTGTGTGTGTGTGTGTGTGTGTGTGTGTGTGTGTGTGTGTGTGTGTGTGTGTGTGTGTGTGTGTGTGCGCGCGCACGCGCGCGCGCGGGTCAAACAGTTACCGACAGATAGTAGGCAGACGAAGACGGACAGCCCAAAAGAGGGACGGACAGACAGATAGACAGACAGAGACACATAGAAGCCCTACACCACCACCCCTCCTGCATACCCCTTACCCCCCCCCCCTCCCCCCCCCAAAAAAAAGGAGGGGGGGGGAGACAAAAAGAAATCCTCTGGGATGTGCTTTATCCTTCTCTCCATTAAAAAAAAAAAAAAAAAACTCCTCGGAATGTGCACATCCTTGTCTCAGCCTTGCTTCTCCGCATACCAAAACGAAAATCTGCCACCCTCATCCCCACAGCCTTGTTCGTGAAGAATGCATTCCATTATGGAATCATCGACTTAGAAACGATTCAGACCTGAAATAAGAGAGACAAGAGGCGCTACCAATTACCTTCGTCGCTGGAGCGGAAACCGGGCGGCCAGCGAAATTTTGCAAAACGCTCGCTCTTCAAGCCGCCTCACTGGCCCCGGTTAAACGTCCGATTTTCTTAAACAGGCGATAACCCCGAGGGCCTCACTTGATTTACGCCCTTGAGGAAATTAAGTACGGTATTCTCTTCTTCTTCTTCTCTTTCTTCTTCTTCTTTTTTGTGTTCTTCTCCATTTTTTTTTTTGGGGGGGGGGGGAGGGGGGTTAAAGGCCCATTTTCCAAGATTTTTAGGCTCACACATTGTTTTGGGCTGCTTTGGTGGTGTCCCGCATCACACCCCTTAGACGCCTGCACAGTGACAGCATCTCAAATGCTGGCACTGAGCCAAGAGAAGGTACACAATGACGCAGCTAACAACAGGACTGAGCAAGAGGCTTGTCCGCACGGTCTACTTGCAAAGCTGAGTTTGAATCTGAACTTTCGACCGCTCAGCGTGTAGACAGCATTGTATCGCATTAAGAGCTCTACTACTCATAAAGAGAGAGAGTATTTCCAGCGTACAGGCGCAATCACAAGCAGAACGGTTCTAAATCTATGAAGCCTAGTACACAACGTGTTTAACTCAATTCCTACAGACTAACATTGGGGGTTGTGCACCACTGAGTGGCCTCGGGGAAGAAAAAGAAATCTTGTCTGCGTGGATTTAGATTTGGCTTTGTGGGAGTGTTGCACTTTGATTTCACTTGTAATCGTGTTTGCTGCAGTAAGAGCCGTTAAGAAACCATTAATCTTGCCTGTTTTTTGCATACAGTCCAATGTCATAGCGATGAAGCGTGGGTTCAAGCCCAGGTCGAGTTTGTGATAATTATGTGATACTGGTTTTTGGGTTTTTTTCCCCCCTGGCTGCCGGGCTGCTCATCGGGGGTTTCTCTCCGGGTTATCCGGCTTTCCTCCCCCCAGCAAAATTGTGAAAAAAATATAGGATAGGCATTGGGTGGCGCTGCACCGCGGCGACGCGCTTCCCCCGGGGGAAGCAGCCCGAATTTCCCGAAAGGGATAATACAGGGCCAAAACCGAAAAAATAGTAAAAACGTGAGAATCTTGTGCGCGGTACGATAATTTATGTGCTATAAGCATCAATTCTAAGATTACCAGGCTTCACAGAGGACAAATTGTCTTTTGAAAGAGATGCATTGGCGAGTGCGCCTCAGTCTACGTTTAACTTCATAGCTTATCGAAATGACAAGTGGAGCTCGAAATGCAATACAAACAATGGCGTCTACTTCCCGTGCGAACGAGAACTGCAACGTTCAGAGTCTGTCCTAAATCAGTCCAGTCGGGTGGGCGAACGAACGAACGAACAAGAAGCGAGAAAGGAAGGCGGCGTGGGAGGGGGAGAGGTGGGGGGGGGGGGAAGGGGGGTCTGGTGAGTTATCAACCCAGGAGAGGAAAAAGGTTAACGTTTTTGGGTTTGTTTGTTTTTTTCATCGGTTTCGGTCGCTGCTTTATGTAATTATGGTTACGGTATACAGTGTTTATGATTCGCAGTAAAATCGATATATACAGGTCCCTTGTACAGGGACATTTCGGAAACCCCTAGTAACACGAACGAACATGTGTGTGTGTGTGTGTGTGTGTGTGTGTGTGTGTGTGTGTGTGTGTGTGTGTGTGTGTGTGTGTGTGTGTGTGCGCGCGCGCGCGCGTGTGCGTGTGTGTGTGTGTGTGTAGACAGACAGACCGAGTGAAAGACAGACAGGCTGACAGAGACTGAAAGACTGGCAGAGAGACTGAGACAACCACGCCGACAGACAGACATACAGACAAAGAGCACGCTGGTACACATTCATCCACATCCGTTCAACCTGTACTACCCCCCCCCCCCCCCCCTCTCCCAATACAGAATTTGAAACCATTGAGGTGCCTCTGACCGGGGTATATGTTGTTCGAGAAGCGTTCAGCACACGACGGTAATTTGGTTCCGGACAGAGGACCAGCTGGACGGCGCTGAATGGTGATTATTTTTAGAAGATTCTTTCGAGTCCAGATCTGTTCAGGATTGGAAGGTAGACTCAAAGAACGTCGAACTTCTCTAATATTAGATGCCATAAAGTAAAAAAAAAAAAAAAAAGAAGAAGAAGAAACTATGGTCGCTATGGCCAGATGCAACATCCTTCTATACGGAAACAGCGTTAGAGCTTTCGAACGTGAACGTTTTCCATCTCAGCGGTGTTACGAACATACTAGAGGCTTTAACTTCCCGAACGTGTCACTGCAGCTGAGCGTCATCCACTTGTGCAGGTAATTTCTGAGCAATTATCCTGTAAAACCGCAGGCTCTTCACCTCGAGAGTGAACAAGAACTCTTCATTATCAGTCGTAAAGGCCTGTTCACACGCACAGTGCCTGCAGCGAGTGGATTTTCTGTTCACACGATACCAGCGTGCACTGGGCGGACAGCTCTGCCGGCCTGGCGCTAGACAATACACACAGCGCGCGGACGGCGACTGGCGAGGGAAAAATAGGACCGTGTTCTGTCCACATAGGACCGTGTTCTGTCTGGGGCGGTCAGTAGTCTAGTGGTTAAGATACTTGTCACCAATGCGAGAGGTCGGTGGTTCGAGTCCCACTCGGGGCAAAAGAATTTTTCCTTCTCGTATGTGGCACCGTTCATTCGGGCCGATCGTCGCGGGTTCTTTCCGGGTACTCCGGCTTCCTCCCCCTCTGCTTTGGAAACGTTCAGCCCACCAAATTTGAATAATAAATGCAATTCTAAATTTCGAAATTTAAATAGCTGAGCCGACCCTTCGCACCACGTGATTGTAATGTGTTTATGTCCAGTGTGTGAGAGAATGCGTGTGATTCACGTGAGTGTGCGTGTTGGGTTCACTTCGCGGCGCTTTGAGCCGATTCACGAAATTGGGTAAAGCGCCTATACAATACTCATTATTATTATTATTATTATTACAAGCGTGGCGACGGCGTCCCCGGGGAGTGCCCGCTACGAGCGGATTTAACTGGCTGGGAGTGCAGAACTTTTACAGCTGGTAGGCCTGCAGAATCGCCGCGTGTGGCAGAGGTTTAAGTGAGCCGATGAGAAGTGAGGAAATAAGGTGTCGCGTCAGTCTCTCATTGTGGAGCACTATAGATACCTCTTGGCTGTGTCAGTGTGCGCGGTGAGCGTCTCGAGAAAACTGCAACTCGTGAGGCGTCCGCCACCTGAGCCAGTAGGTATGATGCCATTACCAGGATGGACTTCCTCCTTGTTCTCAAGAGGCTAGACTGTAGGAGTGGAGGAGTAGTTTAATCGTGATACCTCCCCCTCCCCCTCCCCATCCCGTCTTTCTCTTTTTCTCTCTTCAACGGCAAGTTTGAACAACGGTTATTGTAGCCAACAGTCTCTACCGCTGGTGAACTCTTTCTCTCTCTGAAGTTCTGTGTGTGTGTGTGTGTGTGTGTGTGTGTGTGTGTGTGTGTGTGTGTGTGTGTGTGTGTGTGTGTGTGTGTGTGTGTGTGTATGCATCACTGAATGTGCTGTTTGTCTAACTAACGTACATCCGTGTCCTGTGGCCAGTTCACCTCCAAGGCCATCCGACATCTCCCCCCCCCCCCACCCAGACCCCCCCACACACACACACACACCCTCATCCCCCCCCCCTTCACTCGCCCCACCACTCCCCCTCCTCCTCTAACCGTACTGTCGAACGTTGTTTGACTAAAATAACCAATGCATACAAAAGACAGCCACGACGAGCCAGCAGCATCTGCTTCTAACAGAGAGAGAGAGAGAAGTGGGGGGGGGGGGGAGGGAAAAGAGAGAGAGAGAGAGAGAGAGAGAGAGACAGACAGACAGACAGACAGAGACAGAAACAGAGACAGAGACAGAAACAGAGACAGAGACAGAGCCAATCTTGCAATGAAAGCCAGAGTGCTGGTCATGGCAGCCTTCATCAAATTTTCTCCGAATGGAGACCGCCGTACTGGCCTTTTCTTCCAAGCTTCTTTCATCTCCAACGAGGCCAAGTATTCCTTCGAGTTATCAGCGGTGTCCGCTTTTCAGCTAGTTTCTCTCTCGCCAAAGGACGAGTGAGCACAAAAAAGGATGCCGGTGTTGGTTTCACAACACTGGAAAGCCACACACACAACGCTATAGTCGACGCTCCTGTTCTTGTCTACCAGTAAAGCTTCACTATAATATTCAGGAACAGTATATATGTGTGTAAGTAATGTTTTAAAAAAAACCCTAATTTGGAGTTTTGAAATCGCGATCAAAATTGATGCTTGCTGAAAAAAAATCTCGAAAAATCGGAGTTTAACGTCCTTTTCCACTACGTATCGCCAAACAATGAGACCAGAACACAAAACTTAGAGGTCTCTCTCAACGCGATCAAGATTGGTGGCTACATGTACCTGCTACATGACAGCGGATCCTGAGCTGCCTGGTTCGAGTCCCCGGTGGGCAGGAATATGGTGGGATTTTTCCTTTCCATATCGAGTCAAATCCATGTGCAGACTCGTTTACGGCGCCTGTCTCGCCTTCGTGTACACACGCACGCACATACATCAAGTGTGCATGCTAAAAAGCCCACGTTCATCTTTCGAAGAAGAGTAGGCTGTGGCCGGTGTCGTGGTAAACAGAAATACTGTCGCACGCACCAGAGTGAATAGTAGGGTGGGGGTTTGCACATAAAGTAGCGCTTAGCGGCAGCAGGCTTTCACTGCTTCGTCCTCCACCCTTGCGGCGCCGTGAGCATTTCTGCAGAGATGGATATGTGCGCCGAGGAGAAGTCTACCATACTCAGGAGGATCCCAGAAAACAGTATGGCGGGAAAAAATTCTCGGAAAATCGGAGGTTCCCGTCCTTTTCCGCCACGTATCGCCAAACAGGGAGACCAGAAAACACTTACGTGGCAGATCACATCATCAGCCCTGATTGTACTCAGGGAGACTCCGAAAACGATTTGGCAGAAAAAGAAATCTCGAAACATCTGAGTTTAACGTCCCTTTCCGCCACGCAGGGCCAAACAGGGAGACCGGAAAGCACTTACCAGACAGATCACATCATCAGTCCGGACAAAGCCGGGTACATCCGCCGGTATATTATAATCGCACTGTTTGATGAATGGAGTCAACATTTAAACAGTTGACGGTCACTAAATCGTGTAGAGTGGGGAGGAAAACATGCTCTTTTACCTCCTAATGACAACTATTTAATTTTTTTAATACTCTGTGGCCTCCTCATACTAGGAATAGCCCCTTTAAGCTGAATCTGGTCAGGCTTTTTTGTGCGTTGGTTTTTGGCATGTCACGTCAAATTTTGTATTCTTATCGTGCTCGCCATCAAAAACAGGCCCGTACCAGCTTTTAAAAAAATCATAATTATGAAGGGAATTATTAGTGGCTCTGGAGTCTGGCATCAGAACCTAAGCCACACGCCAGGGTTAAACGTTGCCAAGCTCAGTGCAGGACTTGGATCAGTCGTGGGTTGAATATTAAAAAATGCGCCAACCGCACTGCACTTTAATCGCCAAATATAGCCATGCCTGATTACTATGGACCACACAGGTGGTCGTGAAAAAAATCATAACTTTTTTTCGGGGGTGTGGGGGGAGGATGGGGGGAGGGGGTGTTAAATTAAGCCGCGGGGGCAGGCTGATCAGTTGTAAAAGAAGTCCGAGAGTTGACTGCAACTGATGTCAGAGACTACTCCCCCCCCCCCTTTTTTTTTTTTTAAACTGAACTGCCGATAAGCTTCCCATGTGACGCTGGGGGGAGCCGGGATAGCCGAATGGTAGAGCGTTGGACTCACAATGCTCGGGTCGTGAGTTCGAATCCCGGCAGAGGCCAAATATTTGTGCTGGCCTTTTTCTCGTTGCCGACCTGTGTAATCAGCTGCGATGAACTGTTACCAGTGTCTGGCACCATGACCCCACCCCCACCCCCACCTCTCTCTCTCTCTCTCTCTTCCTTTTCTGTTGCCCTTTTCTACAAGTTTCTCTCTTCTCTGCTTGGCAAGGCAAGACCTGGATGGAAGATGGAAGAGAGGCGTGCCTGACTCTTTGTTATCCTTGTAAAATATTCACTTCATGCTCTCTCTCTCTCTCTCTCTCTCTCTCTCCCCCCTCCCCCCCCCCCCCCAACACACACACACCTTCTTAGTCTCTTCCCTCACACCTTCTGCAATCGATACAGTCGGAAATGATACTTTACAGGCAAACCCACTCAGCAACTGCCCCGCGCGACCTACACTACCACGTCCTCTCCTTAGATCAGTTACACAGTTTATTGCAAGGGAGAGAGGGTGTGCCGGCGCTGATAGTAATCAGAAGGAAAAAAGTGCGCTGTTCGAGTGCCCATTCGAGCTGCGAACAACACGGATTGCTTTTCCCTTTCTGGTCATGTGCCGCAGGAAAAGGGCGATTCGGGCTTGTCGTCGGTGATTGTTACAATCAGTTTGTGTCATCGACACGATTCCAGTTGCCGGCTCTCTCTCTCTCTCTCTCTCTCTCTGTGAGACGGTGTGTCAGTGTGACGGTGTGTGTGTGTGTGTGTGTGTGTGTGTGTGTGTGTGTGTGTGTGACGTGTGTGTGACGGTGTGTGTGTGTGACGGCTTGTGCGGTGTGTCAGTGTGACGATGTTTGAAGTGAACTGCAGTGGGCAGGGGGCGATACTAAAAAGACAATACATATGAACAGTTGAACTGGGCACAGGTGGACATTTGTGAGTTATAGCAAGTGTATCTATAGATATTGCAGGTTTTGATTGCGCTGAGGAAATGTCTCTGAATAATTACACCTCTCGTCTTCTTTCCTACTGTAGTTCAACCACGGCACGGAGGGTGGGTGGGTGTTTTGGAGTTTCACGTCCTTTTCCAACATGTACGGGTGATATCAAAGACGGGGCAACGAGAAAAAGGCCAGCACAAATATTTGGCACGGCCAGGATTCGAACTCACGACCATAGCATTGTAAGTTCAAAGCTCTACCATTCGATTACCCCGGCTCCCCCTACGGCACGGACCTGCACTGACCTGTGCCAAAACTTCTTCCATTGAAGTTGCATTGACTTTGTCAGTGTCACTTACTTGGCAGCAACAACAACAGCAGCAACACACACACACACACACACACACACACACACACACACACACACACACACACACACACACACACACACACACAGAGGCTCTTAGAAAGTGATATCTTTGTTGTTCCATTACCGTTCCCAATCGGTGAGATTAATAAATGAAATTCCTCTCGTGCTTGGGAATTTAGAAACTGTTATCTGTGTTTCTGCATTGCTCACTGGCGGCGGGGTCGGGGGGGGGGGGGGGAGGGGAGGGGGGGAACTGGCTAAATTAATCTCTTCTCGTCCTTTTTTGCTACTCTTATCTATAATCTGCATGTGTTCCTGCTTTTCTTTCTTCGCCGCCCCCCACCCCCCCCCCCCCCTTCCACCTTTTTTTTTTACAATCTGGGCTGCCCAGTCGGAGGGTGTTAACAGAGACAGATGGGGTCATGACCTGGTGATCACGTAAAGATTTTTTAAAGAGATTTTTAAACATTTTTTAGGATTTCCTCTTTCTTTTGGGAAACATGTTTGTTTTATCAACGTGTCTGCGAAAGAGCTCCGAGGACAGTCTGCAACTGCAAGGTATGCCTGCATCATCGCTGATTTCACAGAGACAAGCTGCATCACCGCTGATTACACACCCCCAATTACACTCACTTCCCGGATCCACATTTCTGTAATCAGCGCCTGTCAGATCATCGCTGGGGAGATTTTTAGCGCGAGGTCAATGGGGGGAAAGTCAAGATGGCGGCGGAAAGTGCTTCCGATGTTAGTACGATTTGGGGCGGTCGGTGGTACAGAGGTTAACGGCTCTGCCAGCAGTGCGATCAGGTTCGAGTCCCGTTTGGGAATCTAAGTTTTCTCTCTGGTTTGATCATTCGGGCCGATCGTCGGGGGTTCTCACCGCGTACTCCGGCTACCTCAGCCCCCTCCGCGCCCCCCCCCCCCCTCCTTCTGCTTTGCATACAGACGTTCGGCCCAGAAAAATTCAAAACTAAATGTTCCTTTTGGCCATTGCGGCCAATCAGTATCGTGACTTTGCGGCTTCTAACAGTAGAGAACTATGACTTTCTTTGCCCTGAAGCTTCCATGTCTGTACTACACGCCTGTCGACAGCGCCGTCTAGCTGGTCCTCAGTCCGCAATCATATAACGTCGTCTGCTCAGTACGCGGTACGCTTCCAGAACAATGTATTCGCCAACCAGAGTCACGACAATGGTTTCAGATGCTGTATTGTGACCCAAGTGGCCGATTCGGATGCACGGCCGGTTAAGTGCATTCAATGAAAAACCTTTTCCACAGCGGTTTTTTTTTTGTTTTTTTTTGGGGGGGGGGGTATGTCTAAAGCCTGCTCTTAACTGGGCACAGCGCGCGAAACACACATGTGCACATCATAGTCGTTGCGCTCGGTGTGTCTACTAACTACAAAACTGAACACAGCTGTGCTCGGTGACAAACTGATTGAAAATGCACTGTCCGCCATGTTTGCGCGCCGAGTGACGTAGTACAGCCAGTCAGAATCTGTTGTGGAAACCACAGTCACAGTTGTGGCTATTTGAAATCCAGGTTGCTGTGATGACGCCACAGCGGCGGAAACCCCCCAAATCACAACTGACTGTGGCCTCGGTCACAACCGGCCGCACGATTTTTTTATGCTTGCGATCTCCACGAAATGTCTGCGGCCTGCGGCTTCTACGATCTGAAAAAAAAAAAAAATTAAGGTTGCCAATCGTGCGTACGATATACGTGCGATGGCGTACGTTCCCCGCAAGTCTCGCACGGGTAACGTCTTGCGATTTCAGTTGGTCAAAAATCGTACGACGGCCATACGGATCGTACGTTGTCCTCGCAGTTATCGTACGGAGGTCGTACGCCTTCGTACGACGTTCGTGCGATGTTGACGATGTTTGCACGGGCTATACGGGTGTCGTGCGTGCGCCGTACGGCTATCGTAAGTGCTCTGTACGCGTGGTGTGCGTCGGTCGTTCGACGGCCATGGCCGACGCGCGTTTTTCATGCATATAGGGACCAGCCTACATATATACATGTAGTTTGTTTATGGAAAGAAGACATCAGAGGATTTGGATATTATTAACAGAGAGTTTGACAAACCTATGGACACGTACATAACTTGACAGACACTGACACAGCACTGCAACACTTCTACATTGCACACCAACATCCCCCGGGCCCGCACCTGGTCTTGCGTCAGCCTTGCGGAGCACTCACGGAGCACGTGCGTGCATCGTGGGAACATCGTACTACCGACTTGCAGTCTGTGATCACGTGCGGCCATCGTGCGGTCCTCGTGGGAAGCACGCAAGACAACCGTGCGTCACTTGTGCGTTCATCGTGCGGCCGCCGTGCGGCCATCGTGACCTATTTTTTTCGCCCGGAGAGGTCAGATTCGTACGATGCACTTGCGGCAATCGTGTGTTGGCCGTACAGTGGCCGTGCGGCCAACGCAAGTGTGTAAAAAATCGCAGGTGATCGTAGAGTTTCTTGATCAGGGGCCGTGGTCACGACGCGAACGCAAATTTCTTTGCGCAAATAGGTTGCGGATCGTAAGTTCGTACGTGGCTACGTGAAAACTATCTCTTCCGCTAGTTGGCCGGTCACGACGCGCACTTACTGGAAACGGTGTCACGTACGGGTTATTTTTAGATAGGTGTGGGATCCCTGGGATTTCCACGGAAAACACCATCACGTGACCTGCACAAATTCTCCTTCCAGCGTGAAGAGTAAAAGAGTAGAGGGGGTGTGTTCACTACGCGTTCACTACAGAGTTTTTGATCGAGTCGTGTTTATCTGCCGTAGCGTCAGGTTAAATGCGTGGCATGTATGTGGAGAGTGTGATCAGGAGTGCATGCAGGTCGCATATAGACCGCTCCCTAGCAGTCTCTATCTCAACATTGGACCAGTAGAAGCATTTACTGCACGTACAAACCGTATGTAGCAGGCTCACTGGCAAGAAAACCAACGGAATGAACCTCAATCAAAGAACAACGAAAAACGAAAGAGGAAAGGATAACGACAACATCAACAAAACTCTCCACATGCATGCCACGCATTTAACCTGACTTGCTACGGCAGATAAACATGACTCGACCAAAACTCTGAATTCGGAACCCGCACATTTCGGGTCCACAACACAATGAATGAGACCTGCATTGACAGGCATACGATCAAAACGGTGGTGGTTGATTAGTGAAGACTGACCGAGTGCGTTCAGCACTGAACTAGTCCGAAACACAAACAAATGTTAACCCACAAAAAGGAAACTGACAAATCGACCCACGATGTGTGTACGGGCGGCCATACAGGCTTTTGCATTGCAGGGTGCGTAGTGAACTGAACGCGCCCCCTCTACACGGGTACCTCAAGTCGTCCTACAGCAGATTGCACAATTCCTGCAGGTCTCTCCTCCTAAATCTAAACCTTTGAAGCATGTCCACATCGTCGTACAAGTCAAAAGGGTTAGTACGATCGCGGAACACCCTTTCCCGTCGCAATGCTCTTCTCATTTGCAGTTGGTAAATCAAGCGGGCCGCCATTTTTCAGATTTACGCAAAGGCTACGGCACCTTTCCGACACCCTCCTAGGTGGTGTACAATACGCAAGGGTTTCCGAGCGGCCGTAACTCTGCGCAAACGTCATGACCACCCAATTTTATCACAAATCGTAAGTTACGGACCCTCGCGTGCGTAAATCGGTGGCGGAAAAGTTACGAACGCGTCGTGACCACGGCCCCATGTCGAAAACCGGCCGCAGCGCTCTGCGGCCTCCTTGCGACCTGGAAATTTCGCAGGACGCCCGTGCGCCGTTCGCAAGATTTGCCACGATTTTTGGCCGTAGACCCGCCGTAGGAGCCCGTACGGCCGGTTGTGACCGTAGCTTGTGTCGCAACTGTGGACAGCACTGTGGCGCTCCGCAGTGCCCAGTTTAGAGCCGGTTTGACAAACGTAATGAGAATTTAAGTGGTTTTCTTGCTGACACACGGCCATAGTCTTTCACAAACATGAACTGAAATCCAGAAAACAGCATCACCGCGTGCTGTCCATTATCAAATGTGAGTGACCGGCACCGGAAACTGACACTGCTTGGGTTTCGTTTACGGAATTTGTCAGAAAGAGGGGGAGCCGAGGTGGCCGAATGGTAGAGCGTTGGACTTCTGATACTCGTGTCGTGAGTTCGTATCCCGGCTGGGGCCAAATATTTGTGCTGGCTTTTTCATCGTTGCCCCGTCTTTGATATCATCATCCGTATGTGGTGGAAAAGGACGTTAAACCCCCAAACACCCCACCCATCCACCCTGTAAGGAGGAAAAAGGGCCGTTTATCAACCCGAAAATAACACATTAAAATACCACTTAACAACTTTGACAAGGTAAAGACGTATAATGACAAACTCATATTTCAAGCACTGACATGCCGTGCGCTGTAAGTCCGCCGGGCTGCCATGGCTTCATGTAAGAGTAGCTGTTGTCAAAACCGTCGTTTAACAGAACTGAAACACCAGCAGGAAAACAATTCGCCATTTTGATTAATCCCCATGCTGACGAGTGAGTGAGTGAGTTTTTAGGGCTTAAAGCCGCGCAAGCCACAAAGACTAATTCGCGGCTGCCCCATGCTGACGAAGGAACAGGAAAGGGGTGGGTGGGTGGGGGTTTGGGGGTTTAACGTCCTTTTCCACCACATAGGGTGATATCACAGACGGGGCAACGATGAAAAAGCCAGCACAAATATTTGGCCCCAGCCGGGATCGAACTCACGACCCGAGCATTAGAAGTCCAACGCTCTACCATTCGACCGCCCCGGCTCCCCGCGATAGCTGAGAGCTGAGATCATGCAGTTCTCAGGTCTGGCACTTACACAGTTCACGACAAGCCTGTTTGTGCATGGCCGTTTGGCAGCTAATGAAGAAGCAGTAAATGTTGCAGTGGCAGACGTGACTGATGTATCAGATGTTACCATCTCCCTTCCAGTTTTCTTTTCCTCTTCCTACTCAGCTGAGTCCGTGTGAATTTTAATGTTTCCCATTTCGACGTCTCCACAACTGGTTTCTCTCCGTTTTGATTACAATAGACAAGCCCTGTATAATTAAAAATCCTCGAGAATAAAAATGAGAGGGTGACACGGACTAAGCCAGTGGAGAAAATTTGTAAATATTGAGAATGAAACTGAGATATTCAACTGGATCAGTAGCACAACAATCTACACGATGGCATTCCCAACGCTTCACAGCCCTAGCCCGACCCCCCCCCCCCCCCCTTCCTCCCCTGCCCGCCATATGATAAGACTTGTTAAAAAGAACCAGCCACTGCACACCAGTAGGAGCCACCACTGCACACCAGTAGGAGCCACTTCAAGCCACTATTACGCAAGGCGTGGGCCTTCGACGCTAGGCCCGAGACCGCTGCAGATATAGCATAGTAGTTGCTTGAAGTGGCTCCTAGTGATCTGGGCCCGTATGTAAATCTCGAGGTTAATTTAACCCACGGCTATGGGCCTAACCCAGACGAGGGCAAAAGAAACCCCAAAACAAAATTAAATTAAAAAAGGAAGCGAAGAAAGAAAGACAAAAATCCTTCTATAACGACATAGGCACCTTGCTGGAATGGACCCGCTTCCTGATTTAAAACAACAACAACAACAACAAACAGAAAATTTAACCCTACAGCTAGTTCAGTTCGAGGTTAGACTCTAACCCGGGGCTAAACTCCCTAACCCCGACTTTTACATGCGGGCCCAGAAGATTTCAAGTCAAAATGCGATGTTGTGCATGGGCATTTAAGAGTTAAATCAATACTACGGGAGAAGTTTAAATGAGTTTAAACAAACATAGCTTTAACAACAGTGTCAAACACGATGGCACTAGAACATTTATTTTCTTCCCTTGTAAGACGGAAAGATGGTATCACGAATTTTATTAGTTTTGGTGTTGAACGATTGAGAAGTTTCGCTGTTCTTCTAACTTTTTCCGACTTTCATGTGTGTGTGTGTGTGTGTGTGTGTGTGTGTGTGTGTGTGTGTGTGTGTGTGTGTGTGTGTGTGTGTGTGTGTGTGTGTTGCTATTTAAAATGCGCCCACGGTTATCCAGGGGTTTTTGCTTGTGTGTGCAGTATTTGCTTAAAACTCTCCAACGTCAGTCAAAGCTGAAACAGAACAAAAGGACTTTCCAGCCTCGGAATCGATTAAAAGCCTTTAATTTAACACTGACTGCCATTCTTGTCGACAATTACATTGCCAGGGACTTTTATTCGTCCTCGCGAATACCTACCGAAGAAAGAGTTTAAAAAAAAACAGTCGTTTTTCTTTTTCTTTATTTAATATAATAGCCTTTTCCCCTCCTGAAATGGCCCGAGAACAGTGTTGCTGGGAACACAAAAGCCGATTTTCACTGGAAGGTTGTAGGTTTCCTTTGCACTGGAAAAACGAATGCAAATCAACTGAAAGAGAAGCATTCTGTACCTAACGACATCTCAGCCTCTGACAAAACAACGACCCATCCCACACCACCCCTTTCTGTGGAAGTTTCTATTTTGCTGGAGAGATGAATGCAAATCCAGTTAAAGAAAAAGTTAACGTAACCAGAAAAGCAACCTGTACCTATTAAGCCCAGTCGCCGGTAAATAATCGAGTCCTCTCTCTCTCTCTCTCTCTCTCTCTCTCTCTCTCTATTTATCAGTATTTATAAGACTTTGATTTCAATTACTTCCGAACAAAAAAATTGTCTATTCTTAGCGTCACAGATGTGGCCTCTATGTCTAGCCTGGTCAGGTTTGTTTTCTATGCCTTCAGACTCCGCAGTGGCACACTTGATAAAGCTGTTGCTCCACTTGCAAACTGTGGTTTCCCTAGCCGTGTGTAGATCTTGTTCACGGGCTGCCGGCCTGTGTTGTGATGTCATTGTTTAGCATTGCTGGTTGCTTTAGTGTGTACCATGTCCGGTGTGGCACAGTTGACCAGTGTTGAATGTGTGTGTGTGTGTGTGTGTGTGTGTGTGTGTGTGTGTGTGTGTGTGTGCGCGCGCGCGCGCGCGTGCTTTTTGAATGTTTCTTGCTTACTCCATTGTTATGGACAATATGTCTAAACAATTGAAATGTCTGAGTCTCTCTCTCTCTCTCTCTTCTCCTAAATACACAATGCTCGTCTTTTCTCCTTCCAAACAACTTTAAAAGTGCAAAATTCAACCAAAGAGGTCACTCACGTTTGTTTGTGTATTTCTTTATTTGTTTGTTCGTTTTGTATGTTTGTTTTGAACTCGTGGGGATGGGGTAAGCCGGGCACGGTAGCCGAAAAGTAAGCGTTGTACTTTCAATGTTTGGGTCGTGAGTCAAAATCCTGGCTTGTGCCCCCTATTTGTGCTGACCTTTTTCTCGTTGCCCCGTCCTTGGTATTACCCTATACGTGGTGGAAACGCCGGGACATTATACTACCAAACACCCACCCTTCCTCGAAGGGATGCACCCAGCACTTTCAAGAAGCTGCCGCTGGACCTCCAAAAGACGCCGTCAAGTGAAGGTAAAACTGTCTGCCTTTAACGACCCGATCCAGCATGACGGAAGTTGATGGGAAGATTGTCAGTCTACCTAAATTTGCGCGCCAACAAACGTAAGTCATGACAAGCAGCCAGACGCGCCCTTCACCCACTCGCAGTTTCCTAACAGCCAATCGTGACCTTGACCCACCTGCGCTAACCTCTGAAACAGTCGAGACCTTCACGCGTCTTCAAAACCTTCTAACAGTCGGTCGTGACCTTGACCCCCCTGCGCTAACCTCTGAAACAGTCGGGACCTTCACTCGCCTTCAAACCCTTCTTACAGCCAGTCGTGACCTTGACCCCCCCCCCCCCCCCCTTCGCTAACGTCTAACAATCAGTCGCGACATGCAGTAACTCAGACAACACGACCACAACATCCTCTGCCCACGGCGCGTACGTCACCAACGTCACCAAATGTGACGGATAATACGCAAGACCTAGCACGTAAGCAAAATCGAGACTGGCGTCCTATACAAGGTGCGCCCGCGTCTTGCGTGCTGCTCGACTTTCTTCGAGACATACTTGACATGAAGTCCTGGTGGCTGAAGTCCTCTTCAACAGCTGGTTGCCCGCGTTCGTTTCCTGGCCAGCTTCCTCTACTGTGCCTGAGGGTTTCCTGTTGATCGCTGTAGCCGCACGGGAAGCAGGTCTGTCTGTAAGAATTCGGTAAGTAGGCTGTGTTATTGCAAGACGTTGGCCCACGCATAGCTACAGGGCTTCGAAGGCCATGCGGTAAACTTTCGATTTTTTTTTTTCTTTCCTGTGGTGCCAGCGAAGAATCCTGCAGCATCGTGTGACAAATTCGATAGTCTGCTGACCACTGTTTGTGATCTCAACTGGCTGATTTCAAATTGAGACATTTCCGGCAGAGTGAGCATATTTAGCCATCCAAGAAAGAGAACGAACTTGGCATCGGTTCAAAGGCCAACAAGCCACAGACATCATAAACCTAGATCATCTCTGACGTTACCTTCTTGAACCTAGCAAGTACGCCATCTTGGGGGCTCCTCGGTGGTTCAACGGTGAAGCGCGTTGGCTTATGGGATCATTGTGTGCTTCCGGCAGTCAACTATAATAATAGTATGTGGTTAGCATTTACTTCCATTGCTTTATGCTGCTGGCGACATACTTTTTTGTTATTTTAGTATCGACAGGGCAACAATCTTGTCAGGTTTTTACAATAGAATGTAGAGTACAATGGATATTTGGTAGTAACGTCTCCGTTCTTCTAGACTAAACTGATACTGGTTGTGGCCCCCGGGGGGCAGGAAAAGTTACGAACGCTACAAGGAGCAATTGCTGATTGAATGATCACGTCAGCGTGCTAATCGGGATCCCAGTGGACCTTTCGCGACGCTAATGCCCCACAGCGCATCCGCAAAGGTCTCCCATGTGACGTCACCTTTTTACAAGTGGCTGTGAGGAACACGGGCGATCTAGGTATGTAAATCTGTGCTACAAGCTTTCATTTATAAAGCTACACAAAAACGGTCGCTTATAACGATGGTGCAGACCGTCACCGAGTTTGAGTTGTGAACACTTTTTCTCGAGCATGCATCTGATAGACCGGTGACAAACTGACGCCTGAAAGAGACTAAACAAGCGACACTGCTTGTGGACCCTAGCAACAGTCACTAGCTGCAGGAAAGGTCCATTGCCGTGCGGACATGCACACTGAAGACTGTAAAGGGGGTCAAATCAGCGTCCATAAATTATGGTCAAGGCGTTTAGACTCGTGATGGTTTGACCTACTTAAATAATTAGAGTAGGGGAGGGGCTCAGGCTAATCGTTTTATCATTCTACTTGCTCATGAAGATGTTCTGGGATGTGTGTGTGTGTGTGTGTGTGTGTGTGTGTGTGTGTGTGTGTGTGATCTGAAACTTTCTGATGCAGACGGACCATCGCGTTTAGCCCGGGGGGGGGGGGGGGGGGGGGGGGGGCGTGGCCGGGGCGGGGGGGAGGGAGGGCACGATGCCACTAGTTCCTCCATGATTTTGTTCGATAGTGTGACGTCAGTCTTGTGTCATGCATCCCACTTTGCACTTTCCTTGGCTAGCGGGGAACTGGCCACAAGACACCAGCGTCACACAAGCCCGGCTTAACAAAAACAGTCAATTACGTCATTGAGACATCTAGGTGCAACCCCTAGGAAAGATGACATCAATGTTTGCGCACGCACCTCACCACGATCTCACTAAATGCGCATGCGCCCGATCGTAACTGACAAGTCATTTCCCGGAAAAAAAAAGGGGGGGGGGAACCGAGTGAGATTAGGGAAAAGGGTTTTCTTGCCGGAATGGGGGAAAAACCCTCAAAAATCGAGAAAGACCTTAGGAGATAGCGATTTCCGCCGCAAACTGTGTCGACATGCACGGACTTTAGCTGCTGTCACTTGCAGAAGTAAACATTGATCCATTCAGTGTGTGTGTGTGTGTGTGTGTGTGTGTGTGTGTGTGTGTGTGTGTGTGTGTGTGTGTGTGTGTGTGTGTGTGACAGAGAGAGAGCCACCACGTAAGGGTGATATCAAAGACGGGGCAACGAGAGAGAGAGAGAGAGAGAGAGAGAGATTTTATTAAGAGGTTGGGGAAGCAAACCCGGAAGAAAGAGTCCGACTTTTTCGTCTGACACTTGCATAAAGGAAAATCTCTGCTCAGGCGTTAGATTTTTTTTTAACAAGAGGTGAATGAACGGAGTCGGCCACTCTCATCCACGTCAAAAGTCGCAACGGGAACAGAAACGAACAAACACAGCCTTTGATCACGCGAACTCTGGATTAATCCGGAAACTCGGTTATATTGTGTGCTATCATTCTAGCAAACCGCAGCCTGACGAACTCCGGTCAAATAACTTCAATTAACTCCGCAGAGAATGGTTCTCGCGACGCTCATTAGGTGATGCCCCCGCGTGAGCAAAATCAGTATGACGCCTTCTTGCACATTACTCATTTGTCCTGATTCACGCTGAAGTTACGATCGAGGCAGACCAAACAATGCCTGGGCGCTATTTCACGGGGCCTTATCAACATGGCCAAGTGTTTTTGCCAGTGCTATTACGATTGAAAAGATTTAACGACGATTGCTTTTCAAAATTCAAGATTCATGAATACTTTATTAATCCCTCGTGTCTGCTCAAAACGTAACAATGACAATGCAATACATTAAAATTCTGCGCGCGCACACACACACACACACACACACACACACACACACACACACACACACACACACACACACACACACACACACACACACACTCCGGGTTCATTTTGCGTTTTGAAATGCCTATTCTGATGAGTATTGTGGTGTTTTTATAAGCAGTGCTGTTAAACTCCAAACACAGGAAAGTGACGGGTGCAACACGAAAAAGGGATCAGCAAAATCCAGGAGACGAAAGTACATGTATAAATTAAGCATTTTGTTTTCTACTCGGTTCGTTAGCTAAAACACAAATAAACACACCTCTTATAAGCTTGCAGAGTCACATCATCTCAAACGCTGGCACTAACGCAACAGTCAGATACACAATGACGCGGCTGACACACTGAGCGAGAGTTTCGACCGCTCGCGCAAACACTACTGTGTCGCATCAAGAACTCTGCTAATCATCAAGTTAGAGTATTTCGATTGTACAGGCGCACTCAAGAAGTGAAACTGTTCTAACAGACCAGGGCCCGTATGTCAACGTCGAGGGTAATTTAACCCACGGATGCAGGCCTAACATAGACTAGGACAGAAGAAACCCAAAAGCAAAATTAAATACAAAAGGTAGCAAAGAAAGGAAATAAAATCCTTCTATAATGGCTTAGGCACCTTGCTGGAATGGGCCCGCTTCTTGATTTAAAACAAACAAACAAACAAACAAAAAAACAGAAAATTGAACCCTAGAGCTAGTTTAGTTCGAGGTTAGACTCTAACCCGGGGCTTAAAGATCTAAGCTCCCAACAAAAAGCTTTCCGAAGTGTGAAAACAATTTACAGAGTCGACCGTGCAAGCACAGTCAACTCTGTCACAGTTGCAGAGTTTTCAACGTCCTTGAAACCAGGTGCCTATGAGATGGTGATTGTGAATGAAATCCTTTACTGTCTGTCGTGAAATGTTTATTAGTTGTTGTTGTTGTTTTTTAAGTGAACATTTTCACGCAGAGGTGAAGAACCTTTGTAACTTGTGGTTGTTGTTGTTGCTGTTGTTGTTTGTGTTTTCTTCTTGTTTTGTTTAAGACGAACAAAAAGGGAAAAAAAAAAACATCTTATTTTGATCGGACAATAAAGATATCTATAAAGGTGCATGCTCGTATTTCAAACATGTAACTTTTCTCGAGTAACCGTCGTGTAACCTTTGATCGAAAAAGGGGGCACCAAAAAGTCCGCCATCTTGACTTCCCACCGTGCATCAGTTTCGGTCCATGGTCAAAAAGAAAGCATGTCTCATGCTTCAGAATCTGGTCATGGGGCGAGAGTCTCTGGGTGTTAGATTTCACAACGCTGACTCCATTCACGAATCTAATTTAGGTCTCTCGTTGGGAGGAGGTTGAACTGCTGTAGCAGGCAAGTCGCGCCGGCAAGCACGCGTTACAGTGTGAAGGAAACGCACGTGAAATAATCATTTCGAGGGAGAGCCCCATCCCAAGGTTCTTCCACTGAGTACTCCAGTCCTTTGACTAACCCCCTCGGGAGTTAAAGGTCTGCAATCTCAAAAAAAGTCACAAACACTCTGTGTGTGCGCGCGCGCGTGTGTGTGTGTGTGTGTGTGTGTGTGTGTGTGTGTGTGTGTGTGTGTGTGTGTGTGTGTGTGTTAAACTGCGACTCCTCCGACTGTTCATAATGCAGGCAACTCTGTCACAGAAGCAGAGTTTTCAGCGCTTCGGAGACCCTTATAAAACCAGAGCGTGAGTTTGCAGTGGCTTCATTGTGCTTTTGTTCAGTGAGCGAGACACATCGCTACAACGGGTGTTGTGTGATGCACGAGAAGACTATAGCCACTGCAATCTTTCTCGCTCAATGTCAAAACGCAAACTTAGCTGTGAGACCAGGCGGCTCTTGGCTTTTGAAGAGATTTCAGGGACGGTGAAAATTCTATATTTTTTATGTTTGTTTGTTTTAAAACACAGTGTTTGTGGCTTTTGCTGAGATTGCAGACATTTAAGTTCAACGGAAGAATGGGCCTGTTAGTGTAAGATGACTTCTATGTGTTTTACCTGACATTTTTCTTTCTGCAGCGAAACTGATTCGGGAGGAGAAAATACTGGTGTAATGACAAAAACTACTACTACTACTACGACTACGACGACTACTACTACTACTACTACTACTACTACTACCACCACTACTGCTGCAACTACTGCTGCTGCTACTTCTGCTATTAACATTCATGATAATAATCGTGATAAATTGCTTTTGTGAAGCGGTATGTATCCACTCAATGCAGCTCAGACTGTTCCAAGAAAAAAAAATGATCATTATGCAGGTCACTGACGGTTTGGTGGTCATGCACGAATGCACAAGTTTAAAGAGAGAGAGAGAGACACACACACACACACACACACACACACACACACACACACACACACACACACACACACACACACACACACACAAACAGAGAAAGAGAGAGAGAGACAACCCGATATATCCGATAGACAGACACACAGACAGAGAGACAGACAAGCAGACAGACGGACAAGCAGAGAAGAAAAAGTATGTACACACCTGCGAACTCTTACAGAGGGGAGACAGAGCGAATCCGAGAAAAGCAAGCAAGAGACAAAAATGCAAAAGAATCTGGTTGAGAACACATATATATATATACGTACGTAATTCCAGTACAAAACATACTTGGTGGAAAAGGACGTTAAACTCTCAAACACCCACCCACCCCACCCAATACAAAACGGCAAAAAAGACGCAACACACACACACACACACACACACACACGCACACACACACACACACACACACACACACACACACCCCTAATGATGACGATGAAGGCGTCCATGGGATTGGGAGAAAAGGAGGGATGGGTGGGTGTTCGCCACTTTAACGTCCTTTTCCACCACGTATGGGTGATGCCAAAGACGGGGCAACGAGAAAAGGCCAGCACAAATATTTGGCCGTAGCCGGGATTCGAACTCACAACCCGGTTCTCCATAGGGTTCAAAGGAGAACAGAAACAAGTTCAGAAATACACACGGGAATAATGAATTCTTACTGGACAGGACGGCGTACTGCAAGAAGTCAGGGCACGTGACGTACTCCACAGTCCCCGGCTCTGTGTCGTCAAAGCAGCTCCACCCGTCCCACGTGCGTGGGCACGTGCCGTTGACGTAGGGCTCGCCGGCGACCTGACGCTGACAGCACTGGCGCGCCGCGACGCAGCACTCCTTCCACCGCTCACACATGGCGCCAGGCACTATCTTACACACGCTGCTGACGTCACTGGCGTTAGTGACGTCAGGGATGAGGACGGTGCCGCGTGGGTATGACGTCCTGTTGCCGATGACGACCAGGACCGGGTGTTGGCGATGAGGTCTGACGTCATTTGGTATCCTGGCGAGAAAGTGGAAGCACCAGGCGCAGGAGTGCAGGTTGAAGAAGCTGGAGTCTGCTGGGTGCGGCAGCTGCTTGCTTCTGCAGGTGGCTGCTGGTGGGGCTGATGTGGCCGAGCCGGCGCACTGGACTCTCTGAAACAGCGTGATCATCATTGTTTTTACACATAATCATGACCATCATCGTCATCGTCCTCGACATTTCCTTAACTATCATCATCGAAGTCATCGACGGCGTCGTCGGCGTCGTCGTCGTCGTCGTCATTATCATCCTCGTCGTCGTCAGCGTCATCATCGTCGTCGTCGTCATCGTCATCATCGTCGTCGTCGCTGTCGTCGTTATTCTATTCAACAGATCGTCCTTTGGCATCAGTATCATCACCACCATTTAGTGTATCTTTCACAGATCAGTCAACTCTACAGAAATATGATTTTTGTTCGGGTTTTTTTTTTTTTTTTCATTATTATTTTTGCTACCAACTCTTTGCTAGTTCTAGTGGTGTTCCTCCGAGGTGGAATCTACAGACGGCTCGGAAGCTGGGGCAATTTTTATTATGCATGAGGGTGAGGATGTTAGTATGATGATGCTATGGAGGTCCATGTGGTTAGGGACTGCATGACAGGGCCGCATTCCGCGCTTCCTGTCATTGTATATCCCGGCGTTAAACAGGCCCGGGAACTACGGCACTTGCGGTGCCGGCCGTGTCATCATTCACATCGTGAGATGTGTCATAACAAGGGAAGGTGCCAGCCGTGTAATCATTCACATCGTGAGATGTGTCATAACAAGGGAAGCACCCCCAAAAGTTACACCCGTGAAGTAAGCGAGTCTCATCTGTGTGGCAACAGCCTCCCCAATGGGCCCACAGCACGCGCTCTGGGTAGGAGCCGACCTAGCTCGGATAAATCCCGCTGCCCTCGGTTGGAATTCGAACCCGGGTCTCCCGGCCCTGGTCCGAAGTGCCATCCACTACACTACACTACAGGTTCCCGAACAGGCTGACATTTTCAAAATAGCATCAACTCTCATGCCCCTAAATCCATGAGCTCACGTAAAACCACAAACAGGCAAAACCCACACCCTAGCTCTGAACTCTTCATAACAAAAAGGAGTCCAGGATCCTGTGCGTGCGTGCGTGCGTGCGTGCGTGCGTGCGTGCGTGCGTGTGTGTGTGTGTGTGTGTGTGTGTGTGTGTGTGTGTGTGTGTGTGTGTGTGTGTGTGTGTGTGTGTGTGTGCCATCGGGGATCCTACGTTAGAGAAAGAGTCCTTTCCCTTGGTAGAACTCGTAATGCTATTATCTACCTTGGCTAAAAATCTGTTAGAGGTCCTCTTTTCGAGAAAGTCCCACAGGCCTACTGACTGGATCTGACCGTCTATGTGTAAGGCCGAGAAGCAGTCCCAGAGCTACTGTGACCACTTTGGCAGATTTAACCCTTCAGACAGAATGGGATGGACCACTCCTGAGCAGAGGACCATAAAAGAGATTTATCGGTGCAGTTTATTTTTTGTGTATGATGAAGCTGTCCACTGGATTTTCCCTCCAACGTTTTCTTCTTCTTCTTTTTTTTTTTTTTTTGAAAGGGTGTGGATGGGAGGGGGGGAGGGGGGAGGGGGGGGTAGGGCAACATTTTACAGCTATCTTCGATCTCAAAAGTTTCTTGAACTTTTGACTAAAAACGTTATTTTTCAGACAAGTGGAAATATTTAGACTTATCGTGTGAGTAATAATTATTCAAAATATTTTTAAAGTGTCATTACAATTATAGCTTTACTCAGTTTTCCAAACTTTTAATTAAGCTGTTCTTCCAGACAAGCGGGAAGTTTTAGACACAAATTAACATTCGTGAATTAAAACGGTATTATTTTGTTTCGCTGTCAGTATCGCTAAAGCACTCAATCCATCAGAATCAACCTAAAACACGGAAGGAACACCAAATAAAGTGAGAAACTCGCTTAGTTGAAAGCTAAACACAAGAAAGGTCGACCTTTTCGTTTTCGCTTTCTTTAGGACAATAGAACACAAACGGGAGACAACTGTAAGAAATACAAGGCAACTGAAAATGGGTTGTTGTTGTTGTTGTTGTTGTTCTTGTTCTTGTTCTTCTTCTTCTTGTTTTGTGCTTTCCCCCCTTTTTGTGATTTACTGGTTGCTTCTTCCCGCTTGGAGTACCCGCTGCTTTACTTTGTGAATTCATGTAAGGGCTGGGCGCAGGGACAACAACAACAACAACAACAACAACAACACCACACACACACACACACACACACACACACACACACACACACACACACACACACACACACACACACACACACACACACACACACAACTCACCGTAGTTGAAATGACTGCCAACACTATAGCGGAGATCAGCACCCGGTTGGCTGACATGCTTGGCAACCGTATAGGTTTCCTCCTATGCCCACTGTCACTCTCCCTTCTTGTTCTCATCAATCCTTAGTTGTTCTTCCGAAGGATCCAAACAAGAGCGCTGGACAGAATAAAAAGAATTGGTTATGATTTTTATTATTTTTAATAATCGTGTGTCCAGTAGAAATCAGTAAAATAAGCAACTAAGCAGCTCTCTCTCTCTCTCTCTCTCTCTCTCTCTCTCTCTCTCTCTCTCTCTCTCACACACACACACACACACACACACACACACACACACACACACACACACACACACACACACACACACACACACACACACACACACACACACTCAAATCACGGCAAAGTTAAGAAAGTTTTATTGCCCCATAAAATGGCTGGTAAACTAACTTGCTTGCGACACACAGATGGGGAGGGGGAGGAGGGGTATACAGTCATTTTCACGGCTTTTAAAGTTTTAAGAAGTTTCAGAAAGTTCAGTCGAAAAAGTATTTCTGTGTGTGAGAGAGACAGACAGAGACACAGACAGAGATTAGAAGACCACTCTGTTGGAAACTGTCGTAAAAGACAGTCCTGCTAAAAAAATATAAAAAAATTCTGTCGCTGGTGGCTTTGAATGAACCCGCATAGAATGGATCAGAGAAACATAGAACCCGATCTCCTGAGCTTTTCCCTAGTTGAATTTCTATACACGGCGGCACAATCAACGTCCCTTGTACTCCCTCCACGTTCCCATCATCCTCACCATGACCTGGAATATCGACTCCGATCTAAACTGATCCTCCATTGCCGACCCAATAACATTAGATAACAAATCAGCTACAGAACTTCTCTGTGGCGGAGAAAATATCCTCTGTATTGCATTTCGGGGGAGGAGGCGGGGGGGGGGGGGGGGAGGGGAGGGGATTTGGGGTCATCGTCTCGATCTGTACTGTCGCAGTGCATTTTTCAAGATGAGAGCAAATTTGCCATGAGTATAGATTGTAGTGGTGTTGTCATTACTGATCTTTCTGTTGAAGACCGGATTTGACGGTCCAGGCGTGCTCTAATGATTATGGACGATATTTTGGGAAGGAGCTTTAGATGTTGCTTTCAGGACGAAGTCCGGATTTGATAAGGCTTGATTCATATTTTCTGATATACTTATTTGTGGATCCATTCAGCCATCCCTTATGTCTGTTCAGTAGGTCACAGTGACTGGCTGGTTTCCGTTTTAGGAATCTAGTTATGCAGCTGTGTCCTTGGGTGAAGCATAATTATTGGACGACGGAACTTTTTTGCTGAAAGTTTTGCTTCCTTCTACGAAAACCAAAAGATAAAAAGAAGCGAAGTGAAGGTTTCTACCGAAATGCAACAAGTAAGGTACATGATGGTAAAATCAAAGTAAATTTCTGACAAAAGAAAGTCGTTCACACACACACGCGCACACACACACACACACACACACACACACACACACACACACACACACACACACACACACACACACACACACTTCCTGTCTTTGATATTGCGCGTATTTATAGCCTACGGAAAGCTGATTTACACGCATATCATTCTGCACGCGCAAACTTAGCAGTGACTCACCTTATCACTGGCAGCAACTAGCAGATCAAAGGTCTACAGCAGCAGTTTATATATCAGTCTGCCCTCAGTTGGCTTGTGTTCAACCGCTGTCACTATTGTATCAATCCGTGTCGGCGTCAGCCACCACAACTCGCAAAACCTAACGTCTGTGTGGAACAACTGGGCCCGCATGTAAACATCGGGGTTAGGGAGTTTAGCCCTGGGTTAGAGTCTAACCTCGAGCTAAATTAGCTCTAGGGTTAATATTTCAGGGGGTTTTGTTGTTGTTGTTGTTGTTTGTTTGTTTGAAACCAGGAAGCGGATCCAATCCAGCAAGGTGCCTATGCCGTTATAGAAGGAGTTTTGTCTTTCTTTCTTCACTTCCTTTTTTTATATTTAATTTTGTATTGGGGTTTCTTTTGTCCCAGTCCTGGTTAGGCCTGTAGCCGTGGGTTAAATTAACCTCGAGGTCTACATACGGGCCCTGAGTAGCATACTCGACTGTCGTGCGGAAACGTGTCTCGCTTGTTGTTTACTGGAAGACTTTAACCGTCAATGATATGTCCTTCCTAGGGGCAACTCCATGTGCACTGGTAGCGGGGGAAAGGGGGGAGGGGGGGAAGAGGGGGTACAATAGACACACCACCACCACGTCTTCGCCACGGCACTCTCCCCCTCCCCCCGCACCCCCCCGCACCCCCCTTCCCCCACCACCACCATCACCCCCTATCCCCTGTCAATGCTCCGGTTGTGAGTTAGATTCCCGACTGGCTTGAATCCAGAATTTTGAGCTGGCTTATCCCCTCGTTGTCCCGTTTATGAAATCACCCTTATGTCTTACGTAATGGGATACGGCGTTCAGAATTCAACCAACCAACCAGTCTATAGTGTGAAAATGTTGCCACTGTGTATCAGTGACTTGACAAGGAGCAGCTAGAGAAGAAGTGGGTTTTGCAAGTGCACGGGACCTCAACAGCATCTAGTGGAGGTGACCAAACACAGGGTGGGTGGGTGGGTGTTTGGGAGTTTAACGTGCTTTTCCACCACGTAAGGGTGATATCAAAGACGGGGCAACGAGAAAAAGGCCAGCACAAATATTCGACCCCAGCCGGGGTTTGAACTCACGACCCGAGCATTGAAGGTCAACGCTCTACAAGTCGGCTATCCCGGCTGCCCGATCAAGCACAGATTTCTCTCAAATTGCCGTGGGCAGAATGCTGAACGAGAAAAAGACGACAGGCACGTAACAAGTCATTCCATACAACCGTTAGCGTGACATGTCCTAACTGTCGGACGAAAGACAGTCATTAATTCCGAGGTCACAAGTGTAAAGTTCTCCATCTTCCAGAAAGTTGTGTTCAGTTGGTATAGTTCGCCCGCAGGAGAGGCAAATAAACTCCAGGCGTCCACTAACGGGGGCGACTGTATCCCCGCAACTCGGGAGGGGGTGCAAATGTACTCCGGGGTCTGGCGAGGTGAAGTCACGTGGCCGCTGACTTCGTTGAACGACTTTACTTTATGCGAAATATCGACGGAATTGACTGGTATACATTTGCACCCCCTAACGGGCGAACTATACTAAGCGAGCGAAAGTTGTTAGAGTAGGGGGAGCAGGGATCGACAGTCGAACGGTACAGAGTTGGATTTTCAATGCTCGGGACCTGAGTTCGAATCCTGGTTGGGAGCAAAAAAAAAAAAAAAAAAAAAAACTGTGCTGGCTTTTTCCTCGTTGCCTCTTCTTCTATATAGCGCTTTTGTGGTGATTAGTTAGTTATAGTTAGTTATAGATAGTTAGTTAGGGCTTACCGCCGCGCAAGCAACAAAGACTAATTCGCGGCTAAGCAAAAGTTGGCTAAAAGGGTTAAATGCTATTCCGTAAAACAAGATGTAAATATATATATAAAATCTGTCTGGTCTAAATGAGATAAACATTTCATCAAAAATCGCGAAGCTAGGTAGGTTTTGTGGTGGAACAGGATGTTAATTAAATGGGTTACTTCCATCTTTGCCAAGCCAATTTATGTTTTGGAACAGTTTCGTTCGTGAGTGCGCATGTGCGCTTGAAATACTCTATCTTGATGATTAGTACAGTTCTTAATCTTGTTTACACACGGCCGAACATTCAAATTCTACTACTCACTGTTCTTACATTATTGGAGCGTTCATCGGCGGCCGCGTCATCGAGTACGCTTCTGTTGGCTCAGTGCCAGAATTACAGACGCTGTCACTGTCCTAGTGTCTCAGTGGCATGATGATAGAATCCACAAAAAGAGCTCAGAACGCATAAAAAGAGCGTAAAGGTGATAGCATGAGGCCCTAAAACGCCCACCCACCCTTGTCAGAGGAGCATACCAAGAGCGGCTTGTCAAGGATTGCAAAACGACCACGGACTCGATATAGAGTATAGACGGATACGGTGACCACTCTTTCAAACTACCGACACTTGTGAAATGAGGCACTTGCGTACACCAAAGCCCATATCGATCCATTCCGGATCCAGAAGAAAAGAAAATCCAGAAAAACAGACAGCCAGAGGAAAGCAGGCCTCATTGCCTTCTGTCCCCCTCCAGTGAACCTTCGACTTGACAATATGCTTCGTAATCGACATTGCTCGATCCATTCTGCTTCAAAGACATAATCGCCGCTGTAGGTTTGTAGTGAGCTTCATAATCGACGAGGTCGTGCTTCGGCTTAGATACCGTCTAGACGTAATTCCGGGTGAGAGTCCGAGGAGTCTGAAGAACAGAGGCAAACAGAACGGAGGGCATGTCCGTGTAATTATCTGTGCCGTACATCAGAAGAGACGCTGTAATGCACGTAATGTGCCCGCGTCAGGTGAAGCTCCGGCCAGGAAATTTGCATTACACTATACCCTAACTCACTGCATAACTGCCAAATACGCTTTTAGGGCAATGTAAATATCTGAGAAGACTTCGGAACTCGAACCCAAATCTACAGATTCTGTCTGTCTGCAAAATGTGTGTATGCAAATTCTCTCTCTCTCTCTCTCTCTCTCTCTCTCTCTCTCTCTCTCTCTCTCTCTCTCTCTCGGGGAGCCGGGGTGGTCGAATGGTAGAGCGTTGGACTTCTAATGCTCGGGTCGTGAGTTCGATCCCGGCTGAGGCCAAATATTTGTGCTGGCTTTTTCATCGTTGCCCCGTCTTTGATATCACCCTATGTGGTGGAAAAGGACGTTAAACCCCCAAACACCCACCCACCCTCTCTCTCTCTCTCTCTCTCTCTCTCTCTCTCCTGGTTGAAAATTGGCAAATTCCGCGCCTCAGAAGTCGGTTGTAGCTAGTCAAGTGTGCGTACTTCTCCAAATGCAGCTTCATCGACATAATGCATTAGTTCTTTTGTCACAGTCTTAAAGAACACCAGAAGAATCTCTTTCTACTTGGTGAAATCCAGACCCTCTGTAATTTCCGTTTCTTTTCTTAGTCTGATGGAGTTCTGAACTTCGGTTGGCTGTTGTGTACCACTACCCAGGACGTGCCAAGAGAGTCAATGAATTTCGGGTGTCAACTCAAGATCACAAACTTACCGGACTTCTTTTTTTTGCATTCACATACACAACGGAGGGCCTTAAGTCCAGCAGGATGTGGTTCCGACTGATATTCGAATCCAGTGAATACATTGTCAATGGCTGTGAGATTTACAGATGCGTGAGGGTTTTATTTACTAAATCTCCTCCATCATCTCGTAGCCAGCAACAACCCCCCCCCCTCCCCTTACACACACACACACACACACACACACACACACACACACACACACACACACACATACACACACACACACATACACACACACACACACACACACTGTGACGGCAAAAAAAAAAAGCAATTGCCAAACCCATCCCATTTCTGTTCACACACACACACACACACACACACACACACACACACACACACACACACTGTGACGGCTAAAAAAAAAAAAAAGCAATTGCCAAACCCATCCCATTTCTGTTCACACACACACACACACACACACACACACCGTGACGGCTAAAGGCGTAGGTTTACTTTCGGGGGAAAAAAAAGCAATTGCCAAACGCATCCCGTTTCTGTTCAAACACCACATCCTGACGGTTGATTAGTCCGTGTCTCCGTGTAAGCAGCTTTCTTTCTCCAAATCTTTCTGTGAAGGCCATCCACGCTGACAAAAATACCAGAGGATAAACTCTTTGTGAGAATCAGCTAGAGCATTTGGGAGGAAAAAGAAACTTGAAAAAAGAGCTCATCTGCAGAACCTTCCGTGCGTCATTAGTGGATACTTGATCTTTGCATCAGGAAGTAACGGTACGGTAGGAAGAGTATAGAGACGCAGATGACTGTAAAGAAAGGTTGCTTGAAGGAGGCAAGCGTGTATGTGGGGTGGGTGTTTTTGAGGAGTAGTATCTCTGTCCATCGCGCGTGCGATTTCAAATAAAATAGCCTGTACAACTCTCGGCTCTGTCGGGGTTTGAACCCTGGACCTTCTGATCTCACATAAATTAACTATGATTTTGTTAGTGAGGCAGCCTGTGCACAAACCCAAATTAACTTGGTTAAGAATGGACTTAACAGCTGTATTTTCACTGTTAGTTACAGGCGAGAAAGAAAACAACAGTATACCTCAACGTAAAGCAGTACAAAAATGTGTTCAGGGCGATGTCCGGTCCGCTGCAAACTTATCATATCTCTCAGGTTTAACGCATTCAGCTGGTCGCCAATAAACACGGAGGAGACATGTCCCATTCAAAAGACTACGCTCCTAAATCCTTTTTAAAAGATAGTGACCGTTAGTAACCGTGTCTACTAATCGGACAGTATTGTTGCCGCTAGTAAAGGGGCCGAATCATCTTTAGATAATATTGTCCTCGCACTTGAGGGAGTCTCCTTCGTTCTCAGTAAGGTCCACATGACCAAAATTACTATGGCCAAATGCAATGTTCGTGACGATCTATTGTACTGTATGTACCGCAATATAATTCATAGTCGCATGGGACAGCAAATTTACTATGATTTATCCTAACTACAATTTATCCGACTACGAATTAAGCGGGTTTTACTAATACCAGCTAACTAAAGGTTCTCTCTATGTAACCTCTGCCCATTGCTGGAAAAAACAAAATTTCCCACGTACGGTGTATTCATGCCGGGTACTCCTTTCTTTTCCACCAGGACATTTTTTTCATACCCCTGACCATTCACTGAGCCGGCCATGGCTCAACCATGTGCACAAAACTGCATACATTTTCTATCTAGCTCAACACATAATTATTTCGCATGGTCGTCCCGATATGCTGGTGTGTGTGTGTGTGTGTGTGTGTGTGTGTGTGTGTGTGTGTGTGTGTGTGTGTGTGTGTGTGTGTGTGTGTGTGTGTTTTGTTTTTTTTGGCCAGTGTGACACGCGGAATCAACTCGATTCGGGTCAATGCCCTGAAAACTAACTTGAATGTCAACGCATGTATGCTGTGACCGACACGAATACGGTCTGCATAATCTTTACGTTGTTTCTTTTTTATGCCGGGTACTCATGTTTTGCCAGAAATGGGCAGAAGTACGATACAAACATGTTCAACTGTGTCACTTGTGTTTTGCTGTTGTTCTTGTGTGTAGTGATGGTGGTGGTTCTATAGATATTATTGTGTTGTCTTTTTCTTTCTACAGTTAGCTGGCACTGTCTGGCGTACACTTTGTTTTTGCGTTCTTGTTGATGGAAGGGGAAGGCGGGATAGCCGAACGGCAGAGCGTTGGACTCTCAATGCTCGGGTCGTGAGTTCGTATCCCAGCTGGTGCCAAATATTTGTATTGGCCTTTTTCTCGGTGCCCTGTATTTGATATCACCCTTACGTGGTGGATAAGGACGTTAAACGCCCAAACACCTGCCCACCCCACCCTCTTGCTGAAAAAAAACTCACTCTAAGTGCAATATGAGTGTAATATTTGTTGTTCTTTTTTTTTCTCTTTTCTTGTTTTGTTGTTGTTGTTGTTGTTGTTTTTTCTTGTTTTCCGTTCTGTTTGCCTCTGTTTACATAACATAATGTGTCTGCTTCACCAAGCAGTAAACGGAACACTGGAAAACGGGTAATTTGGAGCTCAGCGTTCCAAGATTTGAACCTGCACGCGTGGCACCCCTGGAAGGTTTTCAGGCACACCCGGTGAGCAAAGACAATTAAGAGAGGACCCTGGTGAGCTTAAACACTGAGCCACCTCACAACGCGACCATCCGTGAATCCCCTCACTGTGAGCTATCACACATCCAAGAACTTTAATAAACAATCTAAGACCGCGTATCATGAACTGGATTAGATGTTGCTGCCTACGTGTTCAACCTAACAATTGTTGATAAACTGTTGAATGTGCTGGTTGAGCTCTTGAAAACGCACGTACACACACACACACACACACACACACACACACACACACACACACACACACACACACACACACACACACACACAGAAAGAGAGAGAGAGAAGGGGGTGGGGGTGGAGACAGTCAGACAGAAAGGTGACCCCCACTAAGGCCAGCTAGATTAGAACGGAAATTAATGAGACAAAAATGACTTCGTACGTGTAATAAGATCAACTGCTATTTGCTTTCGAAGCTTTGAGGCAAGCCTAATGTATTTCGCTCTTTGATCTAGAGATCATGTGATCGTAAAATCGTGTTTTGCACACAGGGCTTCCCGTCTCTGATTTCATATTTGGCCACCCGCGCTTTGAACAGACTGTTTTTGAGGATTGCATTACTGAGTTTCAGACTTTAGATTAGTTGCCCTCTGTGTTTGTTTCCCTGCGTAGTTCGGATAACCGAGGCGTGTGAAAACTGATCTCACGAATAAGTAAAGTTTCCAGTCAAAATATTTTGTTCGCTTTGATTCGGAAGAGACCATACCCACGAAACTACGACGGGAAAGACTTCAGATTGAAAGCTTGCAAACAGAGAGAGAGAGAGAGAGAGAGAGGGTGGGTGGGTGTTTAGGGGTTTAACGTCCTTTTCCCCCGCATAGGGTGATATCAAAGACGGGGCCACGATGAAAAAGCCAGCACAAATATTTGGCCCCAGCCGGGATCGAACTCACGACCCGAGCATTAGAAGTCCAAGGCTCTACCATTCGACCACCCCTGCTCCCCGAGAGAGAGAGAGAGAGAGAGAGAGAGAGAGAGAGAGAGAGAGAGAGTTGACTAACTGATTGATTTGACTTTATTTTACAAGTCTGAGGTTACAGGCACACGGGCCTAGGTTTCAACCTGGCCTTGAAACTACAAACTATTTACATACTGCAAGCCATATACGGAGTAAGAAGAAAAGTATGAAAACACATACCACTCAAGGGCAGACACATAACATTGATACGTTCACGTGTACATTTATAATGTGTATTTATAAGGGCTGTCTGGGGGGGGGGGAGAGAGAGAGAGAGAGAGAGAGAGAGACAGACAGACAGACAGACAGACAGACAGACAGAATGATAATGAAACTTTTTTTTTCTATTCAGTACAGAGCATTTAGGCATTGCTGCCTGTCTTACATGCTGTCCTTCTATTCTACATTAAAGTGTATTGAAAAAAAGACAACATCAAAACAAGGGGGGGGGGGAGAGAGAAGGAAAAAAAGAGGAAAAGAGACAAACAAAAGTATTAACTATCTAAAGGAAATGAAGGAGAGAAAAGTATACATGATAAATCAAAACATATGTGGCATGTGCCGATGATATTGGCTGTATGTTAGAGAGAGAGAGAGTTGGCGACATAGCAGATCTAAGATCTCAAAAGTATCCACAGTCCCCTAGGCACCCGCCTCTCCGTTCTTCGGTTGGTTTTTTTTTTTTTTTCCACCCTCCTCGATTTCTTGCGAACAGCGCTCATTCAATGTCCCTCCTTGTCCTGATAACTGCTGTAAGATTGAGTGGCCCAGTGTCTCTTGTCTGCGGCGTTCTGCTCAAAGGGGATTCCATTTCCTCTTCGGGACACATTAGCCGATTACCGCTTGCCCCTCTCTTTCCATGGCACGTGCTTCCCGTGACATTTGACTCCTGTCTTCTCGAGCAGAATCCTTCTTTTCTGTGCCCATGTTCCGTCAAAGGAATCCCCTCTCTATCAAGGTTATTAGAGGTTTCCTGGTGTCCAAAGTTCTGCTGAGTGGGTCAGTGGAATGCACAACCAGGTCTTAGGAGAGTGAAGCCTCAACGGAACTGCTAGTATAGAGCCCCGGGCGTCTGGCGGGTTGAAGGAACTGGTTACAGCTCGGTGTGTTTGGAATGTGGACTTTGAAGCGATGCGTAACCATTACAGGAAGAATCACTTCAGTAAGTAAGTGGAGTAAGCCATGATCAGCGCGACCGACTTTGGTACGTGCGTTAGGCTGAACGGCAGTAAACGCTGTCGCGGTGAAGTGTGCAGACGTATGGACACATATTGACCGTGGGGTCATGTTTGGTGTTTGTTTGAGGTACCCTGTCTGGCGACTGAGTGTGCTAGTCTGTAGTGATATCTGTTGTCATGAAAAAGCGTGATTTTTGTGTTATGTAGGTCAAGGCACATGCCAGGCGGTCGCAAAAAGAGGCAACCTGCCAGTGAAGCTGGGTGGGTGGGTGTTTGGGGGTTTAACGTCCTTTTCCACCACATAGGGTGATACCAAAGACGGGGCAACGATGAAAAAGCCAGCACAAATATTTGGCCCCAGCCGGGATCGAACTCACGACCCGAGCATTAGAAGTCCAACGCTCTACCATTCGACCACCCCGGCTCCCCAGTGAAGCTGGGACTTTTTGCACAGAGGTCGAGCACAAGTGAGGCAGGCGGATTTGTGTGCACTGGCTCTCTGGCCTAAAGAGAAAGTAGACGTGCATTAGTCCAGTGAGGCCTGAGCGGAAAGGAGACATTCAAATATTTTTAAACTCCTGTCAGGTGCGTGCCTTTGAGTGGTCTGTTCACGGTAGTAATTGTTTCCAAACTGAAGCATTTTTAGGGGTGACTATGATGCCTGAGGCTAACACGGAATACACAGGCACTTTGCGGCCCTGTGTATTTATGTCCGTCGGTCTGCATGGCTTCGAATCCGGCTCCGGGACAGGCTGTGATAAAATAAGGTGTCACCCAATTTTCCTTACTCTCGTGCTGCTCATTGAGGGTTTCTGTCCGGGTCCTTCGACTTTCATCCACCCAGCGAAATTCAGACTTAGTCAATGAATGGCGCTTCCGCCGGGAGAAGCGACCCGACTTTCCCGAAACAGAATTGTAGAGTATCTTAACGCGTTTTCTATCGACAAACCGGCAAACATCCCACGTTTTTGACGTGTCCTTAGCGGCTGATACTGCGGCAAACACGAGCATAATCAAAGCGCAACACTCCCATTAAGCCGAATTTAAATCCATTGCAGGGTGGGTGGGTGTTTGGGAGTGTAACGTCCTTTTCCACCACATACGGGTGATATCAAGGACGGGGCAACGATGAAAAAGCCAGCACAAATATTTGGCCCCAGCCGGGAAACGAACTCACGACCCGAGCATTAGAAGTCCAACGCTCTACCATTCGGCCACCCCGGCTCCCCAAATCCATTGCAGACATGAATTAATTAATTAATTATGATTTTTTTAAGGGAGGCCACCTGTCCCACACGAGTATAATCAAAACGCAACACTCCCATTAAAAGTCTGCAATCTCAGCAAAAAGCCGCAAACATTGCGCTTTTTTAAAACTTCGACTCCTTCGACTGTGCATAATCCAGGCAACTCTGTCACAGCTGCAGAGTTTTCAGCGCTTCGGGGACCCTCATAAAACCAGAGCACGAGTTTGCCGTGACAATGATCCTTTGGCTTTTGGTCAGTGAGCGAGACACATCGCTACTGTGTCTAGCGGATGTTGAGTGCTGCACGATCTTTCTCGCACAGTGTCAAAACGTAAACTGAGCTGTGAAATCAGGCTGCCCTTGGCTTTTATTGGGATTTCAGGGACGTTGAAAACTCTGCAACTGTGCTTGCACGGTCGACTCTGTAAAAAAAAACATTCACACTTCGGAAAGCTTTCTGCTCGGAGCTTAGATCTTTCAGCCAAATTTAAATCCATTGCAGACATGAATTAATTAATTGTGATTTTTTACGGGAGGCCACTGGTGCACAGCCCCAAACATACTTGATAGGAATAGAGTTTAACGTGTTGTCCTTTCGCAGGACGGTTCAACGCGCATTTAGCCCCCCCCCCCTCTCTCTCTCCCGTCCCCACAGGGCTACGGCCCTTTCCTGTCTTTACAGGAATACGAGCAGCTTGTCGTCGTCATTCAGCATGGCGCACAAATGGTCGGAGAGCTAATCTTTTCTTGTAGGGGTCTTTGCAAGCTTCTTATCTTAATGGACATCGCCATCCAACGGGTCAGGATTCGTACTTCATTCAGCTGATTTACGTCTGGTAGCTTACCATAGATCACACTCATCAGGCACTCGTCTTGTTTGCTCGTGTGCTGTAGAATTTCGTCTCAGAACAGCGTGGTCGATGGACACCACCAGCAAAGTAGAATCTAAAGCTCTGAGCAGGAGCAGTTTTCCTAACTAACGCTAATCCCGTAGGGTTTATTCACACTGAAGATTCGTGTAAACCTGCTCAGAGGAACAGCCATTGATGCGCTGAAGATCCGAAAAAGCCGCCCGATTAAGCTATTAAATTATTGTATCGGCTGTATGCCTTATCCCTGAGCCCTGCATTTTGCTCCCATTTCTGCGCGGGGAACCGGTGTAGCATCCGGTCCGGTCCCCCCTCTGAAGTAGTCCCCCGGGGGACCAATTCGTGGCAAAAACTGCTCTATAATGGTCCCCCCCTTAGACATCCAGCCTCGTTTTCGACTGGTCCCCCTGGGCGATTTTGGTCCCCCCTCGCATCCAAAATAGGCCCCCTCTCGAACTGGTCCCCCTCTTTTCTAACCAATGTAGAGCTATGTCAGTATTTATTTTTAACTTTATTGTTACAAAACTTTATTGTCCCCAAAAGCACAGGGCCATAGGAACATTTTTTTTCTTTTTTTCCGATTTATGTGCTTGTTGTTATTTTTGTGTGTGTGAGATATATTTGTTTGGTTGTGTTCTTGTTTCTTTCAGTTGTTTTTTTGCATTGGTTGTTTTTTGCTGTCCACATTTCCTGTCATTTTTTTAAAACTGGAAATAGCATTTAGAGAATAACATCAAAGACCAAGTATCTAATATTTTCTATACAACGCCATAGAAAAATATTTCTTCAAAATTAAGTAAGTGTCCATGACATGAAAACTAGTTGCCACCTTTGGCTTTCAGCGTACTTCAAGTAGACAGTCAAGACTGAGTACCAGTGTCTCAAATCATGACCCTTGAAACAACAAAAACAGCAGAAGACTAACAGTTCTGGTCTAAGGAGTGACACAAAAAACAGGAGCAAAGTGATGTCCAAGATTCATTATATAAATTACTCTGTCTGTTTTCAATGGGGCCGATTGCCAAACTGGCCCGTATTTCAGCCACCTAGGTTGTCGGCCTGGAGCCTCTCTTGTGAACACATACACGGGCGTGTCCAAGAGGGTGGCTGCAGCAAATATCTCAACCTCGGTGGCCCAAGTACGGAATGAATTGTCGTGTACTTATAATTATAGGCATGTTTGACACGAGTCACGTGACGTGTCAAGAAGCGTGGCGACCGTTTTCTCATCCCACAAAAAAAATAAATAAAAGAAAAGAAAAAACAAATCTAAACTTTTAAAAGTGATTTAACTTCGTAGATTTGCCGTTCTATGTAGCCTATACTTTTGTTTTTTAGTGGCGACCGTTTCCTCATCCCACAAAAAAAAAAAAAGAGAAAATAAAAAAAACAAAAGTATAGGCTACATAGAACGGCAAATCTACGAAGTTAAATCACTTTTAAAAGTTTAGATTTGACACTGTAACCTTGACCCAGTTCAAGATCATCTTGAATAACATCTCTGTACAAAAATGAAAATAATTATACATATAACGAAAGAGGTGTGTGTGTGTGTGTGTGTGTGCGCGTGTGTGTTTGCGTGCGTGCGTGCGTGAGTGAGTGTGCACGCGTGCGTGCGTGCGTGCATAATGTGTGTGTGTGTGTGTTTGAGAGATGGGGGGAGGAGAGAAAGTGTGGGGGGCGAGAGAGAGAGAGAGAGTGAGAGAGATCCAGAGTCACGTTTTCTACTGAGTTGACACACACTATAACAATAAAGTTAAAAATAAATACTGACATAGCTCTACATTGGTTAGAAAAGAGGGGGACCAGTTCGAGAGGGGGCCTACTTTGGATGCGAGGGGGGACCAAAATCGCCCAGGGGGACCAGTCGAAAACGAGGCTGGATGTCTAAGGGGGGACCATTATAGAGCAGTTTTTGCCACGAATTGGTCCCCCGGGGGACTGCTTCAGAGGGGGGACCGGACCGGATCCTACACCGGGGTGGCCGAATGGTAGAGCGTTGGACTTCCAATGCTCGGGTCGTGAGTTCGAATCACGGCTGGGGCCAAATATTTGTGCTGGCCATTTCATTGTTGCCCCGTCTTTGATATCACCCGTATGTGGTGGGAAAGGACGTTAAACCCCCAAACATAAGCTTGCTTAGCGAAGATGGGATTAGACCGTTTAAAGAGGGTTACCGGAAGTAAGGGCAAGTGTGCATACTGGAAACAGTCTGAGGCATTTAAAACAAGATACGCTGCGTACGCAAAAAAAAAAGGCACGAGGTAATTTGTACATTAGAAAACGGAAAGCGTCGAATATCTGGGGAAAAAAAGCTTTCCGATTAAGCTACTAAATTATTGTGTCAGCGGTACGCTTTATCCCTGAGCCTAACTCGGGAACCAAGCCATGAACAGCTCGTGAGTGGGGTTACCCTGAGCCCTGCAGTTTCCTCCCCATTCTGCGCTGCAGACCCAGTTAATAATCACGCTTCGGGCCAAAGTTACAGCACGAGGTGAAGCACGCTCTTCATGTATCACACAGGACAAGTTAGTCCGGGCGATCCTCTCCTTATATTGGGAATGTTTAATCAATGAGGGTTGACCGTACTTAGGCCAAGAATGCATGTTGGAAAGAGTGAGAGGCAATTTGATACGAGATACGCTGTGGACGCTGATGCATGCGCAAAAAAAAAAAATGGCGCGAGGTAATTTGTATATTAGAAACGGAGAAGGGGGGGGGGGGAGGGATAAAAAGTACTCCTGGGCTCGTGTGTAAAAGTCGAGGTTAATTTAACCCACAGCTACGGGCCTACCCCAGACTAGCACAAAAGAAACCCAAAAGTAAAATTCAAAAGGAAGCAAAGAAAGGAAGAAAAAAATCCTTCTATGACGGCTTAGGCACCTTGCTGGAGTGGGCCCGCTTGTAAAAAAAAAAAAAAAAAAAAAAAACATTCACCCCAGAGCTAGTTTAGTTCGAGGTTAGACTCTACTGAACCCGGGGCTAAGCGCCTTAACCTCGACTACCACATACGGGCCCAGATACATATTCTAAATTACATGCGTTGGTCTAGCTGGTGTCTGCCAAGCACGATCCAGATCATTGAATCCTCGTGCGGACTGCGGCCAAGTCATGCAGCCCCAACGCACATGGACCTCCATAGCAGCAGTTATGGAGCGAAGTAGCACCGGATCCACTCTCCTCAATTTTGACACCCCCCCTCCCTCCCGTGTCCATGGCAGCAGCCTTCCATCACTATCATTTTAATTAACATGCAAATCGCCTCAGACTCACCCCCCCCCCCTCCCCCCTCCCCCCAGCAAACTTGTAAAGAAGATAACACTTGAACTGCCGAAAGGCTGAAAAGTTCCTTCGTGCCGAGTGTACGAAATGGCCTCATATCATTTCTACATGCACAAAATTTTCCGAGCCAGCGAAGGGGAGCCCGGTGTAGGATCCGGTCCGGTCCCCCCTCTGAAGCAGTCCCCCGGGGGACCAATTCGTGGCAAAAACTGCTCTATAATGGTCCCCCCTTAGACATCCAGCCTCGTTTTCGACTGGTCCCCCTGGGCGATTTTGGTCCCCCCTCGCATCCAAAGTAGGCCCCCTCTCGAACTGGTCCCCCTCTTTTCTAACCAATGTAGAGCTATGTCAGTATTTATTTTTAACTTTATTGTTATAGTGTGTGTCAACTCAGTAGAAAACGTGACTCTGGATCTCTCTCACTCTCTCTCTCGCCCCCCACACTTTCTCTCCTCCTCCCATCTCTCAAACACACACACACACACATTATGCACGCACGCACGCACGCGTGCACACTCACTCACGCACGCACGCACGCAAACACACACGCGCACACACACACACACACACACACACCTCTTTCGTTATATGTATAATTATTTTCATTTTTGTACAGAGATGTTATTCAAGATGATCTTGAACTGGGTCAAGGTTACAGTGTCAAATCTAAACTTTTAAAAGTGATTTAACTTCGTAGATTTGCCGTTCTATGTAGCCTATACTTTTGTTTTTTTTATTTTCTCTTTTTTTTTTTTTGTGGGATGAGGAAACGGTCGCCACTAAAAAACAAAAGTATAGGCTACATAGAACGGCAAATCTACGAAGTTAAATCACTTTTAAAAGTTTAGATTTGTTTTTTCTTTTCTTTTATTTATTTTTTTTGTGGGATGAGAAAACGGTCGCCACGCTTCTTGACACGTCACGTGACTCGTGTCAAACATGCCTATAATTATAAGTACACGACAATTCATTCCGTACTTGGGCCACCGAGGTTGAGATATTTGCTGCAGCCACCCTCTTGGACACGCCCGTGTATGTGTTCACAAGAGAGGCTCCAGGCCGACAACCTAGGTGGCTGAAATACGGGCCAGTTTGGCAATCGGCCCCATTGAAAACAGACAGAGTAATTTATATAATGAATCTTGGACATCACTTTGCTCCTGTTTTTTGTGTCACTCCTTAGACCAGAACTGTTAGTCTTCTGCTGTTTTTGTTGTTTCAAGGGTCATGATTTGAGACACTGGTACTCAGTCTTGACTGTCTACTTGAAGTACGCTGAAAGCCAAAGGTGGCAACTAGTTTTCATGTCATGGACACTTACTTAATTTTGAAGAAATATTTTTCTATGGCGTTGTATAGAAAATATTAGATACTTGGTCTTTGATGTTATTCTCTAAATGCTATTTCCAGTTTTAAAAAAATGACAGGAAATGTGGACAGCAAAAAACAACCAATGCAAAAAAACAACTGAAAGAAACAAGAACACAACCAAACAAATATATCTCACACACACAAAAATAACAACAAGCACATAAATCGGAAAAAAAGAAAAAAAATGTTCCTATGGCCCTGTGCTTTTGGGGACAATAAAGTTTTGTCACAATAAAGTTAAAAATAAATACTGACATAGCTCTACATTGGTTAGAAAAGAGGGGGACCAGTTCGAGAGGGGGCCTATTTTGGATGCGAGGGGGGACCAAAATCGCCCAGGGGGACCAGTCGAAAACGAGGCTGGATGTCTAAGGGGGGGACCATTATAGAGCAGTTTTTGCCACGAATTGGTCCCCCGGGGGACTACTTCAGAGGGGGGACCGGACCGGATGCTACACCTGGGCCATTTTCGATTTCACAACTTTTCAAGTTGAACCTCGATCGTCAAATGGTCCAAAAGGCCGGAGTGCTTATTAACCACATTGCGCTTAGGCCCTTTCAGTTTTTTACCAAACTACGGCCGGCACACCTCAATTCAAACCAGACACTAGATGCCTTCCCGTGTTTTCAGCATTCGTGATCTCAAGTGCATCCCGTGGCAGGAAAGCGCTCTGTATAATTTCCTGCCTGTTTACGTGAAAGAATTAGATCTTTTCCGCCCTTTTAAAGCGGCAGCTATAATCACGGCAAATCGCACGTGAAGCCAAGCACGCGGTGATATCTTGTGGCGACAGGCCTCTCCCACAAAAGTCAGGTTTGTTGACATCAAAGTTGGGTAGGATCCAAACTTCGATTAACTCTGGATCAGACATCATCTCTCTCTCTCTCTCTCTCTCTCTCTCTCTCTCAGTGAATATTCTGAAAGTGCTATTAGTCTTGGTAAACACAAAGTCGAAAATTGCCATCAGAGGCTCCAAACGTCGATTCCCCCCCCCCCCCCTCTCTCTCTCTCTCTCTCTCCCTCTCTCTCTCACTCTCTCTCTCTCTCTCTCTCTCTCTCTGTGAATATTCTGAATGTACTATTAATTTAGTCTTCGTAAAGACAAAGTCGAAAATTGCCATCAGAGTTGGGTACACTCCAAACGTCGATTGCCTCTCTCTCTCTCTCTCCTAAACTTGGAAAATAAAGTGTCATTGTCATTCTCTCTCTCTCTCTCTCTCTCTCTCTGTTAATATTCTGGATATACTTAGTCTCAGCAATGACAAATTCGAAAATTGGTCGATCAGCAGACCAACAACCTTTTGCCCTTGTCAAATAAACAGTTCGTTTATTTCATTTTATTTCATCTCCCCAACCCGTTCTCTCTCTCTCTCTCTCTCTCTCTCTCTCTCTCTTCCATACCCCCACCCCTCCTTCCTTCTCCCCAAAGCTGACCTCATCACTCTCGTTCAAGCCTCCTTTCCGATTCGCCTCCTCATTTTATTTACTTGTCATTGCGCTGGAGGGTGGCAGCAAAAGTTTTAGATGCCAAACCGTCCGTACATAACTTCCCAATGGCCCCCACAAACCAGGCAGTTTGCTGGCATAAAACACGCAGGAAAACACCCAAGCCGAGACGCAGTGTGCAATGAACCGTGCAACGAAGCGCAGGTTAGCTGCCAAGTTCCCGAGTACGTGGACATAAATTCCTGATTGCCCATATTGATCTGTTGCCCCGACCCCTCCGTGTGGAAGTAGGGTACTTCCATGTGGTCCGGAGCTTGTCCCGGAAAGTGACAACCGTAGCAAGACCCGCTTCCTGTGTCGCTCGCTTCTGTAGCGTGTCCACGGGTAGACGGAGTGTACAGGATATAATTATATATCTAGTGCGTGTCGCGGATTGGTTGGTTACTTACAGAAACAGATACAGATACAGATAACTTTATTGTCCTTAAAACAGGAAATTTGTCTTCGGCTTCACCGACACGTAAAGATCATGAAATCACTCCAGGAGTTTGGCTTATAAAATCTCTCTCTCTCTCTCTCTCTCTCTCTCTCTCTCTCTCTCTCTCTCAGTGTACCCCCCCTCTCTCTCTCTCTCTCTCTCTCTCGCTCTCTCTCTCTTTCTCTCTCATGCCTCTAGCTGCAGCAGCACCAGAGTTGATAACTTACATAAAAACTCCAGAAATAACAATAGTTAAATCAGACTATATGACTAAAACACTTGTAAAAGACAGCTCGTGTCAAAGGAATGACGTACGAATTAAACATCACGAATTCAACACACTTATTGCACAATGTAGGAACGACTTATTTATTTACCGCCTTTTCCCACCGCGTGAAATCACGGGGCACGGGGCAACGAGGAAAAGACAGTACAAATATATTTTGCCGCCACCCCCCCCCCCCCCCCCCGCGCCAAGATTTGAACACACGACCCGAGCATTGGAAGCCCAAAGCTCAAACATTTGGCTATCCCGGCTCCCTGTGTGTCGACGAGACTGTACCATCATCCTGAAAACAAAGGTCTAAGCTGAAAGCGCCTGTCCAGTGCATGGCGCTTAATTAGGCCTGAGTGACGGTATGACTGCACATCTCAATGCGGAGAGCTAGGATGACCATTTTAAGTGCACATGCTCATTTACGTCACTACCGCTCGCATATAACGTCGTTTCAGGACGCGGATGTGCATTAACTCACTTTGCTTACGGAGATAATGACGAGTATAGTCTATTCTGAGTCGTACAATTTGGGTACCTCTGGTGTCCAATGACGAGGCCCAGCTAGTGTCCAGCCAGAAAAGGGCTGGCCAGAACTGGATGGGGTGGTTTGCTACTGCCTGCCTCTCGTCTTCTTCTTCTTTACCTAGTTGTGATTGCTATTTGTTTTCTACGCTTTTTTGTAATCGGTAGTTCGATAAATTAGCATGAAGGTGCAGCGTCTCCTGCGTGTCCTAGGTTCATACTGCCCCGCAGACCGGTTTGCATCATTTGTCCAACGTTACATTTTTGTTTTTTCCCGTAGTGCAGGCACACTTAGCCGCAAATTAGTCTTTGGTGCTTGCGCGGCTTTGAGCCCTAAACACTCACACCCTCCCTCACTCACTCACTCACTCACTCACGCGTCTTTTTCTTCTATCTTCGTCTTTTGTTACAGTTTGAAGTACATAAATAAACACAATCGATTGCTTTGCTAATAGTCGAGCAAGCTGATAGATTTTGAAAACTGAAACTTTCAAGGCGTTCCACTTTACATTATCATTGGCGGAAACGTACAGACAGTGAAGAGGAGTCAGGATACAGCAAGTGTGCAAGTGATTGGATGTTAGGCTCCTGACACACGGGAGACATTTTTGTTCGAACAAACATGGAAAACACTTAGGGCAAAGGCATGCTGCAGCCGCATGAGAAACGAGAAACGCGGAAAATCACCATGTTCGCTGTTTGTTCGGACTGAAAGCATTACATGTGTGACATCAGCGTTAGGCACTGCCAAAACGGCTCAGAATAATTTGGGAGCGTAGATATGAGACAGGTCTTTTTGAATGACTGAGCTGACGGCGGCCCGGGCACAACTGTAAGAGACCCATCTCAAGTCAAGCCAAATGGCATTTTATCGTGAGTGCTACTTGTCTGTCTTTTCATTTCAATAGTTTATAGCACACTTATCTTTCAGTGCTCAAGCATACACGTATGTCAGGTTGATGTGTGCACGGAGGGTTTTTTTTTTTTTTCGTTTTTGTTTTTTGTTCAATAAAAACATTTCCTTGTCTAAGCGGTTGAAGTGCGTGCTTCATAACAGAAGGTAAAAAAGAATAAAACCCTAAAGTGTCCCTGTGTAGATGGGTTTAACCGAAGTTTGCTAACACGGTGACTGTCAGAGTGTAGAATATGTCGCCAACTCGAGAGGACGTGCCCCCGCCCCCCTCCCTCCCCCCCTCCCCCCCTCGCCCCAAGGAAGTGATTGGACACGGTCCTGAGTTTGGCTTGCTGGTCGATGACAAAAAGCTAGCACAATCTCTTACCTCCCAACCAGGAATTTCAAGGACTCTCAAGCCGAGCATTCATCTAGTCCAACCGCCCAAGAGTACACCTCGGTTGTCCAGGCTACCAGGACAGCTGCCAGCTGCAAAACAGGGAAAGTCTATCAGGGCGTGAGAAAAAGACAAGAATTAAAGGCTCAAATCATGCTGAGAAGATACTCATTTCACTTCCTTTGTTTTATTCTCAGTCGCATTTTATGTTATACAATCTTTTTGTTTCATGATGAGTGGCCAAAAACGTAAAAGTGATATCGATGACCTTATCAAATTAGGGAAGACTTCCACCGGAAGGGGGGGGGGGGGGTAACACACATCATGTTTCCACTCAAAAGTGCGAGTGTTTCCAATTACTTAAGCTCTCCCGCCAGAGAGGACAACGCATATAACACATTTATTTCCAGATCCACGAACTGAGATAAGAAGGGTTGCCGCTGCAGTTTTGATATGGTATGTTATGCAGTAGGCCGAACGTTTGGGAATACATGTATTTTCTTTGTTGTTCTCTTAGGCTCTTAGTTAGCTCTGACAGTGTCATACTTTTGTCCAGTCACCCCCTGGTCCCATTTAAACAGACAGGCTGCAAAATAAAGCCACATAAGAATGTCAGCGGACACATATATCTTTAAATATATTTCACAAGAAGATTGCAGTTAAACCTCATCATGAGTCACCCAGTCCTAAGTACAACATATCTCCAAGCGACACGGTTTTACCATACCAGCCATCGGGACTCCCATCCCCCCCCCCCTCCCCGTTTGATGACACACGTCCGCCTTCACAAGAATCTATAGACAGTCCACAGTCTGACATAAATCTGTCACCGGGTAATCCGTACATTTCGGGTCCATCTAGATGTAGCTTACGAAATCCAGAACCCCAATAAAGTGCTTAAGCCCTCCCAGAGAGAAGTCCAGACGGTTCTACGGGATGCCAAGGGATATAAAGAATCGTTGCTTTCAGAGAGAAGGATTCTGTGTTCAGTGTCGATGACATTTTCCTGGATTTCCCAAGCGGAGTGTCACACTCGACGGAGATTTGCCAGATCGGTAGGTCGCGGCGTCTAGTCTAGGCGACTGTCTTCTCTCTTCTTCTGTATAAGTAATTAAGACATCCCTGTTGTCGCGCAAGTACAGTGTTCGTGCCAGTCAGACAGTGATGGAGACGTTCGTAGTGCCGCTCGGGACACAGAGAGCCATGGCACTTTTTGAGTTCGGATTTAGGAAAGCAGATTGTTCTAAATACGAACGAGGAAGTAGAATTGATTAGTCTCTTTGCATGCCTTTTTGTGTTATTGTTCTCTTTTTTTCCGATTCCCAGACTTAATGTGCTGATACGACGACGTAACAAACAAGTGTAGTGTGCATTATTGAATTTTTTAACATCAGGGTTGGGAAAGGGGGGGGGGGGGGCATGAAAAAGGAGGGCTTGGGGTGGGAGATGGAGATGTGAGGAAATGGGGAACACATGAGAAGGGAGCTATAGAAAGACAAATCTGTAGCCGATCTGACGACACCCTTTACAAATGTAATTGTTTGTTTGTTTATTTGTTTGAGGTTTTGCCTCTTTGTCCATCATGTAAGGGTGATATCAAGGATGGAGCAAGACAATGAGGAAAAGCCGGTACAAATTTCTTTTTGCTCGCAGCCAGGACTCGAACTCACGACCAGGTTATTGAAAGTCCATCTAACGCTCTACAGCTACCCTCACAGCCTTCCGGCATGTACGTGTTATGACGAATCGTTTGTCTGACCTCATTCCAGACTGGAAGTCTTGACTGAAGCCTTGTCGTCTAAATAAATAAAAATGTACCTCCCAGAAAAAAAGGCAAACAAAACTGAAAAATCCGTAATTGTCTGTCGTACAAAGATTAACGACTGTTCCATCTTGACAAAGAGGATGTGATGATTGTGAGATGCCCCGAAGGCTCGACGTTTGAGAAAATAATCGAAGTAATTATTGCTCTTTTTTTTAACAGAAAATCACTGAGACGCCGTTGGCCTGGGGCACAGAGCTTCTGAAAGTTGTGGAATTCCCCATTATTTCTCGTCGGGTCGAAATTCAAAGGGGGCGGAACGATAACGATCCTTTATTTTGTTAAGGGGGTAGGAAGGGGGCTTACTCAAATATCACCCGCTAATGGGGACATGCGGAATGTCATCAAGACATGCGTCAGGCAATCTCTTGATCATTCATTCTCAACAGGTCAGCCGGGCTAAAAGTACACTGCTAAGGTTTTTCGTTTTCCAAGTTTAAAGTTTTTGGGCAGTTTATGTCTTTGTTTGTCTTTTTCAACAACTGAACTGGTAGACACATCTCGTCCAACAACTGTTTTAGAACAATTTTCTTTGCACATTGTGTCTCAGAGAATAAACTGACACTAACGTTGATGGAACTGAATCGAACCGTGCAGGGAGTCGATCAAGTGAAACAGACAGGCCTTTCTAGGGGTATATTAGTTCGTTTGGTTTAAACATTTTTATTCATACAAAGATCGTCGTCAAACAGTAAATAGCATTGTTAGAGAGCACAACAAGTAAACACTTATATGCGTGCTCATCTGAGCCAATTAACATACATACATGGCGGAAAAGTTGCCGTGAAAAAAAAAATTAATGAAATGAAAAGACGTAGGAGAAATAAGGGGACATTAGGGTGAGCGGTGGGGGTGAGCGGTGGTCTAATAGGTAGCGCGTCGGATTTAGCTGCTGAGTTATTGAACGGCCGTCACCAATGTCATGGCGATGAAGCGCGGGTTCGAGCCCAGGTCGAGCTTATGAAATGTGATACCGGATTTTCCTGGCTGCCGGGCTGCTCATCGGGGTTTTTTCTCCGGGTAATCCGGCTTTCCTCCCCCACCAAAATTGGAAGAAAAAAAAAAGAGGATAGGTATTTAGGTATTGGGTGGCGCTGCACCACGGCGACGCGCTTCCCCCGGGGGAAGCAGCCTGAATTTCCCGAAATGGATAATAAAGTAAAAAAAAGGGGAAAAAAAAGGAGAAAACCTGAAGTAAAAATGCAGAAGGGAGCGTGAGTTGGTTAGTTGCTTAGTTGGTTAGTCCGTTTAGTACCATAATTGCACGGACGCGCAGAGAGAGAGAGAGAGAGAGCAACATCTCTTTGACCAACAGGCTGCACTGAACCACCATAAAGAACTGCGTGGCAAGTACATGTTCCTAAGAGGCGACATGACGTCCTCCAACAGTCGAGCACGTGAAATATTAACGCAGTAAGTGGCTATGTAATAGGAAGCTGATCGCCCATTTTGTGCGTTGAGACGTTGAGTGCACTCCTGTTCGTGTGTCAAGTGACCTGTTCGAGGCCCTTGTTGTGGAGTAAGTGACGGGAAGGTAAGGAGGAAGTGCGGTCGGCAGGTGGGGTTGTAACTACAGCGAAAACCCGGCTGTTTCACAGAAACACGACAATTGTGAGACCCTTAATGTCAGGTAGGTGTGTGTGTGTGTGTGTGTGTGTGTGTGTGTGTGTGTGTGTGTGTGTGTGTGTGTGTGTGTTTCACGGGGTGTAGTCAGTGGTCGGTGGTCTAGTGGTTAAGACTTAGTCACCAATGCGAGAGATCAGGTTCGAGTCCCACTCGGGGCGAAGATTTTTTCTTTCTAGTATGTGACACCGTTCATTCGGGCCAACCGTCGGGGGTTCTCTCCGGGTACTCCGGCTTCCTTCCCCTCTGCTTTGGAAATGTTCAACCCACAAAATTAAAAAAAATAAATGCAATTCTAAAATTGCTGAGCTGGCCCTTCGCGCCACGTGATTGTAATGCGTTCATGTCCAGTGTATGAGAGAATGCGTGTGATTCACGTGGGCGTGCCTGTTGGGTTTAGCTCGGGGCGCTTTGACCCAAATATTTGGGATAAAGCGCCTTTATTAATGTGCTTATTAATGATTATTATTATTATTACTATTATTATTGTTATGGCGG